>OX123184.2:111331754-111865665 GCA_944739405.2 Euclidia mi
AAGACAATTAATCCGTAACTGTCGGTACGAGCTAGGTGTTGTACAGTGTGACCTATTTAAAGTGCATACAGAGTGTTGTGAAGTGCTTTCAAACAGTGACTTTAGCTTGTGCGATCGTGTAACGTATAACCAATCTAGTCGCATTTACGATCTGCGTACTAAACGGCACAAGAACAAGTTTGATAAATTGATAAACCATCGTGAGAGGGTAACCGGCAAAAATGAACAGTCCACCCAACAGAAAACGGTAGTCAATTTATCAGATTATGTTATTGATAGCACGACACAAAGCGTATTGGCGAAAGGGTTGAATTATGCATTAACACCTAAACGGATTCCATATGAAAACGTCATAAGTAGCATAGAAGAGGTGATAACGCGTAACAAGTTACCGTCTAACGATGCGGATACACTTAGACAGGATGTTGCCGTTATTTTACGCAAGTCAAAGCCGCCTAAACCCAATATTTCCACAGAAGAGCGTCAAGCACTAAAAACGCTGCGTGATAACACGAATATTTTAGTGCTAAAGGCCGACAAGGGAAACGCCACTGTGGTAATAAATACTTGTGATTATGACTGTAAGATTAGGAATCTGTTAAGTGACACATTAGTATACAAGGCAGTGTCATATAACCCGACCGCCAGAGTGACAAAACGCATTCGTGCCTTAATTATGGACCATAAAAACTTATTTGCGGAAGAGGTGTTTGAACGGTTACATAAACCTCAAATTGTGCAGCCGCCTAAGATGTACGGCTTACCCAAAGTACACAAGACCAACGTACCTTTGCGTCCTATAGTGAGTCAAATAAATTCACCCACATATGGTTTGGCGAAACACATAAGCAAGGTACTACAACCGTTAATAGGCAAGACGCACTCTTTCGTGAAGGACTCTCGTCACTTTGTAGAAATTATCAAGAGCACGAAAAAGGAACCAGACGAGGTGATGGTGAGTTTTGATGTGGAGTCACTATTCACCAATGTTCCTGTTCAAGATTGCCTTGAGGTCATACAGAGGAAATTAAGGGAAAACGGTCTGTCTGACGAATACACTGTTCTGCTTAAGAATTGCTTGGATGGAAACTACTTCTTATATCGTGGACAACACTACCTCCAGATCGATGGAGTGGCTATGGGTAGTCCTATAGCACCGGTAATGGCCAACATCTGGATGGAGCACTTCGAGGAATCCATAGACATGCAGGCATCAAATGTGAAGCTATGGAAGAGGTATGTCGATGATATCTTTTGCATCATGAAGGGGAACCAGCAAGACGTGGAACAATTCGCAGACAAATTGAACTCCATACATCCGAACATCCGATTCACATACGAAATGGAGGTAGACGGATCGTTACCCTTTCTCGACGTTAAAGTGACAGTGAGAGATAATGGTACCCTTGGACACACTGTATATAGGAAACCGACACACACAGATAGGTATCTTAACGCGAACTCGCACCACCATCCGCGGCATTTGGATTCCGTTGTGTCATCGTTAGTGAACAGAGCGTATGACCTGTGTGACCCTGAACAATTAAATAGTGAACTGTCACATGTTCAGGAGGTACTTAGGCGCAACGGATACAAGAAGAAGATACTCCGTCTGAAGAGGAAAGATCGTAGACCTGAAGTGAGCAGAGTGCCGGCTTACATGCCGTATCTAAAGGGAGTAACGGACAAGGTTGGAACAGTACTCAAGAAATACTCCATCAAGACTGTATACAGTCCGTTCTCTAAGATAGCACATAATCTGCGTACCCCAAAGGATGTCATTCCTCTCCAAACACCTGGCGTCTACAAAGTCGATTGCAGCTGCGGTAGTTCATATATCGGGCAGACTAAGCGTACAATCGCTGAAAGAGTAAAGGAACATATCGCAGCTGTGAAAAACCGACATATTAATAAGTCGGCTATAGCTGAGCATTTGTTGGAGTCTGGACCAAACCACTGGATAGAACTGCATCAACCACAAGTCTTATCCACCGATCGTCACTATTACTCCAGGATAGTACGTGAAGCGGTAGAAATCAAGAAATATAACAATTTCAACCGGGAGGATGGATATAGATTATCGGCTACTTGGAATCCAGTCATCAGCAAATGTAAACACCGCCGCAGTGATAAATCTCAACAGTGTGTAGACGTCATTAGTGTAGTGTGTCGGAGTACCGACAGTGCGAACTTAAATAAAGACCAAGTGAGGGTAGGTGCCGAAACCCGCACTTCTACAAGACGGCGCTGAGCTCTCATCAGTCTCTCCGCGACCACGCTCGGTGCAAGACGAGCGAAACGTCGGAAACAAATAGGTATTTATACCTTAAATAAATTAATTGTACGCGATTAAGACCCGCTAATTTATTTTGTATGATGTATACAAATCGCGAAAGTTTAAAATCGATCATTTAATACACGTACGTGTAAGTTCTTATTTCTCTTTACTTCATACTATATATGTACATGTGGAAATAAGAAATAAAATCGTCAAAAATATTGCAGTGTAGCGTAAAAATGCTTACTAATTTGTATTTATGAAAGTAAGCCTAACTTAGTATAGACTTCCATTTATGAATACAAAAAGGAATAATATTTTTGATTCAATTTTACTTTCGTGTTTAATATCGTAGGTCGTACCAGTATCACTTTATTTTAACAATGGTTTGTGTATGTGTGACGTGTATATCTATATGCGTGTTCGTGTGTCCTGGGTTGTGTGCTGGGATATGATTTAAAGTCACAAGGCCGAAATACCAAAATGTTGAAGAAGCAAATAATATCAGCACCGCCTATCATGATCTTTAACTGCTGTTATAGGGAGTCAGTACCTTTGAATATACTATTGACACTGGTATAAGTTATAGAATATGGCTTTTTCTTTAGAATGCGGAGGTTAGAATATGGTAGTTCATCTGAGGGAAAGCAAATATTCTGACAAATTTGGTTATACCAGTAAGAACCCCCGACTCTAAAGCTCAGAGCGAAAGTCATCTTCGATGCAAACGAAATAACGCTAGGACGACGAAGATATCACTATAAGCCTTTACGATATATTACAAACTTAGAAGGATTCAATTATATTTCTCGACCCAATTATTGAACTTACAACAAAGCGCATCGGAAAAGAAATTACAGAAAACTTGGAGCAGCAATTCTATACGTTCTAATAGAAAACACTAGAAAAGTTTATGGTAATTCATCGCATTTTAAAACAACTTTAATCTGACGGGCATCTCCGCTAATATCATATTACTCAGTGCAATATAAATGCTATAGCGTTAGTCTTACAATTTATAATTTTATGCAACATCAAAGGATATATCCTACATTTTGTTTCATTATATTAGGAATATTTGTTACTACAACACAGCTAAGTATTAACTCACGAGTTTCACAAGTTATTTAGAAAACCATTTTGCAGCAGTATTCGGTATCTAAATTATTGATTAAAGTCGGCCCAAACTAAATTACTAGACTCTAATGAATATAGTTCCACTCGTATTGAAATCCAAACTTCGTGAAGCTGGCCAGATTTTGGGAAATAGTTTGCAGATTAATATATCTTGATCGTAGATAGAACAACTTTATTGATCTTATACTTAACCTTTGTAAGTCTGAATGGTTCTGTTGTCTTAGAGATAGTGATATTAAGTCTGCCAGTAGACATCACGGCTGTCATGAAGATCTTTGATAATCGTTATGGGACTCATTAACCTTGAATATATTTGCACTGGTTTAAGACATGGGGTATCGCTATTGCTACAGGTTGCGGACTTCAGATGGCAGTCGCTATGTGGAAGAGCTCATACACAGTCATATCTGGTTAGAATAGACAGGATAAAGCTAAGACGATGATGATAACTCAGACACGCGCACACAAGCACACATGCACACACACACGCACGGACGCACAATTGACAGCAAGGCCAGTTCGTATTTCAGCAAATGCATATTTCGCAAGGGGTTCAACAAATGGGGTGAAGACCAAGAACAATGGCAGAATTTGGTCTGGGTTTGTTGTGGCGACCATAAACTTCATATGATCGAAACAAATTGTTTTATTTTCTACGATTTTCAATATTTTCACTTTGTCTCGTTAAAGCCGGAGTATTTTATGATGATAAAAAGCATTCCAATTGATTACTAGCTAGGTACCTACTTTATTATTTGATTGTTGCTATAGACAATGGTGTGATAGGAATAGACGTGAGGGCTATTGATCCATATCGATGATTAATTAAGTAATCGATACGATCGACCTTTATAGGGTTGGTTCGGTTTAAAATATAATTATTAAAATGCAGTTATTTAATCTTTAATCAACATTATATCAATAAGCTTATATTTTTGAAGCAAAACAACTTTTAAATCAAATAAAAATAGAACTAAATATCACAGCATCGTTTAAATGTTGTATCGCTTTCACATAAAATCGATTTGAAATGTGCAGCTCTGCTTTTGTATTTGGCGGTGACAGTAAGATGCTACAGACTACTTCTGCGTTTTGATGTCAATCTGATATATGTCATTTGATAATTCAAATGTACCTACCTACATTGTTCATTTTTAACTAAAAATTAAAACACCGATATCTTCTTTTTCGGCTTTCCCGAATGAAAATAGAATCATTTATAAACTCTGTTACTTACGCCGAATTTTTTATATATTTTTTTATTTTTTTACGCTTCAATTTACATACATACATAGACTCACGCCTGTTTCCCCGAAGGGGTAGGCAGAGGCATATTAAACGCCTCCGCTTTCCACTTTTCGCCAGTGTTTTGATCCCACGTAATAGGTGGCGAGCCTATTGCCGCTTATCGGGATATTTTGTATGCCAAATCATACATATGTAAAATTACATTTTTAAAATATATAATTTACAAAAAACACTTACATTTAAAAATATAAAAATAACCGTAGGGTTCCACCAGCATCGGGCACAGGGTCCAAGCTGCCGGTGGTTAGGGCTCCAGAGACAGGAACCTCCTCACAATACGAGCCGTGTCGAGAAGTACTGCCTTCTGCATCAGGCCGTTGACCCACGCACCCAACGCGAGCCTCTTAAAGTGACGATCGAGGCTCTTGGCTATTAGACCATTAACTGTTACAACTATCGGCACAATAATTGCTGAGTCCACATCCCATATGTCGACAATCTCGAGAGCCAAGCCCAGATATTTAATCTGTTTGTCTTTCTCGGCTTTCACGAGATTCTCGCAATGAAGAATGGTGACATCAACAATTATTGCGAGGCGTTCTGATCTATCTATAACCCAATATCAGGTTTGTTGGCTACAACAGTCCTGTCTGTGATGTTAGATCGATCCTAGTACGATGTCTACAAGTCTGTACTTCAGAGCAAGTTGCTGGTGAATGATTCTAGCTACTTGGTTATGTCTGTGCAAGTACTCTCCGTTAGCAAGCCATGAACAACCGGAAACAATATGCCTTAGGGATTCACCAGGATAGTGACACGCACGGCAAATTTCAGTAGTGCCATCCCTCAGGACATATATCCGGTAGTTATTCGTCTTAGATTATTATTATTATTATAGTCATAATAGTTTTTTCAGTCATTGTATACAATTAAGCATTTGCCTTTTTAAGGCAATTTCCCACTTTAGTAAAATTTTCCTACTAAAAGCGGAGATAGCCTAGCGGCGTATCGGGTTCGATCCCCAGTTACCCCGCGCACACACCTCTGACTTTTAGTAGTTACGTGTGTATTAAAAATGTTAATTATCGCTCACTTAATAATGTGCCCGGTAGACGGCAATAGGCTCCCTATTACATTGGGACCGAAAAAAAACTGGTCCGATATGAAAAAATATTTCAGTGTTAGATAGCCCATTTATCGAGAAAGGCTATAAGCTATAGGTATAACATCATGTAGCCTTAAATAACACAGGTGTAACTGCAGGCTCATATAGTTTTACAAAAACATTACACTCCTTTTTTTGGGCAGCCGTGTAAAAACTTTTCACTACGTCTTATGAATTCTATAGTTGCCTTTTTAACAAAATTCTCAACTTTAGTATATTTTTATTTTTAATGCACATTAATTGACCAACAAAATTTGCATGTTGATTATATCGATTGCTTATTATTATTTGATGATATATTATTTGATGACATACTTTATTAATTAAGGGTACCCGATACCTATCGGTCTTTCCGCATTGAAATAGTCCGCATTTGCCAAATAAATACGGTACGAGCCATAATTTATGGATGAGTCGTTCGATTCCTTACAAAGGATAAAGAGTGTCTTGTTAGGCGTTCCAATAAAATTCTCCGTGGATTCATAAAATATGTAATCTGATCACGATCGGCCGTGGCGTCCGAACCCCGCAGGTGAAGCGATCGCCCATCGAGTTACACTGGAAATAGAACTGAATACTCGTCACGTGTAACCATGTCTTGATCTATACCGGCGATACACGAGAATCGAGTTTTATTGAACAATTTATACGATATATTGAAACGCACCATTATATATTCTTGAATCGAATGAGGCACTGAAGTACTCGCAATCGTATTATTGGATATATTTTGTAAGAATCGACGGTGATATAATATTATATTGAGATGTTTATTTGATATTATTTGTTTTATTTTACTTTGTTATTTGTACTATAAAAATCACGTTTACATAACGTTTTTAGAGCTAGGCGTTTAGTAAATTCGTTAAACTTTACATCGACACAACCGTGCGAAATATAAAGTTTATCCCAAAGTTTAAACATTTACACACAATTAGTGGCGATACCATAACAAGTTTAGTAATTAAAACTACACTCGACTTAGACTTAGGAGTCAAAAGTTAACCAAGTTGCACTATAAAGCGAGGAGTACACACACGCGCGCCTCGATACACACAATAACATCAAAAGCCGTTTGACTCAGAGTCTGCACAATCGTCTATTCAAAGCGTTTTCTTGTAACAACAATTGTCCGTATTTATGCAAAAAGGAACCACACGACAAATTTCGATTTTTGCTTTTTTTGAAGAATACTAATTTAAAAGTGGTTTATTTTCTTATTCAAAAAAGATCCACATGATTTTCCCCTTGGAAATAAGTTATACAAAAAGCAGAAAGGAACCAACAGCAAAAACACACATTATACATATTGCAAAACCGAACCATAGTACCATGGGACTCGTTTCATCAAACAAATAAACCATATAAATTCCATGTCATTTTATACAAAACAGATCCACAGATACTTGGTACCATTATACATTAAAAATATTTCTATTATTAAAAATTATTATAATACACCAAATGGAACCAAGTTTCTGTGGTACCATTATGCGTAAAATAAATTCATATTTGATTTGACTAATTCTTTTTTTGCAAAATGGAACCACAAGCATTCGGTTCTACCATGTATAAATAAATATTGTAAACAGCAGAACCACAAGTACGTGATTTTATTGTACTGCGGAAGTCCTAAACTTAAAGTTTGAAATTCTAGCTGAAATTGAGAGTTTTTACAAAGACCTATCGTCATCGTTGCGGAGTCCCTGGAAGAGTTGAGCGGGATGCTCTACAGCCTAAACGGAGCCTCTCGACGTGAACTTGTCTCGGCATGAACTGAACAAAACCAAGATTATGTTAGACGAACTCATCATGTCGGGATCGGTTTATGTCCAAGGATAGATGCTTGTTGTCCAGCTTGGTAGCAATAACTTCGAGAAAGAAATAGACCGGAGTGTCCAGTTGGGTTGGGCAACGTTTGGCAAACTACGTCAAGTTTTCTCTTCACCCCTACCACAATGCCTGAAGACCAAAGTCTACAACCAATGCGTCCAACCTGTTATGACGTACGGTGCCGAGACGTGGACACTTACAGTGAGACTAGTCCCCAAACTTAAAGTCACGCAGCGAGTATAAAATCCGCAACGAAGTTATCCGACAAAGAACCAGAATTACCGACATAGCTCACAGAATAAGTAAGCTTATGAGGCAGTGGACTGATCATATCTGCAGCAGTACTGATGGCCGATAGGCCAAGCTTGTCCTAGAGTGGAGAACATGACTCGGTAAGCGTAAGGGTGGCACCCAGTTAGGTGGACTGACGACCTGAAATCGAGGCTGGGACAAAATGGATGCAAAAGGCTAAGAACCATGTGGCGCGTGTTGAGAGAGGCCTATGTCCTGCAGTGGATTGCTATAGGCTGCATATCAAAGGTTTATTACGATAATACTTAGTTTCATGTATGTATATTGGTAAATTCATGGGTTTACCGATATACATGAAACCCATGGTTTGTGGTTCTTTTTTGCATATGAGGAAAGCTATTAGTTAGTAAATATTAAAAGGAACCACATGCACGTTTTCTTCATTATCTAGAAAAATTAAGAGTATCCAGAGCAAATTTATATACACATACTTAAATGAGTAATTTATCAATACAATTGTATAAAATGAATGTAATATTTTCCTTAATCTAACAGAGCTGCTCATGTTTTTGTAAATTCATTGATATCTCAGAAGTGCATTTTTGCTGGGTGGTTCCTTTTTGCATAAATACGGACAATTGATTTGTTTTTTGAACTGTACTCATATAATATAACCCTTTTTTTGTCGTCACAGTAGAAAATCAATTTACGGGCTTATCTATTGCCTCTTTGGGTAGGTAAAGGGGAGTCGAACGTTAGACTAGAACGTTTAGGCTTGTCATAAGCGTTCGGAGCCTTTATGACAACTATCTTGGTGTCCGTTGACCTTCCATAGTGGTGTCATCACACAAAAGGCAGGTAGCATAGTTGGTTGCGACCCAGTTGATGCAACTTTAG
The DNA here is from genome assembly GCA_944739405.2 of Euclidia mi. Lineage (NCBI taxonomy): Eukaryota > Metazoa > Arthropoda > Insecta > Lepidoptera > Erebidae > Euclidia > Euclidia mi. The sequence continues at coordinate 111,340,565 of OX123184.2, forward strand.
TTATATTTTCAATTCAACCCAAAGTAATTACGTTAGGTACTTAAATTACTTATGTTTTATTACTACATATATCAAAATATATTTCAATAATACTTCATCTGCAAACTTCTCTTATTTACGTAGAGATGCTCAGATACACACAGTATTTCAGTTTCATGTAAAATAAATAATGATCCTTTGTTATAATTTCGTTCTCAGTGTTCCTAGCAGATTTTATGCAAATTGAATAAAAAAATATACAAATACTTGTGTGCAGAAACCATTTTAAGTGCCATAACGGGTGCAGGATACAAATGCACTAGCCGTACTTCGCAAGCATAATATTTTCAGACAAAAAGTTTTGCCTGTGAGACTAGGCTACTTTTACATTATTTTGCTTCTAGTACGTGGACATTAAAAAACCCCAAAAGTACACTGTGCACACTTAACAATTTATAGTGCAGGCTTTAGGCAACTTTATATCTGATGCAAAGTGCAGCTTTGTGAGAATATTCAGTAGGTGATTTTCTACGTTACATATATACATTAATTTTATTTCTATAAAAAAAATCACAGCCGAAGTGACAAGATAGCACGTTCTGTATCAAACCATTCGTGGCAAAACAATTCAGGTTTTCTGAGAAGGGATTTTGCCAAGTCTTGCAAGATATATTATGATGTTGTGTGATGTATCACGTATGTCTTGGCTGCCATCCATACTACATAACACTCGCGATTTGTTCATTTTGTTGTGAAATACATCAAGCAGCGAAGGCCCATTGGAGAGACCGACAGATTGCATCGCAGAGAATCTAGGGCTCGAATCCACAGCGCACAACAGTGACTTTCCGAAGTTTTATAGTTAAGCTTATTCAATTGTTAATTATCACTTGCTAAACGGTTAAGGAAAGCTAGAGTACTCCTTAATGTTCTCGAAAGACATGTGAAGTACGCCAACCCGCACATGGTCAGCGTGCTGAATTATGACCTTACCTTTCTCATAGAGAGTAGAGGCCCGTGCCTAGTAGTGAGACAGTTAATAATATTATATAGGCTCATGATGATGATGAATGTAATACATCTATGCAAAATTGAAGTGACATTTTTATTAGGAACAGTTTTGTGTGAAGTGCGATTTATATCACAACTGCAACGCATGACGGACGATAATTAGGACGACAAGTGATAAAATCAATTTTTAAACTTAAGCGTTCTCACTGACTGATGGCATCTAAAGCATGTAAAATATTGGTTAGGCAGCGGATAAGCACAACCATGTCTTTCTCATCACAGCCTATACGCTACGGTATGGAGGTTCTAATAGATTTCAAATTAAATACCTTTCGCTCTATAAATTCAGCTCAAGGACGTACCATTTTAGTAATTGTCCAGCTTGGTCAGGTAGTGTAGAAGGGCGGTGCGCTGGCTACACAAATTACAAGCAAAGTTTCACTTTGAGGTGGTCGGCACATACCACTTTGGATACTGCGGACCGTGGCCCCGGCTTTAGTTAACCATTAAACATTGTTTGACTTCAAAAGTTACGAAATGTTAACATTGCTTTGAAAAATCACGCATGCCTACGCGTACCCTTTGTTGTGGTGTGCGTAAGGAAACGACTGGACGTCAATTTGATAAAGAATATTTAAAGCTCGTAGGATTTATTTTTGTGATTATTTGTAACCTACCGGCAGAAAGCATAACTGTACGGGGTATCGTTATCATCTAATACTAATATATAAAGCTGAAGAGTTTGTTTGTTTGGTTGGTAGAACGCGCTAATCTCAGGAACTACAGGCACGTATTGAAAAATTCTTTCTATGTTAGATAATCCATTTATCGAGGAGGGCTTTAGGCTATATAAGATCACGCTATGAGCCACAGTAGCGGAGTAGTAGTCTTAAATTACGCGGGTGTATCCGCGGGCTCATCTAGTATTATCTAAAACTAGATGTTTCCCGCGGTTTCACCCGCGTCCTGAGGGAACTACTTCTCGTACCAGAAAAACCCAAAAATCTTACGGACCCCTATTTTTCTAAAATAAAATATAGCCCATGTTACTCGCAGATAATGTAGCTTTCTAATAATGAAAGATTTTTTTAAATCGGTCCAGTAGTTTTTGAGTTTATCCATTACAAACAAACAAAAATACAATTTTTTCCTCTTTATAATATTAAGTGTAGATTACTTGTACGCCACTGAAGCTACACATTCCTTTTATGATATTGGCACCTATTAAGAAAGGTTTTTTATATGGGCCTTTGTGGAGATAAAATGGAGTACAAAATATGCTTAAAAAAGCGGGCAGCTACTTTTGGATTAATATTTAACCTACTTTTATAATTATATCATCTCGTGCTGTTGTAAACTATGCCGCAACGTCGAGGGAAATATAAAGTATCTTAACTATATTTTCAAATAATATCGTGACGTACACCCTTTATAAATATTACTATGTGTATATTATGTCGCGAAAATTTAAAAGTATACATTTATTATTTCCAATAACACCTCCCCTGAGTTATTACTCACAAAATAATAAATCCAAGAGATTCTTGCGAGCTTATAAAATGCGAGACAATGAGTGTAAAAAATCGATTTGAGATATGGACGCAGGTGTTGGGCCGTCCCTTAAAACTTTGAGAGGGGTTAATGTCATCTTTTGTGAGTTGAAACGACTTGAAACTCTCAAGTTTTCTCTTTAATGTTTCGATATATATATATTTTTTTTTAAATTAAGCAGTATTATAAAGTAGCCCTTTATAGAATTGTTTGTTTGTTTGTTTTTCGTGTGAGTGTGTGGCTAACTCTGGTGTCGGAGTTTTCAGACCGCCCGAAGGCCTCCGACATGGCCTAACGACCCTTATCTTTAGACAAGAGCCGGGACCGACAGCTTTACGTGCCCTCCGAAGCACGGTAACGCTCAGATGAAAATGCCACACACGGTCACCCATCCAAGTGGCAACCTGTGCAAGCGTTGCTTAACTTTGCCGATCTGTTACGAACGGCAAGCCAAGTCTCGCTATGAGCGATTAATATTGTGACGGCCAGTGTCATGTCAAACTGTCGTCACGCACGGCCATCAGATTCATAGCTGGGCAGAGCCATCATGCTTAAATGTATACTTAGGTATAGCTACCTACATGTTATAGAATCCATACATAAATAACGTCTAGATAGAGATCAAGTTAGCATCCTTCTTATACAAATATTAGATTTGGAGAATCGAACTTAGGACCTCCAGCTTAGTAGTCAGGGTCAATAGCTAGTTACCGAACAGCACAATATATTTATTAATTTTTCCATGTCTATGATTTTGTTACAGGTACCTATTTGGTTTTGTGACAGTAGCATTAGATCATTCTTACTAAATTTTATTACATTGTAACAATATTAGGACCTTTCATTCGTATTTTGTCGATCTAATTTATGTATTGAATTATATCTAAATTTATATTTGAATAGCTTTTTAGGAACAATAAAAGAGTCTGGAACATATCGGATATTTTATAACGACCACGCAACCTTAAATGATGTATTAGTAATTAGAGGATAAACAGAATACACTTTGTCTGTTAGGTATACTGAATGTTTTATAACCATCTCAGCTTATTTTATATTTATATGAGTAATACTGTAATCACTACCTAATGTCTAAATGAAAAGTGCCATAAAACAGATTTTTACATCGAATTTTGGTGACATAGGATGAGTTTTGCACTAAATACTAGTCCTATATTGTGGGCGATTCAAAATAATTTAAGCAATGGATACAAAGAACACCTGGAAGACTTGGAACAACTATTTATGGATCACACAACGTGTTGTCTCGTGTGAGGATCGAACCCACAACTTTCAAAGTCGTCTATACGCCGCGGAGCGACTGCTTTAATCATTAGGTACTCCATACGTGCAGTCTCCAGTCTTGAAGGATTAGGAATATGGTAATAATTTGTTATAATTCTAAATATCTGAAGCGGTCATGAATTATTATTTAATACTTACGACCGTAGCCAAAATAATAAAAAATACCCCGGCAGTTATCTTAATGGCGCTGTTTAGCTGCTATTTTATTACTAAAAGCAATTACTGTTAAGTATCAGCGAAAGCAATAGACAACGGAAAAACGCGAGGATCTTTCACGAAAATTGAAACAACAGAGCCATTTTAAGAAATTAGAAATACACCAAAATAAAATACGTTATAACAAACAGGTGTTTAGCGACGACATTTAGACCTTTCCTCACCCGATCCCGATTTTATTAGCTGCTTTGAGCCCATGTAAGACTCTGTGGTACTTAACCGTATCGCGTTCGAATACATAAGGATCGTAAAATACCTCCAAAACGTGTTGAAATTGAAAATATCTTCGAAAGAATAGCTTTTAAATTCACTCGCGATCCTTTATATTTTTCATCATAATACATACATACATACATACATAGTCTCACGCCTGCCTCCCCGAAGGGGTAGGCAGAGGCATATTAAACGCCCACTTTTCGCCAGTATTTTGATCCCACGTAATAGGTGGCGAGCCTATTGCCGCTTATCGGGATATTTTGTTTGCCAGAGCCTCGTCCGTTGATCGGCAGGTGCACCACTTGCAGGTGAGGTTGGCTTGGGACCCTAAGTTCTTGATGGGCACCCTATGCACCCATAATACGTTATTTATAAACCGTAGTTTGGATCTCCATTTTAATTTATCATTAAATCGCATCATATTATCGTTTGGCTACGTTGCATGATTCGTATAAGGCGAAGCTTTGGTTCGGTCGGTTCCATAACTTGATGGCTTTCAACTGTGCAATACTTTCGCTTCTTAAGGAAAAACGATTGCAGTGTGCCTATTCTCCGCATATTAAATATCTTGTGGAACATTATATTTTTCTGAATTATTATGTCTTAGCGGATTGTATTTTAAGAATATGAAATATATATTTCTTGGAAAAGGATGATTACGTAGTTGGGATTAAGTTTCTACCCCGATCAATACAATCTTTGTTATGTTTGTTTTTAAATAAACTGTAAGTCGTCTGAAGCAAAATTGGTTCCAAAACAAATATCACGCATATTTAGCAGCAAAAGAGCTACAGTCATTTCACTCGGAGCATTAATTAGCTAAGTAAACTCGCTCTGCTCCCGTTTCCACTCACGTACGCAGTTTAAGTTCACTCAAGTGTGTTTGCTTATACACTTTATCCACAAATCTTCATTCCGATATTAAATATCTTCGTCTTCAATCTACCTGTATCCAAGGAGATGAAATGAAATGTCTTTGTAATGCGCCGTTGATATTATTTTCGCTGTGAAGGTCTTGGAATAAAGATTCTGAATGCGTTTATTGTTATTCTTGGTATTTTTAATAGAAAATTAACTATTGTAAGAATTTTTTTAGGTGACTTTGCGTTTGATTGAATATTTTGATCTCTAAGAGGTCAAAGATTTGTTTTAATATGAAATATGTAGATATATTATGGATTAACAGACAGATCAATTAGATTTTTAGTTTTCTGCTGTGACAGCTTTTCAAGGCCCCGGATTCCTCTCGCTAGGCAATTACTCTTACTTCTGGTTAAATAGTTCGTATTTCAGACTTTTTTAATTTAAGTGTAATATTTTTCTCCTGGCACATTCTAAGTGCCATTCAAATGCCAGCATGTGTCTACCCGTAAATGTTTTCTCTCTCGTCAGAAATTCCTTGGCGTTTAAGAAATATTTGTAGGACGGTCCTCAAAGCTGTTCTAAAATGTAATATATTTTTATCTGAGAAAAAGACTCGTTTCATGTGTTTCGTACTATGCGTGTTGTGTGATGTATTTTATCTTTAGTTTAATCTAATAGAACTGTTTTCTTAAGCTTTAGGATATTTTGGAGCAAATGAAATAGCCTGCACGCAACTATCCCCGTATCCATTGTTATGTAAAAACATGAAACTATTTTTTAAAGAAAAGGTTTATTTTCATTAATACCTTACTTCCTAAACGATTTTTATGTTTTTTTTGTTTGATTAATTATGAAGAAGAACCTGTATATTTTTCTCTAACTTACAGACGACTGTTGCACTACTGCCAAATCGGTCTTCTTATACAATGCGAGTGAAATCGCAAGCATACTAGTGCTCTAAGAGATACAGTTAACATTTTCTTACAAAGAATTGCAACAATCTGTATCTATTACAAACATCTACCTTCAGTTTTAATGAAACTAGTAAAAACGGTTTCAGGTTTTGACCGAGGATGTGCCGAAGTCCATTGCTTAGATTTATGACCACTTCCATGTAACACTGATGTTTGATTTATGAATTCCATTATCTTATTCCATGAATTTAAGAGATTTAATTGTTTAGATTAGCAATATAGTCAGCATTTCCAGGTATGAAATGATTTTATCTATGCATAGTTGTTGAGAATTATGATGTTTGTCTCTCTGTCGCATAGAAAAGCAAACTGGCAGTACTGGCTTTGCGCTAAGTACTAAAATGAAGACGCTTATTAAATAACACCATCTTTTGTTCATTTGACCAGAGCTCCGACTTTCTCTGAGTCTACCAATTTCCCAATCTGTAGTCTCATTAGTTTTGGACTAAAATGGTTGTGATATACGGATGGACAGATAGACAGCCATTTTATGCTATTAGGCTACTTCTACTTAGTTTTACCGTCAATGCTGATCTGGGATAGATCAGACTCTTTTGTTCTACTTACACGTATGCAATCCGAAGTATATGAAATTGGAAATCACTCGATACGCGCTCTCTCCGCGTGTCATTCAGTTCATTTTTGTTCATGGTTGCAAAATGCCGAATCAATCGATTAACATCCCTTACTATGGGAAAATTTGATAAAGACAGAAAAATATTTACGTTTGCATACTTTCAAATAGATAAGCTATTTCTACGCTTGCTACGATTTTAAACCAGGTATAAATTACGTAAGTTATTAAAAATGGAGGTGAAATACCAACATTTTTCGGTTTTGATAAATTAGAATTCAAAATAAAACGCTTACAACTTATATACGGAGTTGCCAATCTGTCCGTGTGGTGACGGAAGAATACAGATTGTCACCACCCCATATCATCCCATGGGTATCGTAAGAGCCAACAGAGGGAGCATATTATGCAGAGAACAGCACTGTAAAGGAATGAAAACTTGATACAAACCCTATACCAACCCGTTTGGCCAGCTTGGTATAGTAGGCCAATTTCCTCCTTTCAAAGGAGAGGCCTAGTCCAGCAGTGGACTGTTAAAGGCTGATGTTAATGACAATCTGTGTAGTCAACCATTTCAGATAATTATATACAATACCTATGTGTAAGGTTCAAATAACCATAAGTGATCGCAACTTATTCGCCGAATTAATATAGCATATTATTATCTTTTCGGTATTTCACGTGAGAATATCATTTATTTAGCACTGAATACCTAATTGTATATAAATGAGATATCATAAAATAACAAAGTACGAACAATTTATTTCAAATTATTGGATTTTAAATATTCCTGCTCGTGATGATATGAAATAAAATAAAGACTGTAAATATATAATATTTTAAAACATGATGAGGAAAAAGGATTATTCCCTTTATCATTACATAACATTTATTTTATTAAAATTATTGAAACTATTGAATTACATATTTATAATATTTTTGCACATGAAATGTAAAGAAGATTATAAAATTGTAAAATATTTTACACAATACGATTATATGAAATATATTTTAAATGAACTTACTAAAAGCCCACTTATGAATAATTTATTGGAAATGAAGTAACGAATAAATAATAAATACACATAGATTTTATTCCATTTTAAATAATGTTTTTTTCTGTTTGTGTATAAATACATACGATTACTACGAGTGATACAAGAGTAGTAGATACGAGTTTTCTCAGATCCAAGATCTGAAAATATTATTTCATGACTAGAGAATGAACTCGCTAAACGGCTTATCTTAGGCTTAAGCTTATATAATTGTATATCATGTGTAGTCTAGAGACTTTACTACATAAATAATGTTATCGTTATGTTAATGAACACAATAAGCATGTAGAAACGATAAAGCATTACAGACAAATCAAAATCTAAACAGCAAGACATTCGAACGTCCAATGGTAGCTACTGCCAAGTACCGTTAATCCCTATAGCTCAACAAATGAAAAAAGTTCCGCACGCACCTCTGTCCTTTTAACTGGAATCGTTTCCTGCCAGATGTATATACCGCGACTACCAACATCTGAAATAACCAATAACCACATGAAAAGGTTTATAACAAAATAGTGAAACACAAACAGTAATGGAAATATAAAGTTATTTTGAGGAGGTAAAATGAACTGTAAGCCATTTTATCGAAATATATTCTAGTGCTCAATTGTTTAAATAAAATTTATTTCTTGTAGCGAAAATATTCTTGCTTTTATTTATTTTTGATTCGAAATACTATAAGGAAGCCAAAACACAGATCTACAAGTATTTAAGACGGAGTACGTCTTGGCCTGTGTTTTGGCCAAGCCAGAATTTATCCAGTTATTACCGATAGGAACTACTTACTAAATTCCTTTTATTTCTTTAAAAAAAACAACAACAACTTCCGCACTAGGTAAAATCCTATGTCGCGGGGGACTTTACAAACATACAACCAACGGACACAATTAATACCCAGACTCGAAACAACGATTTATGAATCATATAAACTATAAAGTGTTGTCTCGTGTGGGAATCGAATCCACAGCTCTCGGCGCAGTGTCGAGCGGCGAGGCGGCGGCTTAAACTACTACATCAACCATGTAGTCAGTTTGATTTAACTACAAAATGCTACATTTCACATCCAAATTTGGTATACAATGACAGCTTAAACATTAGCTTTGAAACAGGGTAATAAATAAAAACACAATGAATATTTCTATGAAGAAAACTTGGGATTTTTCTAACCTACCTTACAATTACGAAAACCGTAATTGTAAATTTAAAGCCTTAAAAAAAACATAAACCATTTTACTTATCTCAGCAGATATAATGTTAAGCCACATTAGTCTTTAATCTTATTACAACAGATATTGAACATAAAATAAATAGTAAAAATATTATCCACTATCTTATTAAGCTTACAGTATATTATTTACCTACAAATGTTTTGCCTGCCGTCAATATAATTCTATGAACATAAAAGCGCCTTACTCAGGTAATCTCAAGTAACAATAGAGTTTCCCAAAGAGGCTAATATCATCCTCAACCAGCACTTTTGCTTATTATTTGGCTCGGTACACTCTATTCAGCCGCATAATAAATGTGGTCTTGTTACTTAAATATATATTGTTGTGGAATACCTACTTATGACGTTATTAATATACTCGTAAGTCGTTGAGTTAACTTAGTACTCACATTTAACGTGTTATGTATGTTTCATTTTAAGGTATTTTATAAGTATTTAGGCATTACTCTGTCTTGTGAGAATTTTGTATTTAACATTTAAACAGCAAATACAAATCGTATCTTACGTGATATGGGACAATGCCGGATCTTAACCGCGTAATTTTTTTAAAATAAGTCATTATATTTTAAATAACTGCGCGATAGAAAGCCGTAAAATTAATAATTTTATGTGTACAAACCATGAAAGTGCGAAAGTTTTTATAGTTTGACATTTTGTGATTTTCATGTCCCGCACGGTGGCAAGACAGGCAGAATGCCAGTTGGTTGCGGTAGGCTGGAGGCCTCGATGCCGCAATACGCTCGCTATAGCTCGAAAGCGACAATATCCTTCCTCTGCAGCACGGAAGCGGAAGGTTCATTTGCCCCTGAGATTACTTTTAGCAAGTCTTACGGCTTAATTACGATACTAAATGAAGATCACAAAAGTGATCTTAACCTTTACGCTACTCATGCAATCTTGTTCTTCTCGGTGGCCTTTAGGCTTCAGTTTGCGTATCTGAGAATAATTTCTCTCGTCAATGTTGTTTACTATTGAGATTACTGATTACTATGATTTGGAGTAAGACCAACAATTTATGTTTTAATACTCAACTCTGAATTAGTTACATCTACTCACGTATAGAGATGAGTAACATTAATCTTCTCTTCTTTTACCTGATGATTAATAATTATGTATTTATCACGTGAAACATAAAACAAAGAAGTTGATATTAAAACAATGCTTCAAGTTAAATGCTGCGTGTAGGTGTGGCTTGATAAGACTGTGTGTCCATTGATATGTGCGGAGCTGAGTCATGTTAGAGAAATATCCGTAGCATTAGTATCATACTATTTGCCAGACGTTGCTCAGTACAATTTGTCTAGTCTATCTACTACGTATGTATGCGTTTTCCATTGTTATCTAAAAGAACTGAAACATATCTAACGAATTCTAGCAATCATACAAGCATGTTGTTTAGACGAAGTTTGAGATCAAAATAATGTGCGTGAGGATGTTAGTAACACTTTGTTTTCAAAGGCTTGTTCATCTCACGTTAAACATTTTTCTCACCTCCACTCATTTGTCGCGTTCATATTTGTCAGATACACAGCCTACAGATAAGAGGGTAGCGGCTCGCGTCCCTTAATGAGCTGAGACTCGTAAAACATGTTATCAGAAGAGTGCAGTCTTTCTTAGCGATAATTACAAACCCTTTTTGATCTCGTGAATTATGAATAAACGAGTTCATTTGGAAAATAATAAAACGGTGAAATTTTCTCAATATTTTTTTAATTTGCCTTGTTATAAATTCAAAATAGCGATAGAAGAGTGATATGCTAATAGATTTCAGATTCATAGGCACCCCACGCATCACTGACACTAATTATTATTATTATTATTATAGACTCACGCCTGTATCCCCGAAGGGGTAGGCAGAGGTGTAATATTACACCCACATTTCGCCATGAATTTTTAGGTCCCAAGTAATAGGGGGCGAGCCTATTGCCGTACCGGGCACATTACCAGACTCCGTGCTGTTACTGGGAATTTCCTAACGGAAAACACAATAACACTTTGCCCGACCCGGGAATCGAACCCGAGATCTCCCAATCCCACGCGCATATTTATGCCGCGAGACCAACGAGGCAGTCACTGACACACTAATAAGTTATTAAAATTTGTAAAAGTATCACCTGTTCTTTGCCTAGGAAATTACGTATTGGTATTTAGTCCCGGGTGTCATGAAGCTCTTTGACATTATTGGCTATATGGAGTTAGTGCCCTTGAAGACACTGGTCTAAGACCTGAAATAAAGACTATCGTTTTGGGTTGCGGCGTTGACTAGTAAGCGGACCCCGAGCTTCAAGGCGAAATTATTGGATGCAACTGGAATTACCCTAGGACGATCACGATTAAATTTGCTTTGTTAGTAAGTAGGTATATGCTCCCCAAATCATGCTAGGAAAACGAGTACTGTTTCCTCTCATCTTACAGATTTAATACTTTGTATAGTGGTTCAAATCTGATGACAATACTATTTATGGTAGATACAGCTTGATACGTCGTCCAGAATTCACTTCAGCATTATCCATAATTCTTCGTTCATCTTCATGGCCATTTCAGCCGAAAGACTTCAACAGCTAGGAATAGGCCACCTTAAGACCCTCTATACAAATCCAGCGAGAGCTGCCCGCATTTAACTGCTTTTCACAATGTGAACAAGAATTCTTCATTGGTTAAGGGGACTACAAGAGATAAACGCGAGTTTTATAAATATTGATTTAAAGTATATGATTCAATGCAGTTAACACAATCAGAAAAAATATATGATATTCTTCAGGATATAATCTAGTGAAGTAGTGTGTTGAAAACATAATACAACTAACTTTAATCGATAGAAAAAACGACAAATATACCTCTAAAACATATTTTAACGAATAAAAACCATATTAAAAAATACATACAATCATTCTGATTTTTTGACAAATTATTAAACAAGCAACATACTAATGAAATACTGTCTTATTTTTTTAATCCAATCAATACATTTTCTGTAATTAATTCATTTTATGGTTTGTAAAGAGTTCTGAACGTCCCGTCGTCGTCGCGCTTCTCTTTCTTATTTATACAATCCGACAGTGACAGCAACAGCTCAACTCAATAGCGGTTGTAAGCGCCTTAATACGATGTATTTTATCTCGTGGTGATATCTACACTATCTCTCCAATATAATTCAAGTCAAAACATTTGTGTGCATGAACATGGATGTTTGTCTTGGTCTGGGTGTTTCTATGTATAATATGTTTGTATTTACAAAAAAAGTATATATGTATGATTATCCATTGTCTAGTACCCATAAAACAAGCTCTGCTTATTTTGGGACTAGATGGTGTTGTGTGAATGTGGTAGAATGTTATTATTATTTCTTTTATTTAACGTTTTTCTCATAGCCACATTTTGTATACTAAATATTACAATACAAAATAAATTTAAATATATAAAATGGGACCACGGAGACCCACCGGTACCGGGCACAGGGACCAAGCTACCGGTGGTTAGGGCTCCAGAGAGAGGAACCTCCGAACTATGCGCGTCGTGTCCAACAATACTGCCTTCTGTATGGAGGACTTGATACAGCCGTCTAACGAGAGCCTCTTGAGATGGTGGTCGAGGCTCTTGGCAATGAGACCATTAACTGACACGACTATCGGTACAATGATCGCAGAGTCCACATCCCACATGTCGACAATCTCGTGAGCCAGGTCCAAATATTTGATTTCCTTGTCTTTTTCGGCTTTCGCGAGATTCTCGTCATGGGGAATAGTAATATCAACGATCATTGCAAAGCGTTCTGCGATCAGAACGCTATGCACAATATCGGGCTTGTTAGCCACGATAGTCCTATCAGTGATGATAGATCGATCCCATTACATAGTATTATTATTATTATAATTATGCTATATTGCAGAGATACGATAAAATAAGATTGAGTAACTTTAAAGTAGTATAATATTATTTTTCCAGTTATCTATCTCTAAAATGAAATATTTATTTTAATCAAAATTTACGCTTAAACTTATTTCAAAGAGCGGCCAAAAATCTATTTACGAAAAATGACATTAATTTTAAGATCGAATAAAGCTTAGGAGCGCACGTAACATGTTTTGTCAAGAAGTTTTTGATTACATTCCTATTAAATGCAGTAAACAAGCATTATTTAGAATAGAATGACGTAAAATATTGCTTAACTGTATTGAAATTTGAGCGATGCTTGTATATATATGTATACCTAACTTTAATCTCGGAAAAGGCTCCAACAATTTTCATGAAATTTAGTATGCAGAGGGTTACGGGGCGATAAATCTATCAAGATAGGATCCATTTTTAGAAAACACGATTGTCCAAAAAATACCAAACAAAGCTCGATCATCCATGTAGTAATCACTTATTTTTTTTTTTTTTTTTAATTTATGCACAAACAAAGTGTAAATCGGTGGACATAATGCCATATGGCATTCTCTACCTGTCAACCTTAAGGTTGTGAAAAGATGAAAGTGGTAGGTTAATTTTACTATTAAGATGTAACTAATGTAAAGTATTATACCTACATACATAATAGGGATAGAATACATACAAGATATATAGTTCTACAAATACGAACTTATACATATTTATACATAAATATACTTACATATACATAAAAATACAATATACTTACATAAATACTTATAATATTGGATGAAAGTGATGTGCTGATTCCTTCAATCTCTCAAAAAGAAGCTCTCGAACTTTCATTTTGAATGTATAACGGTTTGTGGACAATCTGATTTCAGGAGGGAGTGTATTCCATAAGATAATAGACTGTACAACAAAAGAAGAGTTAACGAACCCAGTACCCACTTATGGCAGCAGTGTTACGTTTGTTGCCAGCTTTATTTATATTTTGCGTTACAGAAATGGCAATTCAATATAACAAACTAATTAATATAAATGTAATTTTCAAAATAAGCGATCTCCTATATAAATAATAAGAAAAAAGCTCTGGAAAATTCCAAATCGCATCTAGAGTATTCTATTGATATCGAGTACTTATTTATTTTTGCGTCCAACGGTAATTTATCTTCCTTATCTGCATTTAAACAGGCATACACCAAAGTGTCAGCTATTGAGGATAAATTGAAATAGATTATTTTGTTTCTGCGAAAGCTTGAGTAATGAGACGATCGATTTATATTTTTATTGTGGTCTTACTTCCACTTGTAGATTGTAAATCTAAAAAGAGTAAACACGCCGGTAGTATTTTAATAATGAAATATTACAGTATCGTATCATCATTATGTCAAATTGTGTAATCCCGAGCTCTTCCGAGAGTGCGTTAGCGATTCTATTGTCGGAGTTTATAGTCCGCCCAATGGCCTCCTACGTAAGCCTACAGGTAATGCCAGAAAAAAACAAACCGGACCGACGGCTTAACGTACCTTCTGTAGTACAATGGCGTTGTAAATTTAACAAGAAGCGGTCACCCATTCAAGTAGTGACCTGTGTGAAAGTTGCTTATCTTTGCCGTTCTTCTACGAGCAGCAAGCCAAATCATGCTACGAAGACTACATTAAAGTGCATATTATACATAACTTAACTAAATTTTAAATAGCTTAAAAGTTTGTTTCTTTGCTTGTATTTGGAGTAACATAACATAACATAACTTCACGCCTTTTATCCTCAAAGGGGTAGGCAAAGGTGTATTACACACCCACTCTTCGCCAGTTATATTTCGGTCCCAATGTAATAGGGGGCGAGCCTACTGCCAACTACCGGACAATGTTAAGCGAGCGATAGTTAACATTTTTAATACACACATAACTTCGAAAAGTCAGAGGTGTGTGCCCGGCGAAACTGGGGATCCAACCCGAGACCACCCTCACGGCAGTTCATTACGTACACTACTGGGCTATCGCCGCTATATGCTTTAAAATAACGCAGTTTATCTCGTTATCACTATTAACTCTTTGAATTTTTGCTTTCTTTTTTATTTTACAAATAATTTAGAGGGTCTTAATCGCGTAAACTAAGCTTATTTAAGGTATAAATACGTATTTGTTTCTTTTTATTGTTGCCTATTAAAATGAATCCAATGCTGTCTGACCTTAAGCAGTAAAATATCACCGTCACCATCAGAGCCGGGATCATAATGAAATGTGAAATAAATGTAAAATTAACTCTTTGGAACGGAGCCTACCCTATCGAGTGAAGTCAAGTATTGGGGCGTAATACTTGACCATAAGCTAAAGTGGGGTAAGCACATCAGCACTAAAACAACAAAAGCGTGCACAATCTTCTGGCAATGCCGGAGAATCATAGGCAAGTAATGGGGTCTCAATCCATCACATCCATATCACCCTGTGGATTTACACTGCCATTATACGCCCCATGCTTACATACGGTGCAGTAGTGTGGTGGCCACGCATGCAACTAAGCACAATCATAAAAAAGCTACAGAGCCTTCAACGCCTAGCCTGCTTGGCCACAACAGGCTGCATGAAGAACACCATAACAGTCGCACTGGAGATACTACTGGAACTAAGACCACTGCATCTAATGATCCAGCAGGAAGCTGGCGCTGCAGCAATCCGTCTAGACAAGCTCGGGCTGTGGAGAAACGATGATCGAATTACCCAGGCACGCCTAAAAGGGACCTTAACCAAAGAGATCCCAATGCTAGAGTTCGCATGCGATCTTATCCCTAAAACCTTTGTCTTTGACAAAAAATATCGCATCCAAATACAGGAGGAACACAAAGACAGCTCTGGTAAATTGATTTTAGTCAGAGTATACACAGACGGCTCAAAAACGAAGCATGGGACAGGTGCGGGCGTATTTTCCCATGACTTAAATATCAATATCTCAACATCCCTTGGTACTCTTAACACCATATTCCAAGCCAAGTGTGTTGGGTTCATAAGAGCCGCAACAGCAATCGCGTCTAGAAACGTAAGCGACCTGTCTATACGCATCATCACAGACAGTGCCTCAGTACTACAAGCTCTCGGCAGCAACTGCTTTAACAGCGGCCTCATCATGGAATGCCACCTAGAGCTGCAAAAGATTGCAGAGAAGAATCTGGTTTCGCTGCAATGGATTAAAGGCCACAGCAACTCCGAAGGCAATGACGCCGCAGACCAACTGGCACGGCAAGAATCGGGCACAATGATAATGGGACCCAAGCCGATTGTACCGATACCGGCAAGCCAACTCAAAACATGGCTACGCGAGAGAACAGCACAAAAACACGAAAAACAGTGGGCAGACATAAAATAATGCAGTCAAACAAAAGTTGCTATCCCCTGCTTGAACAAGCGACTCTCGCACATGCTGCTGCATACAAAGAGAAAAACACTCAAGCATCTGACAGGCATAATAACCGGTCACTATCCACTCAACAAGCACTTATTCAACATAGGCGTTACGGACAGCCCACTGTGCAGGGGCTGCATGGAAACTGAAGAAACACCCGCTCATGTCATTCTGCACTGCATAAGTGTGAGCGATCAACGGGCAACGCTGCTGAACAACCCCAGAACCACGTGTGAGGCTTTGAACGACACCAGCCAACTAATGGCTTTCCGGAAGGAGCTAAGGTGGTATGAGTAGTCGGAGTCAATCAAGTCGCCACTTACGCACAATGGCCCAAATAAGTGGCTAAGTGCGGAAAACCCACGACCAACTAACTAACTAACTAATATATAAAATTAATACATCATTCAATACTTAGACTTAAGTTTAGGTACCTAACTTCGAAATTTTCGTCAGAAATGTATGTCAAATGTATTACAGGACAAATCATATACCTACAGTCATCTGACCTTTAGTTTTCCGAATTTTGCTTTTCATACCATGTCCATGTAAATTTCAAATAGCTTGCCTCAGATCCTAATTGAAGAAAATTTCGATGTTAGTATAAATCATAGGAATTTTCTGCAGCGATTCGAGCAGCAATCCCAATAATGCTTTATGTAGTTTTAGTCTTACCCTGTTAAATACTATAATTTATTTTATTATACTTATTCATATAAATCATTCAGTAATATAAACCACTTCGCAAATCAGGAAAAATAAAACTGCAAAATTATATTACTGTCATTTAGCAGAGATGGATGGAATAACAAATAATTCTAGTGGAAATAACTGAAAGGACATCTCATAGGCGTATTTAGGTATCGTCTGATTACAACTGAGTGATTGATGAACGCGATGAGACATCAGACAGTAAAATTGGGTACGGATATGTCAATGTAAGGGTGTGACAGTTATTGAAGTGAAGGTGCGACAAATTGTTTAGTAAAATATGTATGTTTTCTGATTTGAATTTTCTTTTTTTGATATTTCCTATTTGTTGTTGAATAACGCTGTTTGAGGGATTCGTTTGCGAATTCTAGAAGGTACATGACTACGCTTATGTCGTAGTAGTTTAATTGGTAGCCTTGCTGTTCAGAACTCCGCCGAGTATTGTGAGTATGATCTCCACACAGGACAACACTTTGTGACATCTAAAAATATTTCGAGGCTGGGTGGACTTCGTATCCGCTGATTAAATATCTGTAAAGTCCTGCGCGTAATACAATGAGTTGTCTTTTAGAAGACATTATCTCTATCGGATACAATTTTAATATAACGTCATCGTCATATTATACACGAGAGCTTTTTTTAATTTAGCTCCTAGCCGCCAGCTCAACACCGCACTGACCGAGGGACAACAACAATTATGACAAAATTGACTTCCACTTGCTATTCTGTATTGGTTAATAACTGTGATAGATATACAGAACAGTCATCATTTAGTAGACCTCGGGCTCCAAGGCGTGTTAGTCTTGGATGAAACAGGGTAAAACGCTAGGACGATTATGATGATCTACAGAACAGCCATTAAAATAGTATTCAACACACATCATCAGCTATGTTTATAATCGTTTATAATCTATCCCACTGCTGGGCACAGACTCTTCTTATTTAGTTAATCTGCCTAGAGGTAAATAATTATTAGACCATACTCCATCACGGCCAAGTGCGCATTGGCTGACTTCTAGTCTTGGCCGTAATAGTTCGCGACTGAGATCGAACGATCTAGTTCGCCGCTCCTAAACGAACTAGTTCGCTCTTTTAGTTCGTTAGTTTGTGTTTCGTTCCCAGCTCTTCGCTCTTCGCAGCAGGAGCAGTTTTAAAACGAGCGAACGATCTGCTTTAAACTGAACTATTTTAAGAAGTTCGTTCGCTCTGCCTTATTATAAATGTTAAATGTTGGAGACTTGGAGACAAAAATATGTATAGTGATCCCCTTTTGACGAGACCTTTACTCGTTCTGTCACGAACGACTGAACTTTGGAGCGGGCTATTTGGAGAACTAGTTCGCGTAGTTCATCTGTGGGAGTCACTCTTTCGAACTATGTAGTTCGTTCGCGAACTACACAAGACTACTGACTTCTCAGACAGGTCTTTCGAGAAAATTATGAAGAACATTAAAAATATAAAGCTTTTATTAATAAATAATCGTACTAAAGTGGTCGAAAAACGACCACAGACCACAGTAAAATAGTGTACGGACCCCACACTCTTTTTCATATAAAAGTAAGAGTAAATAATTAAGTGCTTACGTTTTATGAGGAACGTAACATGTCACTTGCCCGTAGGTAAAGTTAGACAATGTTGTGGCATATCTCACGAAAACAAGCAAAGTAAACAAGCTCCTGACGTAGCTTTCAGCTTAATAAATGAATATTTCTCCAACACTTTGTTCAAAGAGTCAGCATGCTTTATAATTAAACATCGTTATCCAGCGGGTGAAGGTCGTGGCATTCGACGCTAGGGTTGCCGCGCGTACCCATATAGCATGCACATTTTTTTTTAAATAATAGTTAAATGTTATTACTTGACATCTTTATGTAATTAAGAATCTATATTTCAATTTGTCCTTGTGTATCTTATTAAAATATCAAAATTAAATTATATTTTAATAATCACTCGTAACTAAGTCAATACAAAATAATTAATGTAGGTTTTTCGTTAGAAATAATGTTGAAATAAAACACATAAATATTTTACAATTACTTTTTATTGATTATTTTTTGTTAAAATATTCCTTGAAGATATTTAGGTCTACTTGGAATAAATAACCAACAACTTATTTATACTGATTTCTGTTAGTTTAAGATGTCTGCTGAAAAAAAAAAACATTTTAAGTAAGAAAATTACCTTTCGACTTCATTTGAGATAACAAAGACGTATTTATTTTAAACTTGTGAAATAATTTGAAAAGTTTATATTGTTAATTTTTCACATAATGTTAGTGTTGCCAATTTTAAAAATATGTTAACACTTTTTAACATTACAACAAAAATATGAAAGTAAAGAATAGATTAAAACATATTTTAACATAGATGCTTGTAAAAATTTGATCCAATATATGACGACTGCGAAATAATAATTTAATATTTTTGAAAATAATTTCGTCTTAACTTTCAAATTACATTGAAATAGTTAAGAGTAATTAGTGAAAAAGCTATTACAATACGAAAAAAATACAATACTATATAGCTATACTTTTAAAAAAACATTTAAAACTATAATATATTTTAATTAAATAAAGGTATTGTACGATACAACATAATCGAAAAAGCTTATTAAATGTATGCACCTACGTGACGCATACGCATGACAGCCCTATTGTCGTGCGCTACCGCACTGCCACCATTTTTACCCGCCCGATAACGATGTTTATTTATAATTAACCTACTGTCTACCTCACCCTATGTTAATAATCTAAGAAGAATTGCATTCCTGCAGTAAAAATTAATGCTTGTCACTTATAAATCTGCTTATCCCATCTTAGACAATAAAGCAAAGTTGAGAAGGTCCTTTTACACTGGCCAGTCGAGACCCAGCCGTCAACATAAAGAACAAATAATAATTCACGAAACTACCATTGTAAAGTCTCTTTCTTAAAGTTATACATACATACATAGACTCACGCCTGTTTCCCCGAAGGGGTAGGCAGAGGCATATTAAACGCCCACTTTTCGCCAGTGTTTTGATCCCACGTAATAGGTGGCGAGCCTATTGTCGCTTATCGGGTTATTTTGTTTGCCAGAGACTCGTCCGTTGATAGGCAGGTGCACCACTTGCAGGTGAGGTTGGCTTGGGACCCTAAGTTCTTGGCGGGAACCCTATGCACCCTTGTTAGTTAATTCTACATATTTATACGTAGGTATAACTTGTTAAAGTAATACCTACATATAAATATGTAGAATTATACACATAAGCTCTATTCATGTTTGGCTTAGAATTAACAACGGTTGATACGGGTTATTCGCCATTTTAATCTTTGTAAAAGCCTTTCATGTTTGTCAGCAGCTCCTTTCTATTAGTACTGAAGCTCTATTTTGTTCGATAATGAAGGCTGTGAACAATAATATACTCTTTTATCTTTCAGCAAACAAGGCCGTGTATGTCAATTCAAAATAAAACTGAGTTTAAAAACTGAGTTCGATACCGAATTCAATTTAAAAAAAAACTTCAAAGGAGGCGGGTAAATCATTTCACCTTTAAGCCAATGTGTCCAAAACACCGGCCAAACTTGGGAATTCGAGATTTAAAATTGCAAGAGTATAAAGCCAGTTAATTCATTCAAGGGTCGTGGTTAGGCTGTTGAGCGACGTAAACGTTCTTTGTGAAATAAGCCTTTTATTTATTTACATACTTCGTTGTATATTCACACAAAACAGACCAACAAAAACAAAGATGTTGTATGAAAACGGTTATTTAAACGAATTTAAAATGGGTCAGATTCAGTTGGTACCAAGTAAAATGTGATGAAACAATTATTATGTACACGAATACAGTTTAGGCATTTATATATCAAAATAAAAGACCTGACGTAGGCTGAATGCGTCATCAACAGGCACCCTACATTTTAGACTTGAAAAGACACTTATCGTGATGTAGATAACGTATATAACTGCTTTTCAAAAATACAGAAATACATACATAGACTCACGCCTGTTTCCCGGACGGGTAGGCAGAGACTACGGAACGCCATTTGCAACGATCCTGACATATCTCTCTTGCTTCATTCACTCCCATCAGATTCTTCATGCATGTTCTTCTGATAAGGGTACTTCTAACCTGTCCTGTTTTTAGGATGTCTCTAATCTGGTCAGAGAACGTCCGCCTAGGTCTTCCCCTTCGTCCTGTCCCATCCACACTTGCCTTATATATCTGCTTGGTCAGTCTTTCGTCAACCATCCTCCCCACGTGCTCAAACCATCTTAGCATACCTTTCTCGATGCTTGTCACTACATCTTCTTTTACTCCATAACACTCTCTTATCACACAATTCTTTACTCTGTCAGTCTTCTTTTACTCCATAACACTCTCTTATCACACAATTCTTTACTCTGTCAGTCAAAGAAACACCACACATTCTTCTCAGTGCTCTAATTTCTACAGCATTTATTTATTTTATTTATTTTATTTATTTTAAAACTTCTTGCACAATATTACAAAATAATGCACAAAGGCGGACTTAATGCCTGTGGCATTCTCTGCCAGTCAACCTTTGGGTGGTGCAGAGAGAATTCAAGGTAGGTGCGTAAGAGAGCCGTAATCCGAGAGCAAAACCACATATAGCTATTACTAAACATGAAGTGAATAATAACTGAAAATATAATATATACCTAAATATCACAATATATATATATATATATATATTAATATATACCTATATAATATAATATAATACATATTAATACTTATATATAAAAATATAAGTATGTGAATATAATATTCTAATAATAACAATAAAAATATATATACGTATAGATATTCATAAATGTATATACCTAGTAATTACGAATATACAAATACACTATGAACATTCTGCCAACTGTTCAATATACTGCCGACGGACTCTGGCCTTGAAAAGTTCACGAGAAGAAGACATCCTGATTTCAAGAGGGAGTGCATTCCAGAGAAGGATTGACTGTATATTGAAGGAGGAATGAACAAGAGTAGAGCTATGGGACGGACAAAGTAGAAGGAGATTATTGGTAGAGCGAAGGTTCCTATTATGACTGCTGCATAGATATTGGAATTGAGGTGTAAGATAAGTGGGAGCGTTTGAAGAATTTAAAAGAGAATAGAGAGTAGTCAGCGTCCGCAGATTACGTCGTTGACGGATAGGCAACCATCGCAATTGTGAACGATGAACGGATATGTGGTCATATTTACGGAGATTGAAAATGAATCGAATGCAATTGTTGAGAAGTCGGTCCAGTTTATTGAGCAGATCTGCATTCAAGTCGAGATAACATACATCACCATAGTCGATGACTGGGAAAATTAGGGTTTGCACAAGCATTGTTTTCGTCTTAGTCGGGAGGAAGTTCTTTAGGCGATAGAGAGAACGCAGTGTACTCGTGACTTTCTGACTAACACTCGCTACCTGAGTGCGCCAGTCAAGGGTAGAGTCAAGGTGTAGGCCGAGATTTTTTACACTAGGACTCAAGGGTATTACTGAGCCATTAAAAATTATAGGAGCGAGAGAATTTAAATCAACCTTGCACATGATACGTGGGCTACCTATCAGAATAGCTTGGCACTTAGTGGGATTTACAGGTAGGCCGAATCTGTTCGACCAGGCACTAATCGTATCTAAGTCCCGGTTAATCCCATCGATAGCTATGTTGAGGTCTTCAACCCTTTCCTGCGTGTAGATCTGTAGGTCATCGGCGTATAGATGATACGCACAGCGAAGTTCATAGGTTAAAAGATTTATAAACAATGAAAAAAGAAGAGGAGAAATTATACCGCCTTGAGGAACGCCAGAGTCAAAATCTCGCCACGATGATGAGGTCTCATCTACGCGTACCGACTGCTGACGTCCTCGAAGATAAGAAGAGAACCATTCCAAAGCGTCGGAAGAGATCATAAGGTAGGAGAGGACGGACAAGAGGATATCGTGACTGACGGCGCCGAAGGCGTTTGAAAAGTCCACCAAGACCATAACAGTGATCCTGGTGTCCTCCACTCCCGCCCTGACGTCGCCAGTCACTTTCAGTAGTGCTGAGACAGTGCTATGTCCGGGTCTGAATCCCGATTGTAGTGGGGAAAGTATGTTATTTTTGGAGACAAACCCGGACAACTGCTTATGGACGCATGCCTCCAGCACCTTCGATAGGAATGGGAGAATGGAAATAGGACGAAAATGCGAAGGGAGGGAAGGATTGGATATTTTTGGTAATGGGCGAACTAAGGCTTTACGGCATAAGGAAGGAAATTGACCGGACTCAAGGGAAAAGTTTAGGATATGGGTAAGTGGGGAAAGTAGAGAATCCAAGATGGCGGTGACCATATAACGACTCACGTCGTCACAGCCTACCGCTTTGGACTTAATAGACAGGATAATCTTTTTGATCTCTTCCGACGCGATTGGTGAAAAATTAAAAGAACTGATATTTGGACGCACTAATCCGGACATATAGTATAAAGTTTGACACTTTGTACTGGCATCCAGATTGTTGGCAGCAGTAAAATGACAATTAATGTCGTCTAATCCAATAGTCTTAGGAAAGTCTATATTCCGGTGCTTCCCAATACCGAGAGAGCCCAAAAATTTCCAAATACTGGCTGGTGAAGAAGACTCTATGTTGGCAAGAATATGTCGGCGTTTAGCGTTACGTATCATCTGGTTACACCGATTCCTAGCAGTCTTATAAGAGGTCCAGTTGTCGTCACACCGATCTCTTCGGTATTTCCGAAAAGCTCGGTCTCTGCGCCTCATCGCCATCCGAACACCCTCGGTCATCCAAGGCGCCGGAGGACGCTTCAGTTTGATCTTCTTAACAGGAGCGTGAGCGTCGTACAACCTGATTACAGTCTCGTTAAAAATTTGGACCTTGTCATCAACTGAGGTCGCCGCAACCAGGTTATTCCAATCTATTTCCGAAGCATCTAGACGCAATTTATCCACATCCATCCGAGAAAAACAACGCTTGTGCAAGACTTTGGGCAAGGGTTTAGGAGGTTTAAGGATATAAGAAAGGAAAATGAGGTCATGGTGAGAGAAGCCTGGAGCAGGATATTGACCGTGGGACGAAACAAGGGAGGGTTCAGAGGTAAGGATTAAATCTAGCCAGGTACTATCCCCATTGGGATTGTGGTGCGTAGCTTGAAGGGGTAAGACGTGAAGGCTGGCAGATTCGAGGATGCGGAGAAGACGAAGTGAACGGGAAGACCGATAGGATAGAAGGTCGGTATTGAAATCACCCATGATGATGTAATGTGTATACTCAGACCCCAAGGATTCTAGTACCAATTCTAATTCGGTGAAGTAATCGATAGAAGGTGGACAGTAAACTACTCCAAGAACCAATTTAGTTCCCCTGACCCAAACCTCTAGAAAGAGAAATTCTGCAGAACCAGAATACTGTGAAGGAGAAGAAGCAATGATTTTGTAAGGAAGGTTACTACGCAGATATATAGCTACTCCACCCCCTCTCCTATCAATTCGATCATTCCTGACGAGAATAAAACCTGGGAGAGGGTAAGTAGTAGAAAGAAGATGAGGTTTGAGCCAGCTCTCAGAAATCAGGATGCCCTGAACATCGGTATCGGTAAATGCCTCCAAGAGGTCACTAAAGTGGCTGGGAACACTTTGTGCATTTAGGTGACACACTTTAAATAACCGACTTGTATTTAGATTGAAATTTTGTCGTAAAATGTCACCAAGTGTTAATTCGTCTAGAGAGCAAAAGCTGTCATTGGCAGATAATTCAGCAGAATCATTGGCAGAATAAAAAGAAGAATCATCATGTAAAGACATCATAATATACAAAATAAATAATAATAAATTATATAATACTTATATAAATAAATAATATAAACTAATCTAAGGTATGTATAAGTTAAAATTATTTACGGTGCACGGTGGATTCCTTTAGAAAGCACTCTGCACCACCCGCCAACTGTCACACACAGAAAAAAAAGTAAAATATACAATATTAAAATAAAAGACACAAAAATAAAAACAACAACGAGAACTAAACCGAAACAAAGTACATTATCATTAAGATTTAAGTAGCACGTTTCCGAACGCAACTCGAAGTAGCCTTATGTGTCACTGTCAGTATGACAGCTCTGAAACGTCAAAACAAAACTAAAAACAAAGTCGGAAATAAACTTACAATTAATTTGTGAAGCAACAACAAACTTGAAAACAAATCAAAAGATAGTAATATTAATTGTAGTAATGCTAATACTAACAATAAATATCTAGAACGTTACTTTAACACCAGAAATACTTATAAAAACATCGACAAACGTGAACAAGAAATAACAGTATGAGTACCTCTAACGCGAGGTGGCTTTGACCGGCCCTGCAGACGAGGCTTTGGGATACTTCTCGAGAATGGGGTTGAGCTCCTCCATAGAAACGACTTTGTGTCGAATGCCATCCAAGGACTTGATATTGATGATGCCATCCTGAGTCCAGCAGTTCTTCATACCAAAGTGAAGCCGCGCCTTTGCGAATACTGACTGTCGGATCCTAGTCAGAAACTCTTTAACAGATGCCGGGGACCCCTTGAGTTTCGTCTTAGATCTCCAGACTGCAGCCTTGTGGTCCGAACAAGAAAATTTCACCAAAATGGGACGGTGATGATCCTTGCTGGAACTCCCTATACGGTGGCAAATCTTGATGGAATTTTCCTTGAGGTCTTTCATACCCAATTTATTGTGGATGACATCCAGTATCACGGAAGTGCAGTTTTCCTTGTCTTGCTCAGGAATTCCGGAGAATATAAGTGCTTTTCTTCGCTGCCTGGTATCTATCTCATCCACTGCCCTGGTGCATTCAGCAATTTGGTTCCGAAGCAAACGAAGCATGCTGAAGGTCAGCTCTCTGAACGTCCGGAACTCCTCAGCGACTTTAGCCACAGTGTCCTTCGCTGAACCTCCTAACTGCAGTTGTGCCTGAAGTTCGTCCATTTTTCTATTGACACACTCCTCCAAACTCTTTTGTGCCAAATGGATGTCCGAAATTTGTGCCATTGTACTTTATTGTCAGAAAAAGTGTCTTCAAGAAAGTTGATAGTGTCAGTTGGCAGGTGGTGTTTAATATATCTTTGTCAGTGTGTCACATAAAGTGCGACTAACACAGGAACAGATCAAACCGTATGTAAAACACTTGTTTTACTATAATTAATTGGAAAAGTAACAGTAAAACTATTTTAAATTAATTTCTTGTTCTTTAGATGTGTCTTAACTTTCTCTACTTTCATGACTGCCATACCCAACTATCACTACCATACATAAGAGTATTCCATACATAAGAGTAGTCATTTACTCTACTTTCATGACTGCCATACCCAACTATCACTACCATACATAAGAGTAGGTACTAACACCCCTCTATGCACAGCCAAACGTGCCTTTTTGGACACGTTTTGGCTATTCATAAACGCCTTCAGAGCTCTATTCACTCTATTACCTGCATTAACTCTTCTTTTAATATCTTCTACATTCTTACCATCTCTTGTAAACAGCGTACCTAAATATACAAACTCATTCACTTGCTCCACTCGCTGTCCATTGATCATAACAATACAAGCCGTAACGCATTCCTCCTTTTCAAAAGCCATAACTTTCGTTTTACTTACATTCACTTTCATTCCTTTCCTCTCTAACGCACCATGCATGATTGTTACCATCTCCTGCAACTCCTCCGCTGAAGACGCAAGAATAACCTGATCATCAGCATAAAGGAGGCATTTGGCAAGTAACTCATTCATCCTTAATCCTCAATCACTATGTTTCAAATCTTGCAAACAACTGTCCGTGAAGAGGTTAAACAGCCACGGCGACGCTACACATCCCTGTCTAACACCTGTGTTGATGGTAAACCAGTCAGTGAATGCCCCGTTTATCCTCACACAAGCTCTAGAATCCTCATAAAGGGATTTCAGAGCTCGAAAGAGGCTGCTGTTCACCCCATACATCGACAGTACCGACCACATTTCATTCCTCTCCACTTTATCATAAGCCTTTTCCAAATCCACGAATGCCGAGTAGAACTTTTGGCCTTTGGCCAAAAATTTCTCGGCTATGCATCGCAAGAAAAAGACTTGATCCGTACACCCCATACCCTTTCGGAATCCCGCTTGTACATCCCATATTTTCTTGTCGGTTACTTTCATAACTCTTTCAATCAGTACCTTCGCATACAATTTGCCAACAATGCTGAGAACGCTAATGCCTCTATAGTTTTTGCAGTCTTGTTGCGAGCCTTTTCCTTTATAAAGAGGCACAACTACTGCTGTGGCCCAGTCATCAGGTACTCGGACGGTGCTCCAGCACAAGTTAAATAAACGCTGCAGCTAACTATGATGCCCTGTCCAGCCTTCAGCATTTCGACTGTAATCCTATCATACCCTGCAGCCTTACCTAATTTCATACTGGTAAGTGCTTTCAAAATCTCATCCACGCCAATATCGCTTTCATCATTGCTATCATTACCATTCATTTCACCTGTTGATGTCTCTGTCGTCGTTCTTTCAAATAATCCTTCAAAATACTCTTTCCATCTCTTCAGCACACACGATTCACCATTCAGTATCTTTCCATTCTTGAGTCTCTGATTGCTGTGTATTCTGAGGATTGAGTTTTTCCTCGAACTGCACGAACGGATTTCCAGAAAAACTTAATGTTTCTCCGAAAGTCGTCAGATAATCTACTATCAAACTCATCTTTCTTTTCCGCTTTTTTCCTTTTAACCATTTCTTTCACTATTTTTTTACACCTAACAAACTCCTTTCTTGCTTCATCTATATCATCACTCGTTGCCTTTCCCATTATTTCATTTGCTCTGGCAGCCAACCAATCTAACCACGCTTTCTTCTTCTCTGATACTACTGATTGTACATCCTTGTCCCACCATGTATTCTTAACCTTTCGTAGTTTTCTTCTCTTGATCTCACCACATACTTCAGACGCTACACATACTACATCAGCACATATACAGCTTTTCAAAAATGTGTACGAATAAGGTAAAGAATAAGTAAACGCTATAAATTGTGTTGCAATTTTATCTATTGGTACTTCTATAATGGGCGAATGAACACGTAACAATAAAATTTCATAAAATTCATATTGCTACGTGCTCTAAATCGCTTAAGAAACTTCCTCCCACCCAAGACTATGCTTGTGCAAACTTTGGTTTTCCCGTTGATCGACTATGGTGATGTATGCTACTATGACCTGAATGCAGAACTACTCAACAAACTGGATCGTCTTCTTAATAACTGCATTCGATTTATCTTTAACCTTCGCAAGTATGATCATGTATCTACTTATTGTTCTCAATTGAAGTGGCTTCCTGTTCGTCAAAGACGCAGTATGCGTGCCCTCACTACTCTCTACTCTATCCTTATGTCTCCCAATACCCCAGAATACCTTAATTATTATTTCCAATATTTGAGATCCAACCATGATCGAAATCTTCGTTCTTCCAATAATCTTCTCCTACTTTGTCCTTCACATAGTTCTGCTTTAATTCACTCGTCCTTTCCCATTCAAGCAATCCTTCTTTGGAATGCCCTCCCTCTAGAAATCAGGATGGCTACTACAAAGGATCGCTTTAAATCCAGAGTAAAACAGGTGTTGTTGGATAAGCTGGCAGAAGTATCCTAATTATATGTTTATGTATATTGGTATTTAGTGTATGTATATATTTCATATTATTAGAATTAGTTATGTATCCTTAGTTTATAATTGCTATGTATTTAAATTTTGTATACTTAACTATTTATATGTTCTTGTATTATCAAATGTTAGTATTTTTAAATTATGTATATATGTATTACGTTTATGCTACAAAAGTTCCTCTTCACTCACTTCTACAATACACCTACTTTTAATCTCTGCACCACTCTAAGGTAGACTGGTAGAGAATGCCTTAGGCATTAAGTCCGCCTTTATACGCTTCAGTGTATATAAAGTTAAATAAATAAAATAAAATAAATAAATTATTTTCCAGTTTTATGAGTAGCTGTTGAGCTAGCATTATTTTTATTTCAATAGTTTGTTCTTGAAAAAATATAGGTTTATATCTCAGATTTTAGAATTCTTCAACCTGCAAATTTAATAGAATAGTCGTTTTATTGAAAAGAAATGAAATGTTTATTTCGCTTGCTGTATGATAGATTACAGTTATTATGTATTATTATTTAGAAGCCAGCTTAGTTAATTAATTCAACGCAGAGCTTACGGACTAATTGTGGCTGCAAAAAAACGCTGGTCAGCAACGCACCGTGTAGAATATTTCTATAATATATAACTTGTAGTTTTAAACACACCTAATGGTATTTATTAGGATCAACATGTATTATTTCAACGTAATTTCAATTCTATTTTAAATACAATTAGACTTATATTCCTGCAGTTGTGTTTTGTACAATGATGTCCTCATTATGTTTGGCTCGTTATATTTTTTGTTAACATTACTCTGGTTACGCGTTACATTTCCACAGAGTTACAAGTAAAACACCTACAACTTTTATCAAAATTCCAGTAGTATCATGATGAACATTTTTATCTATTGATAGCATAAAAAAGCATCAAAAGAGGTTTTATAAATGTATAACCATTCATCAACGTCATAGATTATTTATTTATAGACCGCCCAAAGGCCTTGGACATGGCACGATTATAGTCCTGCTACAAGAATCGGATCGAAGGACTTTACATGGCCTTTGAAGAACCGTAGCGCTCTTTTGTGACAGTTACATAACAAACGGCCACCCATTTAGGTGGTCACTGTGAAGATGTTGCTTAACTTTGCTGATTACCAAAGGCCAATCAAGTCTCACTATGAGTGTACTACACAGAATTTTGTACACAGCAGCCTTCTTTTGCCTGCCATGTTCCCGAATTACTTGAGTTCGCCGCAGAATGTCTTTCTATTCCATTCTCTCCTATCAGACGTCATCTGATTATTCACTCCCTTTTCATTCATGTCATCCTTCACATAATCCATACATCTTTGCTCTGGTCTTCCTATTACCATTTTGTATACAGCAGTATAGGTATTAATTCCATAGTGCCTCACAAAATCAATACGTAAAATAAATCGTGTTCACCTAATCGCTTCTCATGTCGATCCAATGAATGATCGTCCAATATTTTAGCTTAGAAAATAGGTACCTACCTATTAATTTCCGTGGCCTAAAAAAATTGCCGTCGTACACAAACAACTTATAGCAATAATTTATAACCACTGACCTAGAAAAAATAAGACATTTGTAACAATAAGGTAATTATGGAAGAAAGTCTAAACTTTTTGTGCTCACAAAAAACTACGCTAAGCTGTCACCTACCAAGGCTCGATTTCAGGTCAAGATACCGAAAATCTTTTCATGAAAAGTGTTTATTTTTTATTAGAAGGTACTACTTTCTTTTATAATTGAGTTAGGTGAACAATTAACATTAAGGTTTTTGTTGTCTGGGTGTTTGAAAATTATAATAAAATAAAATAAAATCATTTTTTATGTTAAATGGTTTTATTATTATAAAAAAATATGTAGTTAGGTAATGTACTAAAAGCTAAAAAATTATTCGGTAAGTCCTAGCTACCAGATTGCACCAATCTTCTCATCAATCTGGGGTATTGATCAGATAAATATAAAATCGTTGGGCGTAGCGTATCCAGAGTAAACATTTTGATAGAAATTTCACGCGCCCAAGCTTATATTATCAACCAACGAAATACCTTGGTGATATTTTTAAATTTAGTACGGATAGTATTCACAATAAAGACGCATTACTGCGAATAAACTGTATTCGAAGCGATAAATCGTATTCGTTGTTCTAGTAATCAATCAACAGAGGCACGAACGGCTGTAATAAGTAGGTTGTGATAGATCACCGAGGTGCGTGGCCTCAGAAACAATAGGACAGTCTTCATCCCGATGTATTCTGACTGGCATTCATTACGGCTCGTTCACGGCTAGCAACCGGAGCGGCAGCGACAGCGTTTCGATGTCCATTGCGCGTTTGACTCTGACGCGACGTCGGCCGCGACGCAGTAGACCGCGGCATGTGCATCGAAATCGCTACCGCTTTCGCTCGACGCTGATAGTCGTACAGGCCTTTGCTCTTCGGACCTCTCACCTGTGTTTTGTGGCAGCCATTAGGATTTCGTTGATGGTCCTTTTTTAATGATCTCGAATGAGCGGTTTTGTTCTGTGTGGAGAATTGGAGATTGCATCAAAGTTGGAGTCATTATAACTGACGGCATAATGAGGAGGACAGCCATGACAGTGGTATAGAAGCAAATATGCAACAAAATAGCCCAGTTTTGGTCATTCTCCTTTATATTAATGTGTGGCACTGAGAACCTTCGCATACATGACGATAATTATAATAAAAAATAATAAAACTGAAAACGAGGACATTTTTCTATTCTTACGAGTATATGGATGTATACTATAGTACTGACACATACTGACTTGACTATACAAATTGGCTATATTTTTGGCGATATTTTCGCAATTTGTTTAGCTTGTTTGGTACCTATCAGATTCAAAGAAAAAAACTGTTACTCACTTTCAAATTCAAAGAAAAAAACAGTTACTCACTGCAGTCGAAATGCCAATAAACTAAGAAACTATAATAACCATCTGAGTTATTTCATTTGTAGATTAGGAACTCCGGAGTACTCCGGTGTTCCTAATCTATTTTTAACAAAGCTCGTAACGATAACGGAATGCTGGCATCTTGTAAATTTAATTTTCTTCGAGTTTAACATAATACTACGCTTTAACAATCTAATAAACAAGATAGTAACATTGTTTAACTTTCACCCAAACCACTACGTTCAAGTTCAAATTAGAAAATTACTTCATAATTTAGGGAAATCGAATAACTTCTTAACTATAAGCAGTGGGAATTTTGATTACCCCTGTGACCATTTCATTTTTCAATATGACTGGATGCTATATGTGATGCATTTGATATTTTTTATATGAAATAGATAGATTGCAGCCCGCAGCTATGCCTGCGTCTGTTATAGAGAGCAAAAGTAACCTATATGATGTACTAGGTGAGCCCGCGGTTACACCCGTGGTACTTAAGGCTACTGCTCCTCATAGTGTGATGTTCATCATAATAATAATAATCATATATTTTTTTTTATAATAATAGGCGCCAAACGAGCAGACGGATTGCCTGCAGGAGTCACAAGTGCGTCGCCGCCCCCTGGGGTTGGGAAAAGGGATAGGAGGAGGAGTGGGATGAGGGAGAAGGAATAGGGGATAGGGCCTCTGGCACTCTCACTCACCGAACGAAACGCAACAGTTTAGGTAGGTACTGTTACTTTACGTCGATTTTCTGTGAGAGGGTAGTAATTAGGTACTTCCATAGTCGAGCCGGCCCATTCATGTGGAAATCAGTAAGGCGCTACTACCATGTTTTTGGCAATATTTTTTATTGCCAAAAACATGGTGTACAAAGGTGTTATAAAAATTCAATAAGGCCCATTATACATGTTTTGCTAAAGTTACATAGCACTGTGACTGCACGGTTGGCGTAGTGGTTTAAGCAGCCGCCTCGCCGCTTGACACTGCGCTGGGTGTTGTGGGTTCGATTCCCACACGAGGCAACACTTTGTGTAATTCACAAATTGTTGTTTCGAGTCTGGGTGTTCATTGTGTCCGTTAGTTGTATATTTTAATGCGAGAGTTGTCTTTTCTTATTTTTCTAGCATGCAATTATTAGCTAATTATACCTATGACTACGATTTAGACAACCGGTTGGCGCAGCGGGAGTGTAAGCGACTGCTATGCCGATGGTCGCGGGTTCGATTCCCGCTCAAGTCAAACATTTGTGTGCATGAACATGGATGTTTGTCTTCATGAATATGTATGTATTTAAAAAAAAAGTATATATATGTATGTTTATCCATTATCTAGTACCCATAGTACAAGCTCTGCTTAGTTTGGGACTAGATGGTGATGTGTGTATGTGGTAGAATATTATTATTATTATTTATATAGTCTTATGTTATATAGCCTATAACCTTCCTCGATAAATGGTCTATCTAACACTGAAATAATGTTTCAAATCGGACCAGCAGTTCCTGAGATTAGCGCGTTCAACCAAAGAAACATACAATCTCTTCAGCTTTATATATGAAGTATGAGATATGCAAAGTTTAGTCCAAATCCATTCAGTAGTTCTACCTGAAAGAGCTAGAAACATCCAGCTATACTCATTTCTTGGATTACACTGGATTTCTTTGTTCTTAATCGAATCTAGAATTAATCTCTCTAGATATAACCTTGCTCCGTTGTATCCTTGCAATTATTGCAACTCCTCGTCACGGATATTTTGTTATAAACCATCTGTTTATTTGTAAGACTTTTGTTAAATGGCCTTTTCGTTGTTATGCGTGCTCACAAGCAGGCCAGGCACGCATGCGTGTTGCCGGCTAGTTAGACTTGCACACGAGAGCAAGGCATAACAGTAAAAGGCCATTACCGTTGGTAATAATATAATTATCTACGCTATTTTTAAATGCAATGCATGTTCGTTTAGATTGACATAATTCTATTTATCTCTATAGATTACTTACTGAATGAAAATATCCGACATTCAGAAAAAAGATATTAATTTTTACAAGATATTTCTCCAACGTAGTCGATTCTTTTTAATCGTATTTTAAAGACATTGATCGATGGTATACCCCATATGCCGTTGGCGGGCACTTTACCAGAAATGTTACTGAATCTACTACAAATAGCAACTAGCAAAATAAATCGTCTTCTTAAGATTATTTTCTATGCAAACAAAGTATTCTAAACTGATTTCCCAAGATAGCGAACTGAATTGCATTTTACAAAGGAGTTTCTTGAAAATGTATCCATGACATTGCTATTAGGTATTTAATAGGAAGAAGCCTTTTGTCTCTTGTTAATATGTGTTTTAAAAACATTTTTAACGATACTTATTTTTATCAAAGTGTTCGGTTGCATTCAAGACATGTTACATTGGAGGGTGAATTTTGCTTTCTAGTCTAGCACCATTAGAATAATATGTTTTTTTCTACAGAAAGACGCATTTACAATCCAAACGTTATTTGCTATAGTTAAAACTTTTAATCGGGCACATTAGGATGATTATGGCTGCCCTTAACGACAATCAAAGGCCTTAGCTATTTATCCATCGTAATATTGTCATCGTTGTATCGTTATAATGGGTATAATAAATATGTATACACACATTTGCATTTGATTGCACCAGAGGCGCAATAGACTTTGAACCTAAACAGCTTAATTCATACTTATCTGTATTATAAATGTGTAAGTCTGTCTGTCTATTATGCTTTTACAGCTTAATCGCTGATCTGATATTGATGAAATAAGGACTTCATAGATTAGTCGCCACACCACCAAATAACCAAATAAAAATAAAACGATGTAGCTTTCTAAATATGATACTTGTTATCAACATATCTACCAAGCAGGCCAACTGTAGGGGAAAGCTGGTAAAACATAAAAGTACAGTAGCCATTTAAATATTTTGCCAATAAGTACAGTTGCAATTTTTACTTTGGAGTTTTGTCAATTCTCTTTACTAACAAAAGCGAACTGTGAAATGCCATTGTCAATCGACAAAGCGTGTCGATGATTCGCCTGGAAAAATATTCAATAACTGCGAGTTAATTCAATAAAGTAGGCAGAGGTGTAATGTTACGGAGGTGAGCCTCCCCCCCATAGGATCTCCACCTTGTCGTGATGGGGGGGCTCAGTAACCGTGGGTGAGGTCCGACACCCACGGTGAAGCTAAGCGGCATCCCGGGAGGGGACGCTTCACGTGGGCTTGCGTGGGGCCTGCGTAGGATGCGTCCCAGGGTGCGGGTGCGGGGGACAGTTTTGTCTGTCCCTCGCAGTCGGGTGCGGTCGCGGGAGGAGAGGTGTGTCGGTGTTGCGTTGCCGCACGCCCTATCTCTCGCGACCAAATGGGAGCGCACCATCGTTGCGTCGCGGTGGGACCGCAGAGGAAGAGGAGATGCGGTGTTGCGTTGCCGTCCTCCCTATCCTCTGCGGCCGCTGGGTGTTTTGGCGGCGGAGCCCAACACCTTCATCCGCCGCCAAGGGGGTTTCGTTCGGGGCCCGCCTGACCATCTGGCGGGCCAATACCCATCGGGGGGTAGCGAGGAATGCTTCAGTGAAACCCTACCCTCCGACACATGGGTACATGAGGAGCACGGGTTGGTTTTTAGTCAGTAAGAGTCTGACAGTCCCCTTCGTCCTTCCCCCCCAGGGCGGAGGGACTAAATGAGGATTTAAAAAAAAAGGGAGGTGAGCCTATTGCCGTTACCGGCCATTTTACCAGACTCTGTGCTGCTACTGAGAATTTGGAAACAAGCAGTAACACTTTTGCCCGACCCGAGTATCGAACCCAGGAACCCCTGATCAGCAGACGCATACTCTATCGACTAGACCACGGAAGCAGTCACCTACCTACGAGTATTAGTGAGTTATCTCCTTCTCAAGGACAGACAGACGCGGCTGGGGAGCCATTGTTATAATATAAGAAGATTTCATCCGCGGCTTCGCCTGCATGATTTATACACTACAACTTTCCTCAGGAATCACACTATCAACAGTACTGGTAAAACAATACAAAAATCCGTCCGCCAGTTTTTTAGTTTATCCTGTTCATACACACAGACATACACGGCTAGGGACTTGATGTTCTCGGTGAATAATGTTCAAAGGTGAGCTCTTTGTTAACTGGTGTCAACAGCTTACTTAACATTTAAGTTGTTAGTTAGTCGAACGAACGAACTCACTTTAATTAAGTTATTGTGACCCTCATTTCAAACCCTTTATACGTTTCAATCTATCCCATTGAACTAAAATGTATGATACTCTGATTTTCGTGAACATAAAATCGATCAAGTATTAGCTCGTATATTTTTGTTGTAATAAAATAGTTATTTATTTAATCCGTGTGGTGACGGATTAAAAATACAGAATGTCACCACCCCATATCATCCCATGGGTGACATAAGAGCCAACAGAGGGAGCATATTATGCAGAGAACAGCACTGTAAGAGAAGGAAAACTTGATACAAACCCTATACCAACCCGTTTGGCCAGCGTGGTATAGTAGGCCAATTCCTCCTTTCAAAGTAGTGGCCTAGTCCAGCAGTAGATTGTTAAAGGCTGATGATGATGATGAAAATAGTTATTTCAATTTATTTATAGTAATTATAATCTAAGTGTGTTCGCAATAGTGCAATGCACAAGTGACATTGTTTGTAGGCGTTGACACGCCAGCTACGTGTGAAATATTATCACCCAGAAATCGTTAGTCATCGCCCCTACAAAACGACGGCTGCGGTGCATCGCTGGATACCTACGAGGCTCGTACACAAGATGATGTCACTGGCACATACACCTCTGTCCACTCCCATAACGTGTCAGTCAGACACAAACGTTCCCCGTGCTGTGGATGATACCATGAACGTTACGACTCGTAACAAACACCCAAAAACGAAGCGCTCAGGCTGCTCACCCGTTTCAAGTAACATCATGCGTGCCGATATACAAGATTTAATACGCGAGGAAATGCGCTCGGTTATGAATGAGTTCATGGATGAAATGAGGAGCACCTTAAATGCTCAGTTGCGTGAATTGAAAGCTGAGTTGAGTGAATACAAGGACTCCCTTAATTTTCTGAGCGCACAGTATGACACTTTAAAGGATGAATTTAGTACTTCACAGCTCGAGATGATTAAGTTAAAAACCGATAACGAGTCGCTGCTGTCTGAAGTTGCTACTCTCTCGACCCGTGTTAGACAAATGGACCAAATTTCTAGGCCCGCTAACTTAGAACTTCAATGCGTTCCAGAGCACAAAACTGAAAATATAGTTAGCGTTGTGAAACAACTCGGTCGTATTGTGAAGTACCCAATTCAAGACAGCGATATATATTACTGTTCCCGTGTTGCAAAATCTAATCCCAAGTCATCACGACCGCGTAACATCCTGGTGAAGTTGAATACTCCACGCTCTCGGGATTCCTTGCTTGCGGCTATTATACAGTACAACAAGGACAATCCAAATGAAAAACTTAATACTAGCATCCTGGGACTGGACGACAAGAAGACTGCAGTGTTTGGTTCCGAAAATTTAACAACCGAAAACAAAATCTAACACGCCGCTGCCTGACTTTTTATATGTGTGGGTATGCGGCGGACGAGTGTATATTCGTAAACAACCGGAGGACGAGTCGGTATTCATTCGTAATATGGACGTTCTAAATAAACTAACTTAGTTAATTGTATTCTTCTCTTTTTTACACTTTCGCGATTTGTATACATCATAGAAAATAATTTAGCGGGTCTTAATTGCGTTAACTTAACTTATTTAAGGTATAAATACCTATTTGTTACTGACGTTTCGCTCGTCTTGCACCGAGCGTGGTCGCGGAGAGACTGACAAATAGGTATTTATATATTTACCGGTAACAAATAGGTATTTATACCTTAAATAAATTAAGTTAACGCGATTAAGACCCGCTAAATTATTTTCTATGTATTCTTCTCTGTTTGGATTTGCTATTTTTTAACTTGTGTCTGTGTTTATTTAACTTCAACATTCTCTAGGAAAATTGAGTGTTACTTTCAAAATGTTAGGGGCCTGCGAACTAAAACTGCAGATTTTTACATGAGTGCGTTAACAAATGATTACGATATTATTGTACTTTGTGAGACATGGCTGGCGAGCGACATACTGGAATAAAATAAATAAAAAATGAAATGAAATGAAATATTTATTTTGCCACAAATGGCACACACTAAACATATTTGACAAAAAATAGGTACAAAACAAAATATAAAAAAACCGTAGCCTTAAAAAAAAAATGAAATAAAAAACAAAACATATTAAAATGAAACACTAAAACAGATAATTTATACAAATGGCAGATCGTTACGTCTGCTCCATCTGACCAATTGGAAGCCGTCTGCCGCCATTGGCCAAATAAAATACAAACAAACAACTAAAGATAGTGTCAGTGAACAGCGATAACAATCCGAAAATTTATAAATATATTTATAAATTAAGTTAAAAACATAAGTGAAAGTGTGTGTCTCATTAGTGCCAAAAATTGGACTACGCTCAGTATACGTTGCGGTTGTTATGCCGCAACACTGGTATTCTGCGCAATCCATTTTAGTGGCGTCGGCGCCAGTGTCTGTTTATAACTTTAAAGTACAAACTAAAATACACTTTGCTGTATGGTATGTGTGAGTAGATACGATGTGCTAAACATATCAAAGCAAAATAGTGTCGAATATATGGTGTCAGGTGCAGTACTTCGTGTACTAATGTAATTTTAGAGCAAGCGTCAGTGTGCTATAAGTACCAACCTATACCGCCTTGGTTTAAGATTCTTCGCGCTTGGCGCGCTTGCTGCGGCAGGCCTGTGCGCTTGCGCCCAGATTGTTAACATTATAAATAAATAAATAAATAAATGGTAAGTAATTGTAAAGAATAGTGTAAATTAATAAAAATAAGATAGTCATGCCTTTTAAATAAAGTGAAAAAGGGTGTGTAGTTATTCACAATAAACTTGTTTTGCTACAGGACCGGAAGACAATCCTTGAAGTTATGATATGGTTTTGCCAGGAAGAAAATAAAGAAAGCCCAACCTTCAATGCGACATTTTAAATTTAAAGATTCCAATACGTCACAACAACACTGTCTGAAACTTGGGGTCTGCTCCATTATCTGTCGGCTATACCCAAGAAAGTGAGTAGGTGTTTGAGTACTAGTCATATCTATGACTAGTACTCAAACACCTACTCACTTTCTTCACATCTGTGTTAAAAACTGTTTTAAAGTTAGAGAATGGTGCAAAGTAAACATTTTCTGTATAAAGTATATATAAATACTAGAGGACGCCAGCAGCTACGCCTGCTTTTTTTTTTAATTTACCCGGTTTGGCCGATCCCGTGGGAATTTCGGGAAATCCCTTCTTAGTGCACCCCTTCGGTCCCCAAGGAACATACATACCACATTTCAGCTTCCTGCGCCCAATAGTTTCAGCTGTAGCGTGTCTGTCAGTCAGTCAGTCAGTAACGCAAGGATTTTATATATTAAGATATTTTTTAATGGTAAGAAATTGTGTTATAGATATTTATGTATAATAAAGTACTGAATTAAATATGTATAGAAATTTATAAAGTTAGGTATTTGTAGCTTTTTGTGTTTCTAGCAATATTTCTATAGATATACAACAAAGCTATTTTTGGTTTTCAGGCTGCGGATTGGTGGTGGTAGATCATTCCAGCAGTGTGTTGCGGCATACTTGAAACTACCCCTGAATGCAGTAGTACTGTGCTTGGGCATGGATAGTGGGTTAGTGACTAACCTCACCATGTGCTTCGACTGAGTATCTCTCCAGCATAGCCTGTCATATAGGTATCTTGGTGTTTTGGCTTGTATAACTCCAAAAAGTAAAGATGCCAAGTGTAACTTTCTTCTGGAAGCAATGTTAAGAATATTGTGTTTATTCAGGAAAGGAGAGACATGGCTGCGTCTGGGTATATTTGCACAAAATCTTACTCAAGCATTTTGTATGCGTTGTGTTAGCCGAGCAGTACGAGATAACAGACATGGCCCGTAGACAGCATCGCAGTAATTTAACCTGGCCAATACCAAACTTTCCACCAGTTGCTTACTTACAGGTATACTGAGAAATTTTCTGAGGTTATACAGTACTCTAAGCCGGTAAAAGCAGTTACTTGCAATCCTGCCTATGTGGGCCTCAAAGCGCAGTTCCGGGTCCATGATTAATCCAAGATTGCAGACACTGTCTGCTCTCTGTATAGCCTTGTCTAGTATCAGTATTTCCGGATTAGCAGAGAGTATATCCCTGATTTGATTTTTACTACCCAGCACCATATACTTAGATTTTTGGGGGCTTAGGTTTGGCGAATTTTGCTTTGACCACTCAGTGACTCTCTGTAGGTCTTCATTGATATTCTGGACAGCTGACGATATTGTTTTAGGTTTAAAAGACAGATACACCTGCAAGTCATCTGCATAAATGTGATATTTACAGTGTCTGAAGGACTGCACTACATCAGCACTGTAGATTAAATATAAAAGAGGCCCAAGAATGGATCCCTGAGGCACTCCTCTTTCAACAATACGCGGCTCCGAAGGCCTTATCTATCTAGGAATTTTTACCTATATAGGAATCTGAATTGTATTGCAATCGTTATATGGTTTATATGCGCGACCGGGAGACTTCTGGTTTTCATAATAATAAATCTGGTGGTGGTGTCCTGGTGGCCGTGTCGAGGCGCCTGTCTTCCTCTAGACTGACCGTTTATGAAAGTAAATGCGAGGATCTATGGTCAAGTATTGATATTTTTATAAACAACCGGGAAACTTTTTATTTGTGCAGTATACATACCTCCACCCGTACAAATACATATATTAGACCATTTCCTGGATAATGCTAATCGCGCTTTAGAACATTCTAGTGCCGCGTTATTATTAGGTGATTATAATTTGAGTGGTATTGAGTGGAGTGGTCCGTCGGGTTCGCCACTGCTAGCCTCGGTGAACAAGACTGGCATTTACGAACGGAAACTTTTGGACTTTATTTCTTTTAATAATTTGAAACAATATAATTGTATTCTTAATCATAAAAACAAAATCCTTGATCTTGTTCTTACTAATGTTTTATTCGACCACCCAGCTCGGGTATGGGAACCCTTTATGTAACGTGGACTCATACCATCCGCCTCTTGAATTTAACATGCTGTGTAACATCGGTGAAAGCACCTTACTTCCTAACCGTGAGCCGAAATTCCAGTTTCATAAGGCTTATTATTGTCAGATTATTAAGGAAGTTAGGGAAACGTGTTCGCAGGACATTTTCTCACATTATGATAATGTTGATAGCATGGTTGAATTGTTCTATAAAATGATTTATAAAGATATCACGAAATATGTGCCGAAATCAAAGGTTAAGTATCAAAGGTAAAGTATAATCAAAGGTAAAGTTCTCGTAAATACCTGACATGATTTAATAAAGATCTTATCCGCCTATTACAGGAAAAAACAAATATCGTTTTTTATATTCTAAATACAAGAATCCACAGGACAACATATAGTGTAAGTTGCTTAAAGAAAGAGCTCATAAATTAACACAGTTTGCTTACAAAAATAAATTCTATAGAATCGTCCATTACTTCTAATCCTAAATTGTTTTGGTAATTTTTAAAGCAAAAGAGAGATGGTAAAAGCACGTATACGTCAACTGTATACTATAACGATAAACAAGCTGATCGGGGTCCAGACATTTGTAACCTTTTTGCTTCATGTTTTTCCTCAGTCTTTGATTCTGGCCTAGGTAACACAAAATCTCATACGTATAACACCACATCTATAAGAAATCGGACACACATGCATTACATCAACCGAAATTCTCAAAGGAGTCTGTTGTCAGTGCTTTAAAAAGACTTCACCCTCGTAAAGGACCTGGCCCCGATGGACTGCCTTCAGTGTTTGCTGTTAAATGTTGCGAGGTCTTGGGAGAGCCCCTCTCTATGATTTTTAATACATCCTTGCATTCAGGCTGCTTTCCCAAGGCATGGAAAGAATCATTAGTCATACCAATATTTAAGTCTAGTGATAAGTCTGCTGCGAATAATTATAGTCTATATTGTCCGTGTTCAGCAAGGTTTTCGAGTCAATAATTTACTCTCTTATTTCATGGCATGTAAAACATATACTGATATAATATAATATTTTTTTATTGATTCTCTCACAATGTTCTTCCTTATAAAGAGTATAATACTTAGCATAGGGGGTTAGTAGAAAAATTGCGGGAGACTGATGCCTAAACGGGGCGATGCGATGAGATGCCAGAACAACATGGTATCATCAAAGCTCGATCCACAGACACTGAATCTTGCTTGTTTTGTATCGAATGTGGTGGACGCTGTAGATCGTGGACCACCTGCGGACGTCATTTATACCGATTTTAGCCACGCATTTGACAGAGTGGATCACTCAATATTAATTAACAAATTGTATAATTGTGGTATTGCAGGCAGTTTGTTGCAGTGGTGCCAGTCTTATCTTAATAATGGATTTTCGTGGGTAGTTAATAGTTTCACACCTAGCTCTTACGGTACCCCGTTAGGAGTTCCCCAGGCATCACATTTAGGGCCACTTTTCTTCAACATTTTCATCAATGACGTGGAGTCCTGCTTCATTCATTCTCACATCTATTTATATGCTGACGATCTTAAGATTATAAAACGCGTTGACAATGATTGTGATACGCACAGATTGCAGGAGGACCTTGATCGCTTTATTTTATTTATTTATTTATTCTTTATGCACAAAAATAGTACACAGGTGGACTTAATGCCTGGTGGCATTTTCTGCCAGTCAACCTTTTGGTGGTGCAGAGATAATGTGGTAGGTGCATTAGCCATGTGGTGAAAAGAGGATATGTATTAGATACATATTAATAATTTATATAGGTACATATTATAAACCATAAATATACTATAAATATATATAATTACTCATAGATATGATACACACATAAATATAATACATA
Organism: Euclidia mi; assembly: GCA_944739405.2. NCBI lineage: Eukaryota > Metazoa > Arthropoda > Insecta > Lepidoptera > Erebidae > Euclidia > Euclidia mi. The sequence goes on from OX123184.2 coordinate 111,383,159, forward strand.
AATATATACATAAATATATAAATACATAATTATGCTACAGCTGATGAGAGTGATGAGCCGATTCCTTCAACTTAGCGAAGAGAAGATTCCGTACTTTCGTTTTAAATGCATAACGGTTGGTGGCCATTCTGACTTCAGGAGGGAGCCTGTTCCATAGCAGAACAACTTGGACAACAAAAGAAGAGTTTACAAAACCAGAAGTATGAGCGGGACAGTGAAGAAGTAGATTATGAGAGGAACGAAGGTTTCTCTCATGTGTGGAACATAAGTATTGGAAGTATGTAGTCAGATAAGAAGGAGGAGAAGGGGAAGTAAGAATAGAGTAGAGAGTTGTGAGAGCACGCAAACTTCGGCGCTGACGAATAGGTAGCCATTTAAGATCGGAACGGAAAGTAGATACATGATCATACTTACGAAGATTGTATATGAACCGAATGCAGTTATTTAGAAGTCGGTCATATTTGTTGAGATACTCTGCATTCAGGTCATAATAGCACACATCACCATAGTCGATTAAAGGGAATATCAAGGCCTGTACAAGCATTGTTTTGGTTCTGATTGGCAGAAAGTTTTTGAGGCGATATAGAGCTCGAAGGGTACCAGTCACTCTCTGACTGACATACGTAACCTGTGCCTGCCAGTCGAGAGTGGAATCAATTAACAATCCCAAGTCTTTAACCACTGGACTAAAGGGTATGATAAGACCATTAAACATCACCGGAGGCAAGGTAGTCAGGTCTAATCTCCGTGTCATGCGCTGACTGCCGACAACAATGGCCTGGCATTTAGCAGGATTTACGTCCAGTCCAAAATCATTACACCAAGCTTGAATGATATCTAGGTCTCTATTAATATCAGCTATCGCAGTTGTAACATCATCCACTCTCGCCTGGGAATATAACTGCAAGTCGTCGGCGTAAAGATGGTACGAACATCGAAGCTTAGGGGTTAAGAAATTAATAAAAATTGAAAATAGTAGAGGAGAAAGTATGCCACCTTGAGGAACACCAGAGTTAATGTTACGCCAACTCGATGAGATGTCATCACTGTGAACTGCCTGCTGGCGTTCCTGAAGATAAGTAGAGAACCATTCCAGTGCTCCAGGTGAGATCATTAGATGGGAAAGGATTGATAGAAGGATATCGTGACTGACGGTATTAAAGGCATTCGAAAAGTCAACCAAGGCCAATACTGTGACCTTAGTCTCCTCCATGCCCGCTCTAATATCGCCAGTCACTTTAAGGAGTGCAGAGGTTGTGCTATGTCCAGGCCTAAAGCCAGATTGAAGTGGACTTAATAAATTGTGTTTGTACACAAAACTGGACAGCTGTTTATTCACACAAGCCTCTAGCACTTTGGATAGGAAGGGAAGTATGGAGATTGGACGAAAATGTTGAGGGAGAGTAGGATTGGGAATTTTGGACAGTGGAATAACAAAGGCCTTACGCCACAAAGAAGGGAAGGAACCATTGGCAATCGAGAAATTGACAATGTGGGATATAGGAAGGATGAGGTGGTCAAGGATAAGTGTGATCATACGACGGCTGATGCCGTCAAATCCCACAGCGTTGGACTTGATAGAAAGGATAATTTTCTTGATCTCACTCGGAGCAACTGGAGAAAAATCAAAAAGATCTATGTTGAGACGGGGAAGGGCAGTTAAGTGATCAATAGTGTGACGCCTGGTCTGAGGGTCCAACAAAGCAGTAGTGGTGAAAAAATGGTTTAAATCCTCCAGACCAACCGTCCACTGAGGATCAGAATGTCGCTGTTTGCCAATACCCAGGGTTCCAAGGAACTTCCAGATATTGGCAGGAGAAGAGGAATTTATGTTGTCAAGAATATGGCGGCGTTTAGCGTTACGAACCATCTGGTTACACCGATTCCTTGCAGCTTTGAAGAGGGCCCAGTTTTCTTCGCATCGATCCTTTTTGAATTGCCGAAATGCTCTATCCCGGCGCCTCATAGCCATTTTTATGCCTCTGGTTAGCCATGGAGTGGGAAGACGTCTTAATTTCACTTTCCGGACGGGGGCGTGCTTGTCATAGAGGTTCAAAACCACGTTATTAAATTCGGTGACCTTATCGTCCACAGTAGCAGCTGACATCAGCTGACTCCAGTCCAGTTCAGCAGCATCCCTCTGCAAACTGCCACTATCTATACGTCCAAAACAACGCCTATACAGGACCTTGGGGTGGGGCTTAGGTGGCTTAAGGTTATAGGATAGGTAGATGAGATCGTGATGGGAAAAACCAGGGGCAAGGAACTGGCCATGGGATTGGACAAGGGACGGGTTAGAGGTAATTATTAAGTCTAGCCATGTGTCTACACCTTCGGTATTGTGGTGAGTGGGACCAAGCGGGAGCGTGTGTAGACTGGCAGACTCAATTAATTGCTGGAGTTTATGGGAACGGGGGGAATTGGTGGCAAGGTCAGTGTTGAAATCTCCCATGATGATATGATGAGCGTATTCTGACCCTAAGGATTCCAGAATCGATTCGAGACTGGAGAAGTAGTTTATAGTGGGAGGACAATAGACAACGCCAAGAACAGTTTTAGCCCCATTGACTGAAACCTCGAGGAACAGATATTCTGCTGAAGCAGAAGAGTTAGACGATGAAGCTAAGATAATTTTGAAGGATAATGAGCTACGGAGGTAAATGGCTACACCGCCCCCTCTTCTGTCCACCCTATCATTTCTGATGAGGACAAAACCAGGGAGAGGGTAGGAAGTAGAAAGTAGATGAGGTTTCAGCCAGCTCTCTGAAATCAGAATGGCATGAACGTTAGCATTATCAAAAGTAAGAAGCAAGTCGGTATAGTGGCTGGGTATACTCTGTGCGTTAATGTGACACACATTTAACAGCAGAGATGTGGTTTGATCGAAAGTACGCTTCAATAAATCACTGAGCGACTCGGTCGCTGAGCTAAAGCTGTCATTTATTGATGAATCAGCAGATTCGTTGGCGGAGTGAAAGGAATCATCATCATCTGATAGCATAAAATATTCTATATATATAAAGGTAATAAATAAATATAATAATATATAAGTAACCAATAATTAAAGAACTAAGTGTAAAAATAAATATATGCTTTTGCTACTAAATAGTAGCAAAGGCATGCACACGAATTGATGCAATGCTATCACTGCACCACCCGCCAGCAGACACATACAGATAACAAATTAAAAACAATACAGAAATGTAAGAATACTAAATACAAAAGAACGGAACGCAACACCAGACAGACAGTTAAATACACAACACAATGATTGCAGTTTCAGAACGCAACCCAAAATGTCAAGTTGACATGAAAGCTGTCAAAAGAGTGAAATAAATAGAATCTGTGTAGATTATTCGGAAACAAATATTAAAACATCATTAAAATATTTTGATATGAGGGTGCGTTATAAAAGTGATGTAGTATGTATATATATATGTAGCATACAACGTAAACAAAACAAACAAATTATGTGGATAAGCGTTTAAACTTGCTACGGAACAATATATAAATAAAACTATTTACGTGGAATGTTCTTGCCATTCCCGGTTGTTGCGGAAGGTCCATCCCCCGAGCCACTCCCGGCGCCTGAAGAAGTGATGCACTGCACTTTGGGGTGCTTCTTCATCAACCCACTAAGCTCATCTTCGGCAATAATCTTGTGACGGCTTCCGTCCGGCGCTTTTACGAAGATATTGCCATCTTGGGTCCAACAAGATCTCATGCCAAAGTGCGACCGGGCCTTACTGAATACAGCCTGTCGCACTCTGGTTAGAAATTCTCGAAGCGAAATAGATGTGCCCTTAAGAGCAGTCTTTGCAAGCCAAGCTGAAGATCTAGTATCCACTCTAGCAAACCGGACAAGTATAGGCCGCTTACTGCCTTGTTTGAAGGAACCAAGTCGGTGGCAATTACAGATATCAGCGGATGTGATGTTTTTCAATCCCAGCTTGCTCTGCATAATGCCCAAGATTGTTGCAGTGCTGTTCTCATTCTCCTCCTCTGGCACGCCCAAAAATAGAAGAGACTTACGTCTATGTCGGGTCTCCACGGTGTCGAGCTGTTTGTGACACTCCTGGATTTGTTGGCGTAGTAGGCCCAGCATATTGAAAACCAGCTCACGGAATGTACGAAATTCTTCTGCAACCTTCGCTACTGTGTCTTTGGCTGAGCCTCCACTATTCAACTGGGCTTCGAGTGCTGCCATCCTCCTTGTAAAGCTGTCTTCCAGACCCTTCTGTATGGACTCAATCTCTTGAAGCTGGGACATAGTGCTTGTGAGAGTGTGTAAAATGTGAAGATGTTTTGCTGGCGGGCGGTATGTACTAACACTTAATAGTTTAGTGTCATAAACACTACCTTAGTTAGAGGCAGTTAAAAATTGCAGTTATATACTATTTTTATGAACTTTAACTCAGATTTACTATATTTTTTTAATTAATAAAATTTTCAAAATCGCAAATATGTGTTAACTTTTTTAACGCCTACCGCCGAAAAAAAAACTTCGCTTTACTCAGTGGTGTTCAGATAACAAGATGATGTTTAACGTTGACAAGTATTATCACGCGAAGCTATATAATTGACAACCATATAGTTGTGGAAAAGGAAGTCATCCGCGACCTAGGAATTCACATCGATAATAAGCTACGATTCCACAATCACATCGATTAGATAGTCACCAAGAGATTCAAACTATTAGGATTTGTGTTGCGTAACAGTTCAAAAATGCCTCAAGCAAAATTTCGATTTTTAATTCTCTCGTGAGATCTGGCTTAGAATATTGTAGTACAATTTGGACTCCCTGCTACGATATACACAAAAGTCGTTTAGAATCGGTACAAAAAAGATTAATGTGGCATTTGTCATATCAGTGTAACATGGCTAAAGAATTACCTTCCTATGACGCCCGATTAAAATATTTTAAGCTTACAACTTTAGAAGAACGTTGACTGATCCTGGATCATCTCTTTCTATACAAGATTATTAATGGTCATATTGATTGTTCTAATTTTCTCAATAGAATATATATTAATGTGCCTTACAAGTTGGCTCGGCCGTCGAGATATCAACCTTTTAGCGCTAAAACCCCTAAAACTAATTTAGGACATTTCTCAACCATTAACAGATTGCAAGTCGCCAGGTGTTGACGTTGATATGTCTTACAGCCTTTTCAGATTCAAATCTATTTTGAACAAAAGCATGCAGGTAAAGGTCTGCTGTGCTCCTAGTAATATTATGGGCAAGTTCATGTATTTATGTTTTATATTTGTGTATTTGTGTTTTATCTTTCACTATTAGGTTTATCATTTTATTATATATGGTCTTTTTAAGTCTTATATTAGTTATATATGTTGATTGATTTAGTTTCTAACGCATATCGTGCCAGCCTTGAGGTGCGATCAAACTAAAGGCGAAGTGCCACAAGTGCGAAAGGTCACGTTGCTGCAAATTTTCATTGGCATAGGTTACCGGAAAAAAATTAATTATGACAGCTTAATATAATTATATCACATAAATTGCATATCATTGTATTGGTTATAAAATCAGATATCATAATAATAACATGAATTACTACTAAATACTCACTTTTTTCTATCCGTGTGGTGACGGATTAAGAATACGGATTGTCACCACCCCATATCATCCCATGGGTGTCGTAAGAGCCGACAGAGGGAGCATGTTATGCAGAAAACAGCACTGTAAGAGAAGGAAAACTTGATACAAACCCTATACCAACCCGTTTGGCCAGCGTGGTATAGTAGGCCAATTCCTCCTTTCAAAGGAGAGGCCTAGTCCAGCAGTGGACTGATAAAGGCTGATTATGATGAACTCACTTTTCTGGCAAAACAAGCTTATAAACTTAGAGGTTTGTTTTTTTTCACTCGTTCACACAAACATTTCATCACATATTAATGAATTTCATTACTTGTTTGGTTCATAAACACAAAAACATTATCACATATACCTTTAGGTTTTCACACAATACATTATTTATTTGTAACAAACGAATCTAACGCCACAAAAAAAATTATAATCCGAACGCGTAATAAAAAGTTCGCCGTGCCAGGCAGCCATGTTACTGTTACGAACACTGTGGCTGTGAATTATTTACCATTTGAAACACGATAACAGTGAAAATGTACAACAATGCTAGTATTTAGTTGCTAAAATATGTTTTCAGATAAATAATCTGGGTACTTTTATGTCTTTCATAACTATTAAAAGAATATTTATTATAAAACACTTACGAAAATAGCGAGTTTCAAGAGTAGAAATAGCCCTTCTAAAAAGTTTTTGCCTTTTATCACTGTATTTCTTGTCTTCGTCACGAATAATGTCACTTCACAATGAATATTTATTTCTTTCTGAGTAAATCTATATAAGTATCTTTATAAAATATTCACCGGTTACTTCCACAAGACAACTTTTATTATAAAGATCACGTAACAAAACACAACAATGGCGGACGCTTTCGCAACTGAGACACAGATAATTATATTTCAATATTTTTTGGCGCATTTCGTTTTCCTCACCCTTCTAAAACGATTTAGTTGCATAGAATATGAACTATTCTAATAGTTACTACTTTCGTTTCTTGGTTTATGTAAAACAAAACGTGAAAAAACCGCGACCAATAGAATGATTTTTAATTGAGCACGACCGTGCGTGCCTCAAACACTGCGGACCACCAAAATTAGAGCACGACCGTGCGTGCTGTAATCACGTGAGGGGGGGGGGGGGGTAGCACTATCTCATGTACCCGTTTGTTTGCGTTATTTCTATGTTTGTTTGTATGCTTTGTTGGCTGTCCTTAAATAAATAAATAAATGTCTTAATTACACATTTAAGCGTATGAAATGAAAGGACTGTCAAGATAAGTGTCACATCTGTTTGGTTAAGTTCAAAGTAAATGATAAAGTTAGACTAAGTTATCTTAATAAAGATATTATTTTAACTCATTATTATAATGGAACGAAACTTGTTTATCTGTTTTAGAAATGTCGAGCTTGAGATGCAATTGTATAATTTAGTTATAATTTAATTCGCAGACATACAATGGTCTCGTGATGTCCACTTTGGTATTTGTTTTGCGCTTGTAACGTTGAAACTGTGAGGACCAAGTTCTCGTTTCTTAGTACAGAAAGCAAAAAGGGTACAACAATCCCACAGACTTACGTAATGTGTAACTGGGAAGGACGGTTAAACTGAAATTTGACCCGTTTGGGTTGGTGTATGTATGACTAACAGTGGGCATGAAGACTTACAATAGTTTGCTATAGGTAGTAAGCCTTTTGATTTCAGCATGCATTCATGGGCAGATTGACCGGCGCGGATTCACTTCAAGCGACGTTTGTCTCTTTGTACATGAAGAATGTCTTCTATGTCACAAGACACGGTATGCCTTTGCTATGAACTCGCTACGATTCCGCTACGCTCTTGCTACGCTGTCTCCACGACTGAATTTTGGCAGCGTAAAGCCAGCACACGCGAGCACAATTTTCCTAACCTTCATGCCATGCTTTGACACAAAAGATTGAGCGACCGAAGTTAGTAAAGAAACAGAAAGATAGAAAATATTTGTTAGCGATGAAATATACGCTACAAACATAATTCTGCAAGAAACAACTGCAAATAATAATGAAATGCAAGTGATCAGAAGGTCGTGATATTATAGAATAGAATAGATCTTGAAAAACGGAAAAGTCCGAAGCACCCGTAACCGGCGGGCATGCATGAAAAGAGTAATAAATGTAGAAGCGCGTGAGGTTTGTAAGGATTGAAGCAAGTGAGGTTCTGTTGTCTCTGCCAATCCCGACGGGAAAATGCGTGAGAATATGTATTTATTTCTTTCAAGTGACTAGTAACACATTTCATTCAAATGTGGCTCCACCAAATTTATTTTCTCGCTTAACCAGCCATAAAACTCTATAAAATAAAATATTCTTTATTTAGAGTAAAATTGCAGACTGCAGCATTACTCCCAATAAAGCGTATATTTTTAATTTAAAGTGTTCATACATATATTTTTACTCAAATATTGAACTAGTATTATAAAATATTTTTGGTTACATATTGTACAAAAGTAAATACATTTTTTAACTAAATCTCGTGTACGAGCAACTGCATCGCTTTTAATAAACTTTTAACTATTTATGATAGAAATGGTGACGCGGCACACAGTGTTCTATATTTTGCAAGATGGACAAATTTAATTTACATTTATAATTTTGTTTTTAGAGACATAATAATAATAATGTTATGCTCATTTTTATAATTTCAATAAAATTTAATGATGTATACAAATCAAGAAAGTTAAAAATCGATTTATCTTAACACTACGTCTAGTGTTGTGGGTTCATTTGTTTAGCTAAGTTGTTGTTAAGTAAGTTCCACTTGCAAGTATGTGTAACTTGCAAATTGATTTTTAAATGTTTGTTGTGGCAAATGTTTCAATGGTTTTAAGATGCCCGCGATACAGGATTTATACGAGGCGCAAAAAAACTCTCTTTATCTCTCTGTACATAACATTATAAAATGAAGGCCTTCTTTTCGTCCTTTTTGTTTGTATGAACGCCATGAAGTAAAAAAAAACCGATTGCATTTTTAAGAAAGTGTAGTGGTGTAAATCACGTGAGCAGAGCTACAGGCGATGTCTAGTAAAATATACTGTTAACAAAAGAAGACTACACAATCAAAGAATATTTTGGTGTACCTTCCTGCATATATAGAAAAACCATTTACTATCTGCTTACCCCGGTGTTTTGCCATCATTTAAATAATCGCAAAATGTAATACATATTAAAATATTTAATTACAGCCTGCGTCCCATAATCCCACTTCCATATCATGTAGCCGGTTTTGCAGTTTCAACTGTTATAGATGGATAGATGAGCTTAAGGGCTTTGCTGTAGCGATGTCCAACAAAACATAGTACTACTGAAATATTGTGGCGCCGTAAAAAGTGACAGTGATTGGTCACTTCTTACCCTAAACTTTTTAATGAATTTAATGAACAACACTTTTTTAATGAGCTTAACATTTTTTTCAATGTAGAATTAGAATTTTGTCATGGTAATGATTTTTAATGTAATTGGATTAAATACATAATAACTGAAATAAGTGGCTATCCAAGCCACTAAGCTAGCAACGAAGAGCCGACAATCAGGCTTAGTGGCGTGCCATTGGAGAGGCCTATATCCAACTTCAAAATTATTTCACAACACCACTTCAACATTCTTCAGACAGTACATGAAGTACTTTTCACGAAAATACGAACACAAAAGCTATTAAATACGATATTTATTATTAAATACGAGCGACTGCCTGTCTGACCTCGGCAACCCAAAGGGATAGCGATATTGCATGGTTTAGACTAGTGTCAGTTGATAAAGATGGTAATGTCGCCCTGTAACGACTGTCAAAGATCTTCATGACAACCGGGACCGACGGCTTAAGAGGTGGATATACGCCGTTGACCTTGCTCGTACTACTGGTTAGTTGTCCACGCGCGATTTGCGAATATCGGTGTCGTAAAAAAATCCTTAGAAAATAATAAGTAAAGTTATTTGCAAAAATAAGCTGAAGGTTCCCTTGGTGTTCTAATATATAAGAGGCTGATTCAATTTAAGCAATCTTATGATTGTTACATTAGGAGAAAAAAGGTAATAACTACAAAAACAGAGGTTACTTTGCATATTTTATTCAGATATTTAAAATACTTTTTTTAGGATTTTGTAGCAAAGAAAAAATGCTTTATGTGATGTAGATTAAGATATATTTTTTGCATTTTTTTTCTATAACAATTACGGAGAAAATTTTAATTTACCTCTAATGGGTCCAGGTAGCAGGGCCTCGCTGATTTTAGCACAAATGGGCCGGCTCGACCGGGGAAGTACTAATCTGTTGCGTTTCGTTCGGTGAGTGAGAGTGCCGGAGGCCCATCTCCTATTCCTTCTCCTTCATCCCATTCCTCCTCCTGTCCCTTTTCCCAACCCCAAGGGGCGGCAACGCACTTGTGACTCCTGTGGTGTTGCTTGTGTCCATGGGCGGTGGTAATTATATTAGGCGATCCGTCTGCTCGTTTGCCGCCTAATTTTATATAAAAAAAAAATGACGCCCAATTCAAATATGTCCTCGCCTTAACGTTCTCTCCGTGGCACGGGACACGCGATAATTAATATTTCAATACGCACATAACTCCGAAAAGTCATTGTTTCGCGCCGTGGAATCGAACCCGATACCCTCTGCATGGCAGTCGGCTATCGGTGCCTTTATTTATAAAAAAATTACTTGTTATCACAATGTTTCTTAAATATTTATTCGGTACTTTACATGCTTTATAAAAAGTTAGTACGTATGGTATTATCATAGAAATATATAAAAACAAAACTATCATTATACTCTCATAAAAAAGCTTATGAAATCATGTTTTACGCTTGATTTGAATTATGTTTACGCAAAACTATATAGATCGTAAGGGGAGAACGGAGATAACATCTTTCCGACCCTACAGTCAGCGATAGCCGAGTGGATATACCAACGAACTGCCATGCAGAGGGTATCACGTTCGAATCCACGGCGCGCCCCAATGACTTTTTGGAGTTATGTGCGGATTGAATTGTTAATTATCGCTTGTCCCGTGCCTCGGAGAGCACGTTAAACCGTCGGTCCCGGTTGTCATGAAGATCTTTGACAGTCGTTACAGGGCGTCAGTACCTTCTAAAATAAACTGACACTAGTCTAAACCATGGAATATCGCTATCCCTTCGGGTTGCGGAGGTCAGACAGGCAGTCGCTCTGTGGAAAAGCTAATATTCAGCCTAATCCGGCTAGACTAGTAAGCGGACCCCAGATTGAAACCGGGATAACGCTAAGAGAAAGAAGAAGTCAACCTCACCTGCCCGCGCCGGTAGTTCCTTTCAGAATAGTCGGCGGCGCCATTTCCTGGAATGGCGTCGTGCTCCCTGGTAGACAACGGACGAGGCTCTGGCGACCGAGTCATGGCGGTATACCCATAAACCCTGCCAGAAAACTGGTAGGAAGAGGCTTCAGTGGCCGTGAGATCTAAATAATCTCTAAAAGACTGGTGCAGAAGGCAACGGGAAACCACTGCACTATATTCCCTAGAAGTTAGCTTTATGGAAACGTCAAGGTAGTAGAGCCTTGCTGATTTCAGCATGAATGGGCTGGCTCGACCGGGGAAGTACTACCCTCTCACAGAAAATCGACGTAAAGTAACAGTACTTAAACTGTTGCGTTTCGTTCGGTGAGTGAGAGTGCCGGAGGCCCTATCCCCTATTCCTTCTTCCTGATCCCACTCCTCATCCTATCCCTTTTCCTAACCCCAAGAGGCGGCAACGCACTTGTGACTCCTGTGGTGTTGCTTGTGTCCATGGGTGGCGGTAATTGCTTATGCTTACCATCAGGCAATCCGTCTGCTCGTTTGCCGCCTATTACCATAAAAAAAGCGTCACTTATAGCCACGGCCCCGAGTGCCCAGTGTTCCTTAAGTGGAATAGGGGTGCTAAGAATCCCCGGTTGGAAAACTCTTAGAATAGGAACTTGGAATGCAAGAAGCTTAAAACAAGATGGAAAACTTCCTAATGTTATAAAAGAAATGGAAAGATTAAATATCGACATCTTTGGGATAAGTGATACCAAATGGCCAGGTCAAAGCTGACATCTTACATCAGAGGGCTATGTCTTGTTTTACTTGGGAAAAGACCAACCAGCAGAACGATATGTTGTGGGAATACTTCTCACAAAAGCAATCTCCAAATCTGTCACAAATTTCGTCCCTCTGACAAACCGAGCCATGCTGATCCAACTGAAGGCCAAACCCCATAACATTAACATAGTACAAATCTATGCGCCCACTGGTGATAAACCAACAAACGAAATAGAAGACTTATACAGGGACACTGGCACATTATTGAGAACTACAGAAGGTCACGAACTGATTATTGTCATGGGTGATATGAACGCGAAAGTGGGTTCGGCTGTCGTTCCTGGAGTGACTGGGGCTTATGGCCTTGGGACCAGAAATTAAAGAGGTGAAACACTTATAGAATTTTGTCAGGAACATGACCTTATTATCACGAATACCCTCTTTAAATTACCACCACGTCGGCTTTACACTTGCACATCGCCAATGCACAAAGAAGATCATGTGATCAGAAACCAAATCGACTATGTGATGGTCAACACATGGATCTTAAAAGATACTTCCATTAAACGTCTACAAGCATTTGAGATGTGGTGCCACCGGCGCATGTTACGTATTGGTTGGACGCAGAGGATCAGGAACGAAACTGTGCTACAGCGTGTCAACATGCCTCGTAAGCTGATGCCAACTATCAAAAAACGCAAGATAAAGTATCTCGGCCACGTGCTCAGACACGATAGATACGGGTTGCTACATTGATAATGATGGGCAAGGTGGAGGGGAAGAGACGCGCTGGTCGCAGGAGGAAGTCGTGGCTGCGGAACATTCGGCAGTGGACCGGCATTGCCTCCGTAGAGCAGCTGTTCTGCTGGTTGGCTATGGACAGGGAGGAGTACAAAAAGCTGACGGCCAACCTTCAGGAATGAAGGGGCACCAGAAGAACAAGAATATAGATCCTAATAATGGTAGACCGATCTAAGCTCACAAAAAATACCTTTAAACTACGAGACAATAGAAAGCATTTGTGATTTATTTAACTGCAGTGAGAACTTATTTTAAGAGATCATTTTATATTATAATAATATATTTTTGATTTACCAAAAAATAACAAAGTTATCACTTATGAAAGAATATCTACTTGAAACAGATGTTCATGGTCACCCGATGGCTTATCAGCTGTGAGGTCAAGGCACGCGAAACAATAAAGCGCGCGGGCGCGCTACCTACCTACTATGCTACCTACACCGATCTGAAACTGTGTTTTATCTTCAAAATTATTGTTATTCACGTGCTTCATCAGTCCATCGGATGTTCTCTTCGGCATGATTAATAAGCCATTCACACAAGACTCGTCGTGGTAGGTACTTCGTCTACTTCCTGAAGATGTTGTACCGGCTGGTAATCGTACGGATGGAGACCGGCTGCATTTAGCAGTCTCCACACTGCGGACTGGCTCACACCGAAGCGACGTGCTGCATCGTATGTGCTGGCTCGTGGATCCCTTTCGAAGAATTCGAAGATCAAGTCTTCGACGTCAGTAGCCAGGCGAGGTCTGCCCTACCCATGGCTAGGGGTTGTGAACTGGCCATGATCCAAAAGCCTTTGATTGGCCGCTAAAATATTCCGTTCACTTGGAACTACTGGGTTGTTAACTCCTTGAGCTTGCATACGAGGTACACTTTCTTGTTCGTACATTGTTCTAGCTGCACGAAGGCTTTCACCACTGAGTAAATAAATTAGTACCATTTTGTAGCACTCGCGATTTGAAAATCGTTGGGACGTCATTCTAACGACTTACGACCGGCGCGCGGCGAGTGCGTCGGCGCTTGCGCGAAAGTGCGACACGTGCCACTTTCTCGATGCGCCCGAGTTGACTGGCGCGCGCCGCGCGGCCGGCACGGCACCACGCCCCGCACCCCGCGTCCTGCATCTCGCGTCCCGTACCCCTGTCGCATCGCGCGCGTGTTTGATAGTATTATTGCAATGAATAACGTTGTGTCTATGATTTCCTTGTTTCTCAGATATTTTTACTCGGATTTGGTGGGATAAAAAAGTATAAAGTTATTTATGGAAATGTGTTCTATTATTGATATAGAACCACAGAAAAATATATCCGAACTACATAAAAAATTACCCTGTATAACTCATATTTCCGAATACTTCAGATCCGCCGAGTCACCGTCTGATAATTACTGAAGATGGAGAGTCCGAACTGTCTGTCAATATTAGGTCATCCCTCTGTCATCTATTATATGTACAGGGGCTAGAATGCCACGTTGTTTTCTTTATAGGGTGACGTCATACTTAAAATGAAAAAGCAATGGGACACACATACTTGTGTGTTGCTGCATACATTGCTTGCGATACGACAAGGAATACCTTGTCGTATCGCAAGCAATGTATGTACATTCAATAGAATGTAATTATGATTTGTATGAGACATTACGCACAATTAGTAGAACTGGCTCAACCATGTATAAACTGGCTCGACAATGGAATATATATTGACTGCCTCAGTGGTCCAGTGGATAGCGTATGCGTCTGCTGATCGGAGGTCCTGGGTTCAATTCCCGGGTGCGTATTTACAAAGCCTATACCATTAGAGTAAAAGTGCAAACTGACTTAGCTTTTGTTTGACAAAAACTTGACGAAACCCTAGTCTATTCTAGTACAGAAATTAACCGAAATCGCGTAGACTTTGTAAGATAAATTCATTCTAACATTGCAGCAACAAATGCTATTCAATTTGGCTCTAGGTTTAGGACCACAATGTGCCTAGTGCCTAGTTTCGGTTGGTTAGGTGCGACTGTATGTAGGTATTTCAAGTAAATAAATAGGTTATGTTAGGTTCTCTTTTGACCCTTAACCCAAAAATAGGAGCCCTGCGAAGCAGGGCTCCATTATCTTAGTTTATATTATATTATATCAGTAAGTAGACTTTATGTCCAATTAAATAGTTTTTAATAAACTAAGTTGAGGGAGCCCTGCTTCACAGGGCTCCTATATTTGGGTTAAGGGTCAAAAGAGAACCTAACATAACCTATTTAGTTACTTGAATTACATACAGTCGCACCCAACAAACCAAAACCATGTTTTAAAATATCTCGACAAAGGCTTTCTATTTGAGTGAATATGAATTATACAGTATTAGGTTTTGTACGTGTATTTTCTTTGAAAATATCGAGACCAAAAGCTAATCCATTTGAATATTTTTTTTTACTGAGATAGATTAGGTATTGTTGAGTAATATGCATAAACAAAAACTCTTCAATTAGAGTCTGACTCGTGACCCAAATAGTATATAGCCTTTGTAAATACGCTTCCCGGGTCGGGCAAAGTGTTACTGAGTTTTCCGAATTGTCCTACCTACCGACCTAAAAACTTCATGGCAAAATGTGGGTGTATATTACACCTCTGCCTACCCCTACGGGGATACAGGCGTGAGTCTTTATAAAAATATATATATACCTATATGATACTTTGTTTAAAAAATCGGACATTTACCAACTCATGCTGGTAAATCTTAAGATTTACCGTACTTCGGGCTTTTACGATAACTTAATATAATAATATATATGGAATATAGTATATATGCCATAGAATTATATTCTTCTATATGTATATATTTTCTGTATTTCTTCTGTAGCTATTTCCTGTGAGAGTATGGCCTTTGGTGAGTAGAAAATCGAAGTTCTCTTCGCACTCCTATAGAAGAAAAATGAGAGAGATAGGTAGAAGTGAGTGATCGAATTTTACTCAGTGTCCCTAGAATTGACAACGGGCGGGTGTTATCTTGCAGGCTTCACTTGTTTTTATTTTATAACCCTCTTTCTGTCCTCAGTTAGCCTGCAACTGGTATGCATCTATTTTAGTAATCTTTAGTAACCAACGGAACTGTAAACATTTTTACTGAGTAGCAAAAATATCCTATCAAGACACATAATTTCATTACATGTCTTGAGACAGAATTAGAACGCATTTCTGTATAGATTACTTTCAAGCCATCAAACGTTCCTTGTCAAATGTTCTGTAGCTGGATAGTCTGTTGTCTGTTTCAATTCCGCTGCCAATTTTAGAAGTTAGGACACAAACAAAGTTGTTGTTTGCTACGCGTGATGACTGTGTACCATGTTTGCATTCAATTTAAAGTTTAGTTAGAGTATGGCTTCACCTGCACCAGATGTATATTATACGCAGCAATTATATCTATGTTGACTCATTTTGAATAACTGAACGAGCCTGACAAGTAAAAGGCTAGCTTTTGGTCCTCCAAGAGTACACAATAATATGACTGTATGAAAGGTCCGTGTGGTGACGGAATAAAATAGAAAGCTTACCATTTCATTCCGAGGGCGTCGTAAAAGATTAATAAGCAATTTTTGGAGGAGACGGAATATTCAACCTTGACTTAAATAAAATTTCACGTAATGCAACTTTGGTCATAATTTACGTGTTTAAAATATAAATCCTGAAAATATCTAGAGAACAATAGTAACTAGCTTGATATTATTTCAAACTAAGGCTTAGTTCTTCAATATGCAATCACGCATTCGGCTATCGTTGGTCAACATGATAGTCTGCTAATTTTATGACGAGGTTTCATCAAAGCGGTGTCAAATGGCAATCAACAGAGTAGGTATCGGCCGCAAAGCGTTTTATCCTTTAACTATGTGAAAACATCGTATAGTCGCCAATTTATTGATTTGTACGCTATATGAATAGTAGGTAAATGAGCAATTCATAAAATATTATTAGATGCAAAGCATTAAATTTATACTGTCTTTCGGGAGGAACTAGATATTATATGCCTTTGTTTCGAGTAGCTTATATGTTAACACTGTTTAAAGCGCTATGATTGCGGATGTACTGAAGTACTGCGGACGGATATATATCCGGCATTCAGTGGTCTGGCTATGCAAAAGCCATCAAAAACAGTGAAACCTGCGAGCTGACTATATTTATCATCAGCCCGAAAAATATATCCTAAGCGACCGACATTGTCTTATAAAGCGGAATAGAAAATTTTTGGGCGGTAGGTGTCAAAAAGTTAACAGCTGTTAAAAATATCAAGTTATTATTTAATTAATTTAAAGTATAAAAGTGAGCTTTTACTATTGTATTATTTCACAAAATACAGTACTTACATGGATAGTATTGTTTATGTAATAATCATCCAGTAAATTACACCACCTGCCAGCACTTCACATACACACTTCCATTCTCAAAAGAACATATTGAAAAATCCTTGCAAAGCAACAATGTCACAGCTTGATAATATCAAAATGGCTCAGATCAGTCTGGAGGAGTCCTTTTCAAGGAGGATGGCGGAGCTGGAGGCACAACTTCAAGTCGCTGGTCCGGCAAAGGAAACAGTTGCGAAGGTAGCCGAGGAATTTCGCACCTTTAGAGAACTCATGTTCTCAATGCTCAGCCTCCTGCGCAAACAAGTAAATGAATGCTGCCATAGCATTGATGCTATGGAGACTAGGCACAGGCGCAAGGCACTTGTATTTCTCGGAGTGCCAGAGGATGACAAAGAGGACTGCAGGGCTTCGGTTCTGAATATTGTTCACAGTCTGGCACTTCCCACTGTGGCGGCTTCGGATATCAATGTTTGCCATAGAATTGGAGCGCTCAAAAAGGATAACCGACGACCGATCTTAGCCTGGTTTACCAATGGGGATGTCAGAACAGCTGTTTGGAAGGCCAAGACCAAACTCAAGGGCACAGCTGTATCGGTCAAGGAGTTCCTGACGAAACCACGGCAGGCAATCTTCGCAAAGGCCCGCCAACACTTCGGGATGCGCGCGTGTTGGACACAGGACGGCGTTATCGTCGCCAAAGCATCCGACGGTAGCCGCCTTAAGATAACAACTATGGAACAGTTAGATGCCGTGATGCTGAAGCATTCCGGGGCTGCAAGCGGTTCATCATCGGCGAGCAGGAGCGACTCTGCGAGTGCTGGTACGTCGAACACAAGCGCAAAACCGCGTAAATAATTCTGTCTAGTTACGTCCTTATTTATAGTGTAAACGTTGGTCACATTCATTTACGCGTGTTTTCTTCTAACAATTTAACATTTTCTTTATTTGTTTACTTATCAGCCACCGATACCCACAATTATAATTTGTAAAATTGTCATAATTTTGTTCATTCCGCTGTACCGCCAAGAGTAACATCATAACAAATTTATACAAATCTTTAAAGTTTAATCTGATAACATCTGTCAATACTGTCAATAGTGTCAATTCGATGTGAAAGGTTGAATGCATTCTGCGTTCGGAAACGTTTGTTGTTTCATAACTTTTATTCATACTTTACCTGTTTTATTATTAAGTTTGTTGAAGGAGCTTTTGTTTATTTTTAGTTTGTGTGAGCTGGCGGGTGGTGCAGAGATGTGTAGTTTACTTGTTTATTAGGTTTTTTTTTTTTTTCTTGTTATATTTTTAATAATCAGGTATATATTATTAAGTATATTAGTATAATTTTATATATTTTATATTTATTATTTTATATGGATTATTATTCGGATGATGATGCATATCTATCTGCCAATGAATCAGCTGACTTATGTAGTAATGATAGTTTTTGTTCTACTGAAGGCACTTTGGGTGACTGCTTGCGGCAATGCTTTGTTGCCCAGCAATCCCAGCCATTGCTAAATGTCTGTCATTTAAATGCGCAAAGCATACCTAGTCATCACAATGACCTACTGGAGACATTTACCGGTACTAATGTACACGCCGTCCTGATTTCGGAGAGTTGGCTTAAACCTGAATTACTCTCTACGTCTTACTCTCTACCCGGCTTCGTTTTAATACGGAATGACCGTACTGCCCGGAGAGCGGGTGGTGTCGCTATTTATCTCTGCAGTGCCATTCCATACAAAATTATTGCGTCCTCCCCGGCTTTTTCACCTGCAGAATACCTATTCCTGGAAATCGACGTCAGAGGGGCTAAAGCCGTTCTTGGGGTTGTCTATTGTCCACCGGCTCTCGATTATTTCTCCAGTATCGAGCTGATACTGGAATCTTTAGGGTCAGAGTATGAACATCACATCATCATGGGCGATTTCAACACCAACCTCCATTTTCCCCAATCCAGCCGTTCCCGTAAACTCCTTGATATCATTGAGTCAGCCAACCTCCACATACTGCCACTACAACCTACTCACCACAACACTGATGGGGAGGATACGTGGCTTGACTTGATAATCACTTCTACTCCTGCCCTAGTTTCCCTCCATGGACAATTTCCAGCCCCAGGTTTTTCCCGTCACGACCTTGTTTTCCTTTCATACCGCCTAAAACCTCCCAAATCCTTGCCTAAAGTTTTGCACAGGCGTTGTTTTGGTCGTATGGATTTGGTCAAACTTCGTGAAGATGCGGCTAGTCTTAACTGGGAGGTTATGGAGGGTTCGTCGACGATAGACGAAAAAGTTCGCATTTTTAATAATACTGTCTGTCAATTATATGATGCCCATGCCCCCATACGTAAAGTTAAATTAAGACGCCCACCAGCACCCTGGATCACCAGGGGTGTGCGCATGGCAATGAGGCGTAGGGATCGAGCCTTCCGGATCTATAAAAGGGACCGCTCTGATGACAACTGGAAACTGTTCAAGTCTGCAAGGAATCGGTGTAATCAGATGGTACGCAACGCTAAACGCCAACACATTCTACATAATATTTCTTCCTCATCCCCTGCCGATATCTGGAAGTTCCTTGGCACTTTAGGTATCGGCAAACAGCGACGTATTAGCTGTCTTGGGATGCTCAGTCTAGATGATATCAATACACATTTCACAACCACCACCACATTAGATCACCAGACTGAGTGTCTCACAGTGAACTACTTAGCTTCTTTAACCCGACCCAACATAGATTCCTTTCACTTTTCTCCATTAGCCCCGGATGAGATCAAGAAGATAATCCTTTCCATAAAGTCCAATGCGGTGGGATGCGACGACATCAGCCGGCGCATGATCACTGCTATCTTAGACCAACTCCTTCTAGCCATCTCCCACATCATAAACTTTTCTCTTACTTCTGGCACCTTTCCAGCCCTGTGGCGTAAAGCTTATATTATTCCTCTTCCTAAAGTCCAAAACCCTTCACACCCGAATCACTTTCGTCCCATCTCTATACTTCCTTACCTGTCCAAAGTCCTAGAGTCCTGTGTCCAAAGGCAATTGTCTAGATTTGTTTTCTCAAATAACTTACTAAGCCCGTACCAATCTGGTTTCAGGCCTGGACACAGTACTACAACCGCCCTTCTCAAAGTGACTGGCGATATTAGGGAGGGCATGGAGAACACCAAAGTCACTGTGTTGGCTTTGGTTGATTTTTCGAATGCCTTTAATACCGTCAGTCACGATGTCCTGCTGTCCCTCCTTACCCATCTTAAGATCTCATCCGAAGCTCTGGATTGGTTCTCAAGTTATCTTCGAGGACGCCAGCAGTCTGCCCGCCTCGACGAGTCATCATCGAAGTGGCGTGACAATAACTCTGGTGTTCCTCAAGGCGGTGTTCTTTCTCCTTTATTATTTTCTATCTTTATTAATCTCCTAACTCAAAATCTTCAATGCGCTTATCATCTGTATGCCGATGACTTGCAGATATACTCTCAGGCCTCCGTTGAGGACGTCCCGTCCGCAATTCAGGGAGTCAACCGAGATCTAAGCGCCATACAGAGCTGGTCAGACAAGTTTGGATTGTGTGTAAATCCTAGCAAATGCCAGGCAATTATAATTGGTAGCCAATGGACCATTAAAAGATTAGACGTCTCAACCCTGCCACCGCTAGTTTATGATGGTAAGATCATAGATATGTGCCCAGTAGTCAAGAACCTTGGCCTACATATGGACAGCACGTTAAGCTGGCGAAACCACGTCACTCAAACCAGCAAAAAGATTACGGGTACTCTACGCGCTATCAATCGCCTAAGAAACTTTCTACCACCGAAAACTAAGACAATGCTTGTGCAAACTTTGGTATTTCCCTTGGTCGACTATGGTGATGTATGCTACTATGACCTGAATGCAGATCTTCTTAACAAACTTGACCGTCTTCTCAATAACTGCATTCGATTTATTTTCAATCTTCGCAAGTATGACCACGTGTCTACTTATCGTTGCCAGTTGCAGTGGCTTCCTATTCGTCAAAGACGCAGTCTGCGTGCTCTCACTACTCTCTATTCTATCCTCATGTCTCCCAATACTCCCAAATATTTAAGTTCTTACTTCCAGTACTTATGCAGCAACCACGATCGTAACCTTCGTTCATCTGATAACCTTCTTCTTCTTTGTCCTTCACATAGATCTTCTTTCATCCACTCTTCTTTTCCTACTCAAGCTATTCTTCTTTGGAATGACCTTCCTCTCGAAATCAGGACGTCTACCACTAGGCAATGCTTTAAGAAAAAGGCAAAACAGCTTTTATTGGCTAAGTTGGCAGAAGTATCGTAACATTGATATATATTTTACGTATATACGTATATATTTATTACTTGGTACCTATATATTTATTTATGTATGTATATATAATATGTATGTGTATGTTAGTATATATAAAATGTATTTATGTATTATTATGATTAAAGTTTATGTATTGTATGCGTTTATCATACCTATTAAGTTATATTAAATATATAAGTCAAACTGCACTTCTAAAATACACCTACCATTAATCTCTGCACCACTCTAAGGTAGACTGGCAGAAAATGCCTAAGGCATTAAGTCCACCTTTATACGCTAAGTGTATATAAAGATAATAAATAAATAAAATAAAAATAACGGGATCGGAAATGAAAATAATTGGCCGTTCCTTACCTTACGCAAAATTTTCTTACTTATATTATAAAGAAGAAAGTTTAGTTATTTTATTTCCTCAATATTTACATGATTATAAGCTATAACGTGGAGGCACACATTAACTTTTAGGAGAGAATAAAATTCGTTCAGTTCATATAGCTACGTAGAATGAACAACTTCGAACTCTCGCGTGTTGCTATTCGAAAAATTGTACTCGGTGTACTTACTTACTACCTGTATAACACCGTAATTGAACTTGTTTCCTAATGGAAGGAAAGAGGATCCCACCACGCACCCTCGGATTGACTACCCCAACTATTGCAATAGAAAAAGGTTGACAATACCGAACTCCTCTAAAAGGATAAGGGATATAGAAATGGTATGGGTTCCAGGAAGATACCTGACTTGCAGTTACAATGGAGTTCCGCCAAGTAACGCCTGATTCAATCAACTATATTGAACTTGTTTGTATTTAATAGCCTTACTTTCTGACCTTGTCCTATTTGTTATAACTTTATTTACTATAAGATCGAGCACAGATTCGAAAGGTATTGTCTCCATGGCGATTTGATGAAGTGGCCTGTCATTGGAGAAACATATCTCTATCAGTGCACTGTAGCAGGCTGACAATTATGACAGGCTCATAATTATACATACTTACATACACTCACGTTTTTTCCGGTCGGGGTAGGCAGAGACAACAGAACGCCACTTGCTTGCTTATTATATTTATACCTACTCCTGATAAATGAGCAGGATATATCTATAATTAATTATTAATCACAATATACACGTATGTAACACTACCTGGCTTACTTCAATACTCTTAAGTCTAGCTTAAAACTTGACAAGAACTGATTGATAGTACAGGTAATAAAAGGAATGCATACTTCACGGCCGCTTTTGGTAAGCGAGGTAGCATTCACGGGGTATAAAGTAATTTATTACAGCCGCGTCGTCAGCTGCCATCTATTTTGGAGTGAGAACGCCGCCGAGACAAGAACTTAGCATTGACTTGGTTTAAAAAAGACGCTGTGTGAATGCTCAATATCCTCAAAATGATTTAAGTAGTTAGGTCACTGTAGATCAAAAGGAAACCCAAGAGGTTGTACGATATTTGGCAGACGCAAGTGTTTATTTATTTGATCATACGATGCCTATTGTGTATCACCACATATCTGTTATATAAAATTCTTTCGTTACTAACTGATGGACAACGCACTGCCAAAGCTATTGACTAAGAAGATATTTCTTGAAATTTCGACGGTAGCGGGCCGAGATTAGAACGGAAAGTGTCGATGTAGATTCCTACCTGCCTCCTTCATCCTATAGTTGTATATAAGACAATGCGTGAACATTTTATGTAACACTGTAGGTTCAGATAGGTAATCAACGCGAAAAAAGATACCAGTAATTTTAATAAATACAGATATTGCCTTAAAAAAATAGTTACTTGTGTTATTTATGTATGTACATCAGTTGCCTGATTGTCAGAGTACAAAGTCTGCCTATATTGAGATCAGATGGCGATGCTAGGGTGTATTTTGATTGATATTCGCCATCTCTCCATGTATGAAAATTTAAAATATTTCAATAGAATTATATAAATCGATCTGTAATATATATGAAGGTGAAAATTAGGTGCTCTCTTGTGTTTGGGTATGCTCGACTGCAGCATCAATCCTAATCGAGGATCTAAATCATGACAGCAGGTAACTGAAATCTACCCCTAGCAGAAAATGGAGGAAATGCACTTACATTTTGGTCACATATGATTGCCACCATTGTATTTCCAAAGATAGTATCCTCTAGATATTATTATAGTAATCATCCCATTTTATTCCGTGGATGTCGTAAGAGGCGACTCATACAAATTCACAATAAAAATAGTATCTTTACGTAAAAATCCACATCAAACCCTGTACCAACTCATCTGGCCAGCGTGGTTTGGTAGACCAAATACTCCTATTGACTCACAGTGTTACTGTGAAGAACATCCCTTATGTCGCGAGCAGTGGACTGCGAAAGGCTGTAAAGATACAAAGAAACCGTGCTTTCCCACTCTGCTTATTCGTTAGTTAGACATTTTATTGTCATGATATTATTCAAAACACAAACAGAAATACCAGAATACATTGCAAAAGCCGTTGTTGAAAATAATCTTTTGAAAACGTTATCACCCGCAATATGTGTTCCACCATTTCTTGAACTAAAAGTCTCCCAAAAGAAAATACAGAAGCCAAACTGTTCTTAATAATATGTTCGAGGCGTTTTATAAATCCATTGTTAAGTATATAATTATATTCGTAAACAACAACAAAAAATAATCTAAGCTCAATTTGTTTGACAAATTTCGCAAACAAACTATTTCTTGTTAATAGTCTGCGTCATACGATTCAGGTGATAGGCGATGTGACATGTCTACCAATCACATATGTATTTCACAAAATGGAGTTAAATAATATATTCCTACTATTTATATCTATGTCGACAGCGTGCGGTTGAATGACGAATGGCAATATTGTGGATATTAATCGCAAATCTGTGGACATATCGTAAATATGTTATTGAAATACCATTCATCTAACTTTCAGAATAGTCAAATTATTTGTTTATAATACATATATTTTGCTGGCTACGTTGAATATATTTTTGGTTAAAAGGCTCTCATAACATTTTAATACATGTCGGTTGCTATAGATTGATTTTCACGGCTTTTCCTTGAAAAAATATCCTTTGCAATATCAATTATTTAGTTCTTCTCGCAGTTTCGCCCTGACAGGTATCGATAATCGGGATTAAAGGTGTTCGGGCTGTTCTGACGTATAAATTATATTTTTGAAAAGTTGCATCAAAATCCGTTGAGTCTTTTTTGCGTGAAAGAGTAACAAATATCCATCTTAGAAACATTCGCATTTATAATAGTAGTAAGATAAGATTCTACTAAAAGAAAGAGGCTGGTATCTTCTAATGATTTTAAATATTATTGCTATTTTCAAATTGTATTAATGTTATTTACCGATTCTATAATTTAGGTTAAATTACACACACCTTAGGTTATTTATTACTCTTAACGAAAATAAAATAAAAGTGTTTTAAATTTTATAGTCGTCAAGTCATTGATTTCTACTCCAAAAAAATTGTTAATATGTTTGAATTCTTTCTCATAATTATTAAATCAAGCTTTTTACAAAATATCCATTTTAATTCCTACGCTATTTTGTTTTAATCATACCAGGCCACCTATGACCTCTAGCTTGACAGAAAGACGGACACTCAATTATAAGTGCCCTGTTAAATTATGCAAAGCACTTCAATAAGAATTTAAACAAAATATAAACTGGTTACATGTAACTATCTCTTTATGTGTGGCTCTTCGCAATGTAACCGCATTATACCCTCATTTATATAATGTGACTGTTATAAGCTCTGCTTGAAATGTTGTTACCGTCTGCCATTGTAAGACAAAGGTATATCCTTCCTCGTTGTACTTTTCATGCCTCCTCTACACTACATCAATTTCATCATCGCCCTAGCGTTATCCCGTTTGCATTCAAGACTTACACGCCTTGGATCCTTGGACAGAATATTAACTTTTCCACAGAGCGACTGCCATCTGAATCCATCATGATCCATCATCCATGCCATCTGAGAAGGGGTTTAGAAAAAATCATAATATAAATATGGCTATTTTTGACTTTCTATCTAAAATAATGCCGAAGGTAGATAGCAAAACACCTGTATGTGCAATCTACACTGATATGTCGAAAGCTTTCGACTATGTCAAACATGACACTCTTTTAAAAAAACTTTACGCATACGGAATTCGTGGAAACGCTCTCAGTTTAATAAAAACATACTTAAAAGATCGTAAACAATTCACAGAAATTTCTAGAGTCTGCTCTAAATCTAAAATCGAATTAAAGCACTTGTCATCCTCTAGATATGTGGAGTTTGGTGTACCCCAAGGTAGCGTCCTCGGGCCGTTACTATTTTTATTGTACATAAATGATCTGCCACGTCAAACTCCACATCCCATGGTAATATTTGCAGATGACAGTACGTTGTTAATAGAATGTCGTAATACAGAAACATATGAAAATGAAATCAATAATACCCTTAGATCCGTTGTAAATTGGCTAAATAACAATAATTTAATTATAAATCTTAAAAAAACAAATATAATGCATTTTCACCAAAGAATCTATCCCATAGACATGAACATACATTACAATGGCCAAATCATAGATAAAGCAAAAGTTACAAAATTTCTAGGAATTCTAATAGACGACCAATTAAATTTGAAATTGCAAGCAGAGAATATTTGTAAAAAAATAAGCACATCTGCTTACGCCCTACATAACTTGTCGAAAAAGGTCAGCGCTGAAACAATACTTGTTGCTTACCATGGTCTTGTAGTATCGGTTTTGAGATTTGGTTTGATATTTTGGGGTAATTGTAGCGAAAAAGAAAGCATTTTCAGGGCTCAACAGCGATGCCTTCGAGCCATGTTTGGGTTTAAAACTACAGACAGTTGCGTTCCTATTTTCAAGACACATAAACTATTAACGTTTCCATGCATGTATATATTGGAAATATCCATATTTGTGAAAACAAACACACACTTATTTCCTTTATATAACCAAACAAGAATAAGATCTACAAAAATGAGATCTCACTACCAAAGTTTGCTTAACACAGGCTTTCATAAGACTGCATTATTAAAGAAAAGTGTTATCGGCATGGCACCTGTTGTTTATAATAAAATACCCAATAGAATTAAAAATCATCCTTTGCATATTTTTAAAAAAGAATTAGTAAAACTTTTATTGGATAAGTGTTATTATTCTGTAAACGATTTTTTAACTGATAAATATATCTAAAGATAAATGTAAATGTAATATCCTTAAGTTAAATTAATTAAAATTTATTTGTAATACTTTAAAAATTTGCATGCTTTACAGGCAGAATGTACAAGGATTCTCTATAAATAATATTGTAACATCATATTGTTATACCTACATTCTTAGCAAATAAAGATATCTATTCTATTCTATTCTATTCTTTTCTATTCTATTCTATCTGACCTCCGCAACCCAAAGGGATAGCGATATTCCATGGTTTAGACCAGTATCAGTTTATTTGAGGGTACTGACTCCCCGTAACGACTGTCAAAGCTCTTTATGACAGCCGGGACCGACGTTTAAACGTGCTCTCCGAGGCACGAGGCAAGCGATCATTAACAATTTAATACGCACATGACTGCGAAAAGTCATTGGTGCGCGCCGTGGATTCGAACCCGATACCCTCTGCATGGCAGTCCGTTGGTATCTCCACTAGGCTATCGCTGCCTTGATCTTGTACTTTTCAATATCGTTTACATTTTATCTTCAGTTTTGTGTTGTTCTTTTTGAGTATGTTAGTGACAAAACCTGTATTTTTTGTACTAGTCAAGTTATAAAACATTGAGTTCATAGTGCTGGCAATTTTCAGGAACATTGGTATATAAGGAAGCGGCCATTTTAGTCATTACTCTGTCTAATTATTCAATATGACTGTGGCCTAATAGTAACTGCCTCTTACGAACAAAAATTATAGTATAGGCAAGGTGACTTCTACGGTCGTCAAAATAAAACGTATATATATTTGGCGATGATTGAATTTGTTTGGTGTCTTGACGTGTCATCTAAAACTAAATAGATCATTTCTTCAGTCTTCTTATTTAGTTTCCACGTCCTTCTAGTTTAGTAAAAGAGAACAAGAGTGTTCTAGCCTTCATTTACTTTAATCGTGAGCAATGGAATCACCAGTAACATAAATAATAAGCCGATCTTTTGAAAAACCTGCCCTATCCATCGCAACTCTCTAAAATATTACTTTAATAAATACGCGACTGATTAATAAACTGTAATAAAACTAAAATCTAAGTTATGTTAGCGTAAGAAAATGGCGCGTTTAATTTATTCAGGATCATATTATCGCCTGTAGGTAGTACTTAATGGCTGTAATATTATAATTTTATTACTATTATATGCTAATAAAGATAAATTTGCTTACAGTTATGTTAAAATAAAGATTTGTGCCTCCGTCATATTGATGAGGCTTATTCAAGCAATCTTGCAAAGTGATATTTTCCACCCTAAGTCAAAGTATCTATTAATCATTACATAGCATAAAACAAAGTCTGTCTTCTGTCTGTCTGTCCCTATGTATGCTTAAATCTTAAAAACTACGCAACGGATTTTAATGCGGTTTTTTTAATAGATAGAAATAATCAAGAGGAAGGTTTTCATCTATAATTGGCGCGGGCTAAGCCCCTAGTGACGTCTAGTGTATGATAAAATAAGCTTAATACTCATCATCACTCTAAAGCAGTCCATTGCTGGACTTAGGCTCTGACTTAGGCTAGGATTAATGAAAAAAAAAGTACTTTAAACGCTTTTACGGATATTTATAAAACGGATGACTTCTCTAAGAAAGTATCTATTCATAAATATTAAAAATAAAATGCCTTTTTTATCCTGCCAGTCTGAACACGATAAACTCAACAAACGGATTTTTGTATGGTTTCACCAACAGATAGTGTGTTTTTATGTGCATAATTCATGAGGGCTGAGGTGCGGGCGACGTCTAGTCTTAAACAAAACCGAAAATATAACGCGTTGAAAATATTGTGAGGAAGATAGAATATTGGGGTCATATTTATAACGAAGCGGTTCTTTTGAAATTGTAATAGTTTGACTAGATAAGTAATTCTATCCTAGAAACTACCGAGGTGAAAAGTTGTTTGTTCCGAAGTAAATAAGCTTACCAAGGGCCCTGAAGAAGGTAAAGTTCTATTACCGGGATAACAATTTCGAACGTTTTCTTTAGATGGCAACAAACTCTTTCTTTTTTAACTTACCACCAGTTAAAGTAACATAATATATAACAAACAAAAATAGTAAATGATCACCAAAATGAAACGCGCATTTAAATGTAAAATTATAACCAAAGTTTTAACATTTCGCTATCTCATTTAACCCGTGAAAAGGCGCGCTATGAGCATTTTGCTCACGCATAAATTAATTGCTGTAAATTTCAACTTTAGCTACACCGTGTCAATACAAGCTTCACAGTACCTTCCTAAAATTTTACCCCCTGTCTTCTGACACAACTCCCGCGGTGCTCAGTGCCACCACTACTTAGTGGTGAGGGTTGCGTATACGTATACGTCGTGAAGCATTTTGCTCATCGCGCGCCCGTTCGTGTAAGTATTTTTTTCTTAACTATAAAATCCGGCTTTCTTTTAAGATAAAAGTACGAGAGCTACTTTTACGAAATATGGCAGAATCTTCAGTACAATAAAATTATATATATATATATATATATATATATATATATATATATATATATATATATATATATATATATATATATATATATATATATATATATAGGGTGTCACAAGATCCATCATACTAACCAAAAATAATACCTGGGAAACGATTTTTTTTGAAGTTTTCACGTTTTTTAAACCGCAATTAAAAGCGCGCGCGTGCAATGTTCAATACCTACTTATCCATGGGGTCATAGGGCATCTAAAAAACATATTGGCGGGGTGAATTTATCGATTTTGTTCCTAATTAGAAAAATTTCATACTAACTTTGAGCCAAAATATCTCCTGAACCAGTAATTTCCCAGGTATGGTGCGGAAGTAAAAAATATTCGTAGTGATTGGTACAACATGGGATTTCAGTTTTCGTATATATATATATATATAGTAATTATATATTTTTCGTATATATACCTTTATATATTAATTTATGTGTATATTATTGGTATTTATTTGTTTATTGAAATATTAGTATGTACATATTTTAATATCATCAAAAATATTTTATTAAATATTGATTTTTCTTACTACTAAAGTTCGGGACGCACCTACAACTATCATCTCTGCATCACCTTAGGTTGACTGTTAGAGAATGCCTTTGGCATTAAGTCCACCTATGTACATATTTTATTTGTGCAAAAAGTAAATAAAAAAAAAACGATTTCATTATTTTTTTCGTAGTTATTGTGCACAGTTATTGATTAACTTAGTGGATATATTATTTATATGTTTTATTTGTTTCTTACAGTAAACAAAGTCAACAATAGGTGATCTGTAAGCCCCTTAAAGGAGAATGGGCGGTTTCGTACCAAGTGTTGTAACATCTTCACACCTATATCAAACTAGACGTTGCCCGTATCTGCGCCCGCACATTAACTGTTTCTGCCAAATCCCGTGATAGTTTCGGGAAATCCCTTCTAAGTGCACCCTTATAGTCACCAAGGAACATACATGTCAAAAGTTCAGCTTTTTGTGCCCCGTAGTTTTGGCTGTAGCTTGTCTATTAGTCAGTCAGTAATACAAAGATTTTACATATACAGATGAAATATCTCAATTAGTGTATTTTTTTTGTATGGTCGGAGCTCTGTTACATATGCAGGGAAAATGTTATAGAGATTTAAAAATTAAACTTGCGCGGTCTTATCTGAGCGAACAGCTAAGAAATGGCATGTAAAGAATCATAATATGCCTTGGAATATGCTAGGCAAATCAATTGTTGTATCACTAGTAGATACCAGAAGGATTAGGAATTACAATGCCACATTCGCAAAATGCCACTTTCGGAAAATACAACACTTCCTATATACCACATTAGCATGCATTTTGTGCAGTTTATACTGATACACTGCACAAAATACATGCTAATGTGGCGCACACTGGTGCACCGAGCATGTTAGGAACTGGTATGTGTTATATGTATTATGAAAGACACATAGCTCAAGATCTCTTGGAAGATAAAATTATTTCATTTTGTAGTGATTTTGTTTTTTTATATATTTTTTATGTAAAGTTAGCCAAACATTAAGGCGAAAGTGCAATATATTTTTAGTTTGGTCAGAAGACTGCATTTTGTGTTATTACATAACTATTTATAAAAAACAAACGTTTTCTTGTTAATAGTCTGCGTCATAAGGTTCAGGTGATAGGCGATATGACACGTCTGCTAATCGCGTATGTACTCATATTTCACAAAGTGGATATATATATTATATTCTGACTATTTATACCTATGTCGACAGGCAGCGTGCGGTTGAATGACGAATGGGAGAGCTTTGGCACATATCTGTGAAAAGTTTGAAAATTCAATATTGTGGAAACTAAACGCAAATCTGTGGACAAAGCGTAAATATGTTATTCAAAATGCGTTTTTAAATTGTATATATGCATTAATTTCTTTTCTATTATTCATATACACGTGAAAATAAATCACGATTATTGTTTTATGAAACACCAGTGGGCGAACTTCACCCACTCGCACTCAGCTGACTTTTGTTAGAACTAAATTAGTGTTGGGAAATGATAATTAAAGGCATAACTATTCTAATTATTATACTTGTGTATGTCTCGCCATAAGGCAGCGATAGCCTAGTGGAGATACCAACGGACTGCTATGCAGAGGGTATCGAGTTCGAATCCACGGCGCGCACAACTGACTTTTCGGAGTTATTTGCGTATTGAACTGTTAATTATCGCTGGTCTCGTGCCTCGGAGAGACAAGCGATAATATTAAGCCGTCGATCCCGGCTGTCATGAATATCTTTGACAGTCGTTATAGCTCTTAAATAATAATATATAATACCTACCAATAATAAATAATACCTCTTAAATAAACTGACACTCGTCTAAACCATGGAATATCGCTATCCCTTCGGGTTGCGGAGGTCAGACAGGCAGTCGCTCCGTGGAAAAGCTAATATTCAGCCAAATCCGGTTAGACTAGAAAGCGGACCCCGGGTTGAAACTGGGATAACGCTAGGAGGATGATGATGATGTCTCGCCATATGTAGTCTTCCAATCGGTACATTTTACTCTAAA
The DNA here is from genome assembly GCA_944739405.2 of Euclidia mi. NCBI lineage: Eukaryota > Metazoa > Arthropoda > Insecta > Lepidoptera > Erebidae > Euclidia > Euclidia mi. The sequence continues at coordinate 111,414,546 of OX123184.2, forward strand.
AAGCCTCATACTGCCGTTCCTTTATTTTCCATGTCACCAAAATATAACCGCCTGTATAACCACTTAGTGCCTTAAGCTAATAGTCGATTAACGAAAATCAGTCCATCCAGTAATGACATCGGTGAACAAAAGTTCACTTACCATTTAGCCGATGATTGTTATTATAGATAGCAGGTAAAACGGTTGCTTTTCGCGTTAATGGGTGGCCGCCTCATTAGAAAATGAGGTTTGATGTCAACGAGGTCTTGGGTTAAGTGAATCGGGTAAATGTGATGTGAAGTTTTATGTGCTGTAAGTATTAATTAGCAGCGGTGTACCTATGCCCACGTTTCTGTCTGTGAGAGTGTGTTCAGAAACATTCAATTATTTTTATAGACTCACAGCTGTATCCCTAGTATAACACTCATATTTCGGCAAGTAATGATATTTTGGGTCCTTTGTAATAAAACCCAGTAGTACTTTTGCCTGACCCGGAAATCGAACCAGGGATCTCCTGATCAGCAGATGCATACTATATCCACCGGACCATGGAGGCAGTCTGTTTAACTAACGAACTAATATAATTATATTTATGTGACGGGTCTACATGGCACAATCTATTGAAATTAAAGGTAAAACACTTATTTTATTTACGGCAACCTTCAGGTGTGATTTACACCAGCCGTGGTCAGGGACAAATTCAACTAACGGTCATAATTAACACATAGACTGAGAACATTAATCCTTGGCTCACGCAAAGCGTTGTCTCGTGTGGAGATTTATTGGTAGAAGAGCCTTGCTGATTTCTGTATAAATGGGTCTGCTCCAGGAGGGAAGTACTACTCTCTCACAGAATATCAATGTAGAGTAATAATATCTATACTGCTGCGTTTCGTTCGGTGAGTGAGAGTGCCGGAGGCCTCTACCTCTTTTGCTTCTCTCTAATACCGCCTTTCATCCTTTGCCATTCTCATCTTCACGATAGACAGTGCTTTACACACAACTAGGTCTTGTGCCGAACCACCACTTAACATCAGGTGGGCCACGGGCTCGTCTGTTTATTGCTTGCAATTAATATAAAAAATTATCAAGCCTATAAAACCTAAAGCAGCACAAAGTGACGAGGCACTTTAACTACTACGCCATATTTCCCTATGTTTGTGAATCACCAAAAAATAGAAAACAAGGCTTCATATAACATGTGAAATCAAGTTTACTTATACATGAACGTTTGAACGTACCACCCGTCCACATTTTGTGAGCGCATTCATGTTTGAGTGAATTCAACCGACTTCATATCCAGTCAACTGAATTTAATATACATTCAAATGACTAAAGAACTCGCTATCAATATTTGTGTTGTGAACATATAGTTACTGCCTGCGCTTCCGCTCGGCTGTTGGTTATAGAGGTAAAATATCGTAGGTATAATACGTGCTATTTGGTGAATTGGGGCTATGTCGCTATAAAGTTTCATCAATATTCGTGCAGTAGTTTTCACACGAGAAAGTAGCAATCATTCATCTATCCTCAAAAACTTTTGATATTATTAGAAGAAGAAAATCCTTTATAAACAGTATTCGCAACATTGTATTTGTTTCTCACTACTCAGAGTTGAGTTTGGGCCAAACGATTTTCGGATTAAACACTAAAAACCACCGCGGTTTTCTCAACTTCCTTTAGCGGACGGGTTCACACGAATCTGGTGTGCTCTTAATATGGCATGCGAAATCGCGGCAAAAGAAAATATTTCTTTTTTGTATTACAAACAAATATTTTGAATGTTTCTTCCAACATTGATATGTATGCAAACTTCAAAGTTAAAATTAAAAGTATTATTCCTACGTATTTTAGTTAGGTACTTTAATAGTGTTTTAGACTTGATATCTCAGAAAGTAAAAAATATACTCGACTTTGGTTGACTTAGTAATTGAGAGGCATTTAAGTTGGCGGAACTATAATTAAATTACTCCGAAAGTAACAATGTTTGTTACTTTCGGAGTAATTTAATTATATTTCCATCGTACTTTATAAGTTTTGCTTAAGTACCTACAAGTACAAGGTTTTTATAAGAATTTGGTTGGCACTCTTAAAACATTATGAAACTATTTCATCCGTTACAAGTTTGTTAGTTACATCTAATTCTGTTAAATATCAGAAATAACGCAATAACATCAAAATAGAATATAAGGCAAATATTACTTACTCCTGAAAATGTAATAGATGAATAATTAAAAGAGATATAAGAAGAACACCTCAACCATAAGTGTTGTTTGTGATTATGTTTAGGTAGTTAATTAAATAAATAACTTTATCAATACTAAAACATTAATGGCAGGATTTCATCAAGCGTAATTTCGTTAGTGTACCTCAAAAACTATACAGACTCAAGACCTTCGAGGTCTTGGGTCCTTTTAGTTTTTGAGTTACACCGCGGACCAAAGGATGTACAGACAGATGTGACAAATGTTTATACATATCCATAGTCTGTCTACGGAAACCAGTTTTATTTTTTTATTTTTTTTATTTTTGAAAAGACATCTCCCGCATTGGGTCTAAATCCTGTGTCGCGGGAGACTTTACAAACATACAACTAAAGGACACAATGAACACCCAGATTCGAAACAACAATTTGTGAATTACACAAAGTGTTGCCTCTTGTGGGGATCGAACACACAATACTCGGCGCAGTGTCAAGCGACGAGGCGGCCGCTTAAACCACTACGCCAACTGGGCAGTTAAGTAGTAATAATAATATTCATTTGTTTAAACATGTGTTGTGTACTGGTTTTCCGAGTTAAATAGAATCAGCATGTTTTGCCTTAATAGACATACAAATATTAATGTCAATAACAAAAAAAAATTGACATAAAAAATATCAAGTTTGCATCATGTCAAGTAATTAAATAATATATAAATAGCAGAACCTTGCACAACGACACCCTCTAAATTGGTTTCCGGTAATGACTGAAAATGCCCCTTTTTTGCATTAACCTGACTAATAAAATTCAATACGCCGTGTGGTTGACGGCATAGAATACAAGTGTCACCACCCCCTATCTTCCCGTGGGTGTCGTAAGAGGCGACTAAGGGATAACACGATGCAAATACCATCTTTAGGTAGGGACGGAAAATTCGACATCAAACCCTATACGACTGCCTCGTTGGTCTCGCGGCATAAATGTGCGCGTGGGATCGGGAGGTCCCGGGTTCGATTCCTGGGTCGGGCAGTGTTATTGGGTTTTTCAGTCACGAAATTCTCAATAGCAGCACAGAGTTTGGAAATGTGCCCGGTACGGCAATAGGCTCGCCCCTTATTACGTGGGACTAAGGCTCAGTTCACACCGAAATGGCAGCGGCCGGAAGCGAAGCGAAGAGCAGTTTCAGTGTCATATAATTTTAGTCTTTATCACCATGACTATAATACATAGAATCACTTGACAAACTTGAAAACGTCGTGCGCACGACCGCTCTGGCGGGCGCGAGCGGCCGCGAGCATGCGCTGGAAGGCGCGGGCAGCCGCGAGCATGCGCGGGAATGCGCGGGCTGCCGCGAGCATGCGCGGGAAGGCGCGGGCAGCCGCGAGCATGCGCGGGAAGGCGCGGGCGGCCGCAAGCAAACGCGGGAGGGCGCGGGCGGCCGTGTACCCAAGAATTTATTTTCCTTCTTAATCTTATCCACGTTTCCTCTTCTTCGCCTTCAATTATACGTTTATGTCGAATATGAACTGCGCATAGGAATAACGTAAGCCTGAGCCGTGACGTGAGTTGCGCGCGGCCGCGAGCAGTCGCGGGCAGGCGCGAGCAGTCGCGGGCAGTCGCGGGCAGGCGCGAGCAGTCGCGGGCAGCCGCAAGGATTCTCTTCGATGCCGGCCGCTGCGCGTCGCTTCCAGCCGCTGCCATTTCGGTGTGAACTGAGCCTTAAGTATATCTGGCGAAAAATGGGTGTAGAAATACACCTCTGCCTACCCCTTCGGGGATGGAAGGCGTGACGTTATGTATGTATGTATAAAATTCAATTCACATGCTGCATTTTGAAACACAATTTCAAATTATTTTCTTTTCAGAAGGTAAAGAAAATATTGGTTTACAAATATTGCATATTACGAGCGTCTGGCAGCGTGAGTATTTTGAATGCACTATGTGTTTATTCAGAGTGAGTTCAGACTAGACGGCGGTGCATCATGACTTTACGATCTATATTGGAAGAGCTCATTCCGAGTAGAAACCGAATAACGTGTTCAGCCGCTTTGCATCGATAATATTATTTAATACTGGCTTTGGGAGATTTAGATTCTATTATGTGGATTATCATAAGCTCTAAAGGTAAGTAGTATAAGCTGCATAGTGGCGTAGTAATTTAAGTGGTTGATAAGCCATTTAGTAATGTGCCAATGGGTTTATCATTTAACTTAGAACAAAAATTTGCTTGCTTTCTAAAAAGGAAGCAAATATTAAAGCAAAAATCTCTAAGGTTCCGTAGCCAAAACTGGCAAAAAGCAGAACCCTTACTAAAGATGGATAGCACTAGGAATATATAATTTGTTACGAAGGATTATCATTTTATCAATGGTCACAAAATGCACGCACACTCGAAACAACGAATTTTCGGTAATTTACTAGACATAGTTTCGAACGCCGAAGTGACCGCTTAAGGATATACCATACGTTCAGTTATTTTTGGATTTTAATGGCTTACTAAATGTGTTGGAATGTGAGCGTGGCAAGCAGTCGAAATAAATACTGAACATAAAAAAATACTTAGGAACTTTGGGCCAAACGGCTTTTGGCTACAACGTGGAAGGCATGTGCTGACACAATGTAGAGATGTGTGGAAAGGGGAGAGGGAGGCCTTTGTCCTGTAGTGCGATGCTTCAGACTGACAAAGAAAGTAGTGGTGCTAAATACAGGAGCGTTTCATGCCCATTGCAATTATATTTAAATATCAAAATACTGATGATGATATCGTCATCAACGGCTATAATGTTACTAACTTTAACATTGATAATGTTAGTATCCGTGGTTAAGCGTGTTTTAGATCTAAAAATCTTCACTCAAGATTATAACACGAAACACAAATAGGCTTATTGATTATACGGTTATACGGTCTGTCCGTATTGCACCGCATTTCGACAGCCATTTCAGTGAAACTACGTTTGGTTGCGTTGTCAAGCGCTCTCTATGCATCCGCTAAACGAACCTAATCGGTTAAACCAAATGCGTTCGGTGCATTCTGCTAGCGAGAGGTGCTATATTGGAAATGGCGACATTGGGTTTAGCATGAAAACAAAAATGTCTGAGAGAATAAATCTAAATACATGAGTAATTCAGAAATATGTTAATCTTTGGAGATATTATTGTGTATTTTCGGTAATAAATTGGTGCCAAGAAAAAATGTAGTTTAACTTTGTCATTATTTGTGAATATTTAATAATGTAGATATGTTGTATAGCCTCCTTAGAGACTTACGGTAGCATTACTAAAATATTATTTAGATATTTAATTATATTACAAAAATACATTAAAATACTTTTCACCACTGCAGCTCAAACATGTCGCTTTTGCTGCGAGACAACTGTGAACAAAACACGATTTTGATTCGAGCGTGAGTAAAAGTAGCTTTTTAATTTTTCAATCTTCAGTGTCACGAATTCACATTGTTCAGCCATAAATTTGAAACATTCGAATTTTACTGTGCTCTGTCTCTTTCACTTGCATATAAAAAGTGAGTGAAAAAACAAACCCCTTCGAATTCGAAATTCGATTTTGGAATTCGACCTTAAAGAAAACACCTACGGCAAAGCAAAAAAAAAAGATATTTGTAATAAAGAAATTACTTTTTTTTATATGTTATTGTTTACATGTTTAATTTATTATTGGGTTTTAATAAAAATAAGTCTAATTAATAGTATAAAATTAGTATTTAACCAATACATTTTTATTTAGAATTACAACAATGATACATTTGAAAAATAAACATCAGGGACGCGGTATTAAAACGTGATTTAAAAAAGTAGCGGGAATAAAAATTTCGCTGATGCTTTTGTTTGTTTGTTTTTCGTGTGAGCGTGTGGCCAACTCTGGTGTCGGAGTTTTAAGACCGCCCGAAGGCCTCCGACATGGCCTAACGATCCTTATCCTTGGACAAGAACCGGGACCGACAGCTTTACGTGCCCTCCGAAGCACGGTAGCGCTCAGATGTAAATGCCACACACGGTCACCCATCCAAGTGGTAACCTGTGCAAGCGTTGCTTAACTTTGCCGATCTGTTACGAACGGCAAGCCAAGTCTCGCTACGAGCGCTACATGCTGATGCTGATGCTGATACAGTAGGTATAGCGTAACGTGTTAAATTATATTAATATATAAAATAATGTAAAGGATGAGGGAAACTAGCGATGATGACTGTACTTTAACACCAGATGAGTTAAATCAACAAGTGATTATGCAGAATTCAATCTATTCCTGTTCATTTCTATGTCTCCTAAGTAATATGTGTTCTCACTGCTGTGGTGAAAAGTTATGTGTGCTACACGAGAGCAAAGATTTTTGTATCTCGAGCTGTTGAGTCCCTCACTACGCTCAGGATTCTAACTTTGATTCACTCGCTACGCTCGTGAATCAATCATAGAATCCTTCGCTTGCTCGGGACTCAAAATCAGCACTCGAAACAAAAAACAACTTTGCTCTCTTGTTGCACAAATAACTATTTCTTCATTTTATATCAAACATCAATCACAAAAATTTCACTGGCCTGTTCAGTTGTTGTTCGGATCTGTTCTAAATGGAAATCAAACCCACACATGGGTTCAATCTATTGTATGACTAGCACAACGATTATTAGTTATGTGTCTTTGTACAATTTGTTTATAATACAATTATGAATATAAAAGTATAGTAGTTTTATGATTACCGTAATAAAAGCTCTACCAGATCCTTATTTAGAATCAGATTACTGTGTGTAAGGTGAGAGTCCCAAAGAATAACAAATATCATACCGCAGTGATATTAATGTCTGTTATTAATTAGGGGCCGTCTGACGAACGCAGATAAGAAAAGGCAGGCATAATAATGTTAGAAGAATGCCCACTTTATTACATAATTATCGTTAGGAGAAATTGTTCGTGATCAACGCTCAAACTCCGTACTAAGAGTTACACATAAAAGTGTAATAAAATTAGTGATTCTTCATGCTGAACATTTTACGAGAAGAAAAACTCTAAAAGGTTCGTATAATAGTACGGTTATAAAGTATAAGGTTACGGCCAAACTTGTGCCTTGTAGTTACCTGAATAACGGCAATAAGCGAGTGTGGGTCAGTTTTAGTACACGCGAAACTGTTGAATAAACTGGTGGTATTATGTGTTTAATACTCGACACCGAGTTTACGACGGTCGACAAGTTTCCTTGATTGAACATTAATTATAACAGGTAATGATAACTTTATTGAATTATAACTTTTGTGGCGAGTTTGACTTCAGTACATGTGGCTACCTTCCAGGTTTGTAGTATTTACAAGCAAAATATGCACTACTCACTGTCCTGTCAATCGTTGTTTTTTAAGTGGTTAGTAATATTGACTGCCAAGAATACATATAAAGTATGTCGATCAGTTATCTAATTACTACAGTATAAACTGCTTAGTTTTCTGACATAGGTATCAGGTATTCGTACTATTTTGAGAGGCTAATACGAAAACAGCCTTAGGTAGGTAAGGCGTATACCTTACAACATATCAGGTAACCTTAAGCAAAACATGTTTTGTGATCCTTGACATTACAATGCATAGACCTGTGATTGGTATAATAGTCAGCTGTTGAAGCTGACAGTCAGTTGGACAAACGACGCGTTTACAAATCATGTAATAATAGATATAATTGTATTACCGTAGTAGCCCTCATGTTAATGTACTGTAACGTGATATTCGGCTTATGTAATAATAATTTTTTGGAACAATGTTTACGTAGTCAAACTATGTGTAACCCGTGGCAATCAAATTATTAGTTAAAATACATACATATTGCTTAATACACATGTATCTGTATTTAGAAAATTCTTCAATGACTAACTGACAGGCAAAGCAAAGCCAAAACTATTGAACGGAAGGAACTGAAATTTGGCATAATATATGTGTTACTTGTAGACCGTAGGGGTGTATTAAGATGGGCTTTCCCAATTTCCCACGCGATTGGCCGGAAAGTATTCCTATTTATAACTAAACTTATTTTTCTTTTAATACACGTGTCCGACAGGTTAAAGCTACACCAACTCTTACTGTGATAGTTGTAGTAAAGTGTTTAGATTCGAATCTTGTAAGTAGTAGGTACTATTTATAACTAGTTCTCTTTCTGTACACGATTACTCGTGTCCAATGGTAGAAAGCCGTTCCAACTCTAACTGCAATAGTTATAGTAAGGTGTTTTGATTCGACACCTGTATGTTTTTCTATTTATAACTACTTATTATTCTCACTAAACACGTGTCCGGCGGGTGAAGGCCATCCTAACGCTTACTGTGATAGTTGTGTTTTAGTTTATAGAGACCTATTGAAAATCATCTCAAGGTAGGTTGGAATACTGACGCATATGTTTCCATATCACATCGAACTTGTTAAGAAAAATATTCCACCAGTTTCAGAGTGAATTCAGAAGGAAAGTATATTTACGTAAAAGTTTGAGTTTGTAAAATTGTTATGGCAGTTCCAAATAAACTCATTAATTATTACGGATTGCTCTACAACCAACGGATGCTGGATATAAATATGCTTATTGTATAAACCAATATTAGCCCAAAAAACAGAGCCATTCTGTTGCTTAACAACTAAAGTTGTTATATTCATGTAGAAATATGTCAAGCGACCACATATATACACGTAAGTAGTACACAGTGAGTACACACATTTAACAATACCACTAGTGCCTGTAACAATATGTTTTCAGAAAATCGTCAGAGCAACGTAAACAAATCAATACAAAGCTGTACTCAAAAACAAATTAGAACCTAAACATGCAGAAATTTCTAATTCATGACTTTTACAAATATAAACATTGTGTTCGAATAGAAGTAGTAGTGCGAATTGTTTTTTTCCATGTACTCTGACATATGCACAGAGTAGAACTATACGTTCTAACGAGTAAAACTGCACTGTACTCAGGTAATATAAAAACGGTTATAGTAAAATTTAAAATATTTTAGGTTTTGGTATATTTAGAGTCAAACTAATTCTTGAATTAAACAGAGCAGTGGTATTCTGTTGTTGAAATGATGGTGTGATTTGTGGGTGCATGGAACGTAATTAGACATTTGTAAAATACTATATGAATTAGTGTAACAAGTGCATATAACTTTTTAAATAAGTGATTTTAATCGTCTAATGACGTAAAATGAAAGTTGAAATGCTATTAAATCAGACATAGTCAAGTCATGATGGACCCGAGTTTTAAATGCTAGCATGTCTACTATTATTTTCCACGCACACATACCCACGTATGTGTTTTCCATTTGGGTTTGTGTTTAGATCATTCATGTGTGGATTGTTTTGCGTGCTTAGAACCTCTCGAAGATTATACTTAGCATCAATATCGTTTTATGTGAGTCTGTGTTGAATAGGTATCCTTAAAATAATATGATTGTAATTTATCTGTATCTTTTTCGTAAATTGAGCTACATTTTGTTGGCATTAATATTTTAATTTTAAATGTACAGACTTCTTATCTCGCTTGTCAGCATACCATAATATTTTTGGAGGCAATATTATAAATTAATCGGTGCCTCTCCATATAATTATTGCGTAGGTCGACTACTCATAAATAATGTGGGAGTTTATTGAGATTTTACCCTAGATTACTAACATGTTAATATTAGGGACTAGGTTCACGTTAATTAAAATTATATCACAATGGCACATCTTTAGCGTTTTCATGTCTGTACATATTAAATACTTGTTAAAATTAAATTGACCAAAAAGAGGTGATGCGGGCTCAGTTATGTGACATTATATATTATTTAATTGATTTATAATAGGTATGCAAAATATAATCTTGTGTAATCTGTCTTCTACTGTAATTTGCAACGTATTTTTAATCTTGCTCTCGCTGAGTGTACTCGAAAGAATATGCATCCAAATTTGAATCAAAATACTGGTCTAGCACCTGCGAATTAAAAGTGACGAGACTAACTGAAATAAAAAAAACTTTTTGAGACCACCACTGCACCTAAGAAATACAATGATAGAACAACGAAATCTTTAAGGTTTGTTTTTGATAAATGTATTATGTTTTGTAAAAAGACATAGAACAAAAGTTGTTGTTGTTGATTATGATTGGTAGTGCCATCTATCTTTTCTATTGATAGTTAATTATGTCAACACCTAGCTAATAAATTCCTTTACATACCGCAGTGTCAAAACGAGCGATATTGTATCCTTTTCCTACCCAAAGGCACGCCTCGCTCTAATTGGTCGCGGAATGCAATGACGCTGCGACGAAGGCGGAGATCAATCGTCACGCTGATCGGTCGCGTGCTTACGCAGCCCCACGCCGCGCCGAACGTGTGCATTACCGCAATATTTACCGCTTTTATACTATAAACGAGAACTAAACCGCCCGCGGGTGTAGTGGAGTGACCTGTGCAGCTTCAAACCAGATCAAAAGGGAGTGATCTGTTTTGTGGCATGACTCTGGAAGACGCCGGCGGCCGCCATTTTGTAAAGAAGAAGACAGACTTGCAAGGTAAGGCGTGCCTCCTATATCCTATGGTCATAAGATCGCCCGTTCACCCACTCTTCTAGGCGATTTACCAGCCATTCTTGATACAGTCTACAATATTAATATTTTCCCATATCACGAAATCGCCTAGTACATATTTCGGTGCAATGCCGAACCATTTTTTGGTCCGTACGAAGCCGGATTCATTTGCAATTATACGTAACCTCTCGTTTATCTCTATACACTATACATATACTAGGTAGTTATAGCACCTAGCTATACTCCTAGTCCATTAACATACCCATTACGTGGTTATTTCCGCACGCTTCCGTAGGTAATATACTTTTATGTAGCTACCTACTAATCTAAATATCTACCCAATTATTATTACTGGAACTATCATAGTTGTCTTGTAAATTCCATATTTCAAGCACTTTTTAGTTCCACCGCCTTAAAGTTGTTGCCTACTTACGAATAACTACCGCATAAACACCTACTTAGGTAAAATAATAGGTACTTTAGGTATTCTTATTTTGATTCGGTCTCATTAGCTTATACCTACGTAAGCATGGCGCAACAAAAGAAGCCATGCATGTTGGAAGAAAAAGAGCTGACAATCTTGGAAGCTAAACGTAATATTTTATTTGAGCGTATTCAAAACATTTACGAGCGCTCAAAAACTGCCGCTACTTCCGATATTAATAGGGAATCATTTCTTAGTTATTGTATGACAGTAGATAGTATTCGAACAGACTTTCATAAGTTGTTAGACGATTATAACGCAAGATTGCTTTCTATTAATCCTGATGAACAGCCAATTATCAGGCGTACACCACATTCGAAGATCTTTATTGTATCATCAAGCGCATACAATCACAATTGGAGGGTAGATATTCCGCACAGCCCGTTTCTACCGGACCAGCGGTTCTAGCGCCGAGATTACCGCCAATTGAGCTTATGTCATTTGATGGCGATATACGAAATTGGCCGTTATTCTATGCGAGTTTTAAGTCTACAGTGCACGATAACGGTTCTCTGACAGATGATGACAGGTTGTACTATTTAATAAGTAAGCTGTTACCGAAGGCCCAGTCCGTATTTGCAGGTGTCACACCCAGTGCTGAGAACTATCAGGTCATATTCCAGTCACTACTTGATAGGTATCAAGATACTCGTGTTCTAGCGTCTACTTACTTTGATCAAGCTTTAAATCTTAAACTGTCCGGTGCCGCGTCTGTTTCGAATTTCCAACTGTTTATAGACAACTTTGTTACCGCAAATAGTTCCCTTTAAAACTTAAAATTAAAAGATCTTTCCGACTTTATGTTTCTTCAACTCGCCTTAAAAAAGTTTGACACTGAAACAATTCGTGCTTTCGAGATGACGGAACGTAATCATAAAATACCTACACTAGATAGTTTTATTTCTTTCATCAAAGATCAGTGTTGAATATTTCATAATACGCAGTCTAGTTCATCTAGCGCGTCTAATAATAATAACGGCAAACAAAAGTCGAATAAATCGCGAAATAGCAATAATAACTCGGTCCCTAATCCGCAATCTTACGTAGCATGCTCGGAATCTAATAATAATAATTCACAAAAGTCATCATCATCATCAGCCTGTAACAGTCCACTGCTGGGCTAGGCCTCTCCTTTGAAAGGAGGAATTGGCTTACTATACCACGCTGGCCAAACGGGTTGGTATAGGGTTTGTATCAAGTTTTCCTTCTCTTACAGTGCTGTTCTCTGCATGATATGCTCCCTCTGTCGGCTCTTACGACACCCATGGGATGATATGGGGTGGTGACAATCCGTATTCTTAATCCGTCACCACACGGACGTAATTCACAGAAGTGTCTGTGCAGTAATACAGTACACGACCATTTCTATAAATGTCCCGCTTTTAATAATTTAAATCCGACTGCTCGTTTCAAATGTATAAAAGAAAACAAAGCTTGCGTTAATTGTTTAAGTATAAAACATAAAACGAGTGATTGTTCTAGTAAGACAAAGTGTCGTTCATGTCATCAACGACTTCACTCATTATTACATTTTGATAATAGTTATCCGTTGTCGGGTCAATCCGGTAACCTTGACGCAATTTCTAGACCACCTACGTCGCAGGTGCAGGCCGCCACGTTGGCTTCCCCCTCCGCGTCTCAGTGCGAAGTATCGTTGTGTACGACGTCCATTGCGCTGGCGGCGCACACACGCGGACAACCCTCGCGCGCTTGTCATGCTCAGCGCGATGCTAAACCGCAGTGTACGGCGTCCAAAACGGTTCTATTAGCAACAGCGCAAGTTATCGTTTATGATATTAATAACGCATCGCACATAGTTCGTTATTTACTCGATAGCGCATCACAGAGTACCTTTACTACTTCTGATTGTTTCAAACGCCTTGGACTGTGGGATAACTTTAAAAATACTAAGCAATACTAAGTAACTAAGGCAAGGGGATCGGGGAGTCAGAAAAACATTGCAAGGGTTCCGTAGATATTAAAATACATTCGCGTTTTGATAGGGATATTAATTTTAACATTTCTTCGCTTATCGTGGAGCGTATTGCGGACACATTGCCGAACGCTAAGGTGGACGTATTGCTACTCACACATCTCGAGACATTGCCGCTAGCAGACGCGGAATTTGCGAATCCGGCAGACATTGATGTTTTGATCGGAGCTTCAATATTTCCGCACTTGTTACTACCTAAAGTTGTACGTAGTGAGCAACATAATTTACCGCCCGCTATTGAGACGGTATTTGGGTATGTGATTATGGGTACCGTACCTACGTTACATAATTCTCATTATATTACGTCTTGTTGTTGTTCTGTTCTTCAAGAAAATAATATTGATTCTCTTCTCAAGCGATTTTGGGAGCTCGAAGAGATTACCGCACCGCCCTCGATGAGCCGTAAGGATCTCGAGTGTGAAGAACATTTCCGCGCTACCACTGTTTGTGACGACAGTCACGAACAGTGGTAGCGCGGTCTCTCTCTCGCTAAACTTTCGCGATTTGTATAATTACATCTTACAAAATAAATTAGCGGGTCTTAATCAGCCCGACCACGACCACAATCGGTGCACGACGATCGAAACGTCGGCAACAAATAGGTATTTGTACCTTAAATAAGTTAATTGACTGCACGGTTGGCGTAGTGGTTTAAGCGGTCGCCTCGCCGTTTATCACTGCGCTGAGTGTTGTCGGTTCGATTCCCACACGAGACAACACTTCGTGTGATCCATAATTCGTTGTTTCGTGTCTGGGTGTTCATTGTGTCCGTTGGTTGTATGTCCCTATATCTGTAAAGTCCCCCGCGACACAGGATTTACTCCTAGTGCGGGAGTAGTCACTTCAAAAAAAAATAAAAAACATACTCCATTAAGACCCGCTATCCTCGCTGGAGAATACGCCTGTGTCGCGGGGAACATCCAAACAATAGACACAAAATTCATAAATATTGAAAAGCTATTTTTAGATCACAATATAGTGTGTTGTCCCGTGTGCACATAGCGCGCGGCGCACCGGCAGCGACGAAGTTAATGTACTAAAGCAGTTTTATTTTATTTTCAGTAGTATTTAATTTCAGTTTTTTTTATTTATTTATAGACTCACGCCTGTAGCCCCAAAAGGGTAAGCAGAGGTGTAATACTACACCCACATTTCGCCTTGAATTTTGAAGTCCCACGTAATAGGGGGCGAGCCTATTGCCGTTACCGGGCACATTGCTAGACTCCGTGTTGCCACTGAGAATTCGGAAAAGCCCAGTAACACTTTTGCCCGACCCGGGAATCGAACTCAGGTCCTCCGATCAGCAGTCGCATACGCTATCCACTGGACCACGGAGGCAGTTAATTTCTGTTTGGTAGGTATTACACAGTAACTGCGACAATCAAATTCAAACTGTAGGTGTCTGAGGCTACTTTAATGGTTAAGGTGCTGAGACACAGCTCTGCAGCTTCAAAATGTTATTTCTAGATAAGACAATTTATAAACCGACCACAATTAAATAGGTGAACCTACCACGAAGGGTGAATTAACCCACAGTTTATCGCGTTTTATCTTTGTGTTGGAAGGGAAAATTTTTTCACCAAACTTGACAAGAGTGCAGATGAAGCAGCTCTCATAAACTAGTCTTATCATAATTGACTCTTGAGAACTTTTTTTGCTTAATATTGAAATCTTCACACATTGTTTTTCTCCCCAACATCACATAGCATATTCAGTGAGAGCAGAAAAGTGTTTAGTAACAGTTCTTCCAACTTTAGTCTAGACAGCGCTGCACTGTTTCAAAAGTTGAGTCTTATTAAATTAGTCTTGCAGTTTACATGTTTGTACCAAGTCGTGAAACTTTACAGCACTTAGGGGTTGAGAATAACAGCGACTGCATAAGTCCTTCGGTTAATCATCTTCACATAACAGTTCAACCTTTCAGAGAATATATAGCAATTTTACATCAAAACTGATTCCGAATAAGAGTAATCGATCAACATCTCGACGCCAGGAGTTATAAGTTTGTTAGTTTGAAGGTTTGCCGCTAGAAGTTTTAAAAGATTCTGGTTGGTATAAAAGCAAAAGTTACAAATTGTTCAGATCGGTGGCGTGAAGTCTCTACTTATACACTTTTGTGGATATCTCGTGAGGGGAATAAAGATAGTCTTCAAATATCCTGGACTTATAGCCACCGTCTGTTTGACCTTTAAGGGTTTGATCGTCAACCGCATCGGCTTTGAATAAGTTTAAGATTAAAATTTAAGATAAAGATGTATTCAATGCAGTGAAAAATTGATAAAGGTAAATAAAACATTGGCATATAGATTCACAGTCATTTTAAATTTGAAACATCGTTTTTCTGAATGAAGTGCTGCATCGCTATTTAGTATTTTATTTTATTCATTTCAATATAATTATATTTTATTTTCCTTAACATGTTGAGGCTACTTTCATACTACTATCATAAAGGTTTCATAAGTCCGAGGGTCACATTATTACACATATTTTGCTTTAAGTTTTTCATGCCTACCTGGTTGAAATATGGTGATACCTACTCCAATTGTAACAACTGATATTTGATATACCCATATATCGCTAAATAAACAATTTGAATTTGAATTAATATTTGAGTGACAAAAGACTAAATATACAGTGTGTTTCATAACCTCCTGTCCGATCCCGAGAGGACATATTACTGACTTGTTAGGCATACCAGGAAAAAAATAAAAAAAATATCTAGCTCATCATAAAACATCAGAATTAATTTCCTTAGCACAGTACTATGGAGAAACATTACTTCGAAATTTGGGATAATTCTCTAAGCTAACAACACTACCCTCAACAGATGATTCTATTAATTCTTCGTCGGCTTTCGCCGCTTTTCGTGTCAAAGGGCATGCCACCTTTTTAAAATAGTGCCGTACACAAAGGGACCGCTCTAGTGATGTTTACGATCAACAGATAATATCGATTTATTTAATTTTATCGTGACATGTTACAAACTGGTAACGATAGCCTGGTAGCGATACCAACGGATTGCCATGCAGAGGGTATCCGGTTCGACTCAACGGTGCGTATCAATAATAATAATACATAATAAGTTAGTAAGACTTTTTGAAGTTACCTACGTGCGTAATAAATTGTTAATAAATACCTGCCCCGAGTCTCGGAAGAGGACGTCAAACCGTCCACGACCACGACCAAGGGGTCTACCCGTGCCGTCGGAATACGCGTTTCAACGGCTTCAATGCGGTGCTCGCATCGTTACAGCTTTTCGAAGTGCCAGGAGTGTTGAGCCCAGGAGTGTTAAGTAGTGTGTGTTCAGAGATGGTGCAAAGGTGCCGTAAGTGTCTGGACGTGAGCGGAGGACATGCGGAGAATGACCGTCGCAACTTACAAAGTTGATATTTTTATCAATTTAAGGTAGTCACCTACTTGCGTAAGATGAAACCAATTAAAAAGTAGTTATTAACATAGGTAAGTACCGTAGCGTCATAGCCACAGCGCGTTACCGATCGTAATAGGTCGGCAAAGTTAGCAACGCTAGCACAATTCTTCTCTTAGACGGGTGACCGCGTGTGACATTACATGAGAGCGCTGCCGGGCTTCCGACGGCACGTAAAGCCGAATCCATTGAATTATTACCTACAGAAACCAAGTACGCGAAATACGAATTCGCAAAGTACGAAATACGCGCCGTTCATTTGGGTCAGAACCTGACCCAATCGACGGCCGCGTTGTCTGTGGTCCGAGTCGCACGGTAGCGTAAGCATCTCCCGCAAAATAATCAAAATTATGACATATTGTACAGTGTTTTTGTGCCACAATGCTTCAGAATAAGATTATAAGGTTGCTGGAGTATCATTCCACCGGTCAGACATAAATTGTATTACGTAGATTGTCTAATAATACAAATACAGTGAATCATAATAACTAAATCTAAGTACGAGCGGAGTGTTGCTAGTTGGGTGTGAAATTGTCCCAGTTTAATTTACACATTCCTTACGAACATTTATTATTGACAGTAATAATAAAAAAAGGAATTAGGTAGTTACATAATTATTAACTCAACCTTTCAAACACCGCTGGCTGGTACATACCAATCGCTTACGACAAATTTGTCACGTCAAGCTCGGCTAAGACGACATCGTTTCAAAGCACTCAATTTTTCCGCTCTTGTATTGAAAGGCTTGTATCTAAAGTCTAGTATTGTCTTGTAATGTACGTACGCGTAACTAACTTCGTTGTTGTTGAACGAATGACCTTACCGACCGAATTATATTATAATTTTTAAACTTTTCGCCTTTTTTTGGTCACCATAGCGCAACAGCGCACACATATTAGGTACTCGCTGTTGATTTTGATTAATTTTTCTCACAAACATACATAAATACTTTTATGTACTATAAAGAGCATTTAACTAGGAAATCACTCGGCACTTGTTAGTGCTTACGTTTGAGCGCACAAAGTTTCGTCAAGATTGATTTAGCCATCGTTAGTCAGTCGTAAAAACTTAAAAAGCAGACAGTGTGACTTTAGAATTAATAATATACAATTACTTATATTCATGCAGAAATTATGAATTTACCCTATTTTTAGGGGAAAGACGTTGTTACTGGCAACTCTATAATGGTGTCTGTGTGCGTGATGCAGCAAGTAAACACAGCACAGTTCCGCACACATAGCGAATTTTCGGCTTAGCTTCTGAGCTCGCGTTGTTTGAATACTTTTTTTCTGTAGGTAATTATATAATTCAATGGCCGAATCCAAGAATCGTTAGGCCATGTCGTAGGCCTTCGTGCAGTCTGAAAACACTGACACCAGAGTTGGCCACGCACTCGCACGAAACAAACAGACAACCTAAATACTACGTTTTGTTTTACCTAAACCATCGAAGCAAGAGGTCAGCTGTTGCATCAAGCGCATTAAACTGTTTTACCTAAAATAATACTTGGCACGTGTAAAGGGCGATGATTCGTGAACTCGCGACGGCGGCTTTTGTCAAAGGAGGCGGTAGGGTGGCTTATGCACTCAAAGGCGCCGCTTTTGAACTGTATGAACTTCAGGTAGATACCTAGCTGTTACGACTTATGAGTCTTCAGTGTTGCCATGGGTAATCTGGTATGATATTATTTAAAATGAATTAAATTTACATGAGAAAATTTTATCTTCAATTTCCGGGAAATAATGACAAATACCTCATCATTTTACGCTACTCTACAACCCCTTCATTGATCGGACGGAGGGTTATGAGACACCTTGTATATTATTCCGACTTAGTCTGGATGATAATGCCTATCTAAATGTGGTGATCCTGCGTTCTTCGTGTCTGCAAAGGTTTTTATCTGTCTAGCCACAGAGCGTAAATTTCGTCTTAAAATATATGTGCGTCTACATCTCTCACTCGGGACATTTATAGGTCCTATCTACAAAGATAACTTACGATATTGGAAAGCATATACATGTACAATTTTTTAATAAAATGCCGAAACATTTTACGTCTGCATTAACCTAGTCAGCCTACGCAATATTAAGCTCTGTTACTTATTTATTGAGATATTTTTAGACTTATCTGAAAGCAAATACGCTACATTGAAAAATTGCCTCCAGTTTATAACATTAATAGAGTGACATTTATTTTTATTAAATATATACGGTATTGGCATCAAAGTAGTAGCAAATTTATACTATAATAAAACTCAAAGAGCACTTTGTCTGTACATTGAATATTTTTGCCAAATTTCAAGTAGATTGTGACATGTCATCGATATAAAAAACAAAACAATTTTTTTGGAATTATTGTCTGTCTGTCTGTCTGTATGTTTGTTAAATCATCACACAATAACCAGTGAACGGATTTTGATGCGGTTTTCACTACTATATTGCCTGAAGTCCCGATTACAATCTTAGATAACAATCATCACGCTATCACCTATGGGAGCCTAGCAGTGTCATTCAATAAATTTAATAGACTTGAATTCAAGCAACACACTCAATTGTTTGTATCGCGATAGTGACAAACGCATAGTTTGTGTCTTTGGTTAACATTTAGTATTTAGTTTATCAGAATCCGTTTATTTTATCAAAAGTTATCAAAATTTAAAATATTTCTGTATATATAAAATCCTTGCGTTACTGACTGACTGACAGACAAGCTACAGCCTAAAGTATTAGATGTAGGAAGCTGAAATTTGGCATGTATGTTCCTTGGGGACCGTAGGGGTGCACTAAGAAGGGATTTTCCCAAATTCCCACGGAATCGGGCAAATTGGGCAAAACGGGTAAAATGTGCAGGCGTAGCTGCGGGTGTCCACTAGTATACATATATTCGCATTGGCTTTCAAGTAATTCGGACTCAATTTGGGCAAAAGTTTGCTTTAACTTCTTTTCTAATATTTATATTGTCAGCGCTGGATCTTAACACCGACTTTTAATTTTGCCAGTGGTGCCATCTAGGGGTATTACTTAAAATTATTATTTTGCACACCATTACAGCTTATATTATATAGTAGAGCATCGTAGACTTACTATTCGAGTGTTACTTTTTGAGTGCAAAGATTCAAATTAACTAATAATTATGTAATCCGGCCAGATAGTATTTATTAAAAGAAAGAGCTAAGAATTTAGGTGGCAGGTACAGGTTACTACTTTTCTAATACAGTAAGTAAGAAACTTAAATATATTTCACAAACTTTAGTTCGATGACAGTTAAGTAACTTGGAAATTTAATCATTTACATACATACATAATACCTTATCAATACACCATTTACAATTAGATTGGAATAAAAGAATATTTTAATTAGATTAGCAGCAAGCTCTATCACAAAATATTTATTTGTTTCCAGTTTTCTCGGCGAATTGTGACCAAATCAACGACACTCGTTTTACAGTTTTTTATAAGACTCACTTGTAATTTTGAATATATTTGAAGAAAGAAGAGAAACCTACAATAACATAGCACTAATACACTACTGTAATCATTTTATAGGGCCATTTCCATCAGTGCTCTCTAGAATCACTCTTCTAACAACAGCTTTTGAAGCACGTCATTGACCTACTTTGAGATACAGCTCTTTGTAATGATGCCTGTGAACCAAGTTTATAGGCAACGCGTCCGACAAGCTACCAACGACGCCAATAACTTTGAAATACATTATTATTAAAGTAGATCTAATTAAATGCATTCGAACTTTGTTTCAGAAAATGAGATATAGCCAACGAAACTTTCTTAAGACCGTTCTTGAATATAATTTCGTCAAAGTTAAGTGGAATTCTTGGCTACTTTGTTTGTTTCATGCTATAAAATACTTAATATTCTTTTAAGTTTCGTAAGAGATTTTACGGTATAGGAAACAATAGATTTGAATTGTAAATATTATTGAAATTCGAAAAAGGCATTCTGGAGACAACTTGACCTTTGATAAACCATTGAAGGTTTTTTAAAGTCTGGTCTCAACTTTTGTGTTGGATGATTTTTCTAATTAAAATATTACGATATGCCTTTGCATAAAACATGCTTGAAAATAATTTATATAAAAATAATAAACAGATTTAAATTTTAATTAGATTTTTATTTAGATTTTAATTAGACAATTTTATTTAGATTTTAATTAGATTTTTAAACAGAAGAAGTGTTGTAATGACAGCCGGTAGCAAGTTTACGGTTTTTGGTGTGTGTCAGGTTCTGTTAGTGAGAAGATTGTAATTTTTGGTTCGTGTGTTAATGGTTATTATAATTTACTCCAAGTAAAATTTTTACTTGAAGTGGATTATAATAATTATTATTAATAATATTTTTTATTGTTATTTACCATAATATTTTCTACACTCGATGGCTTACATCATTGATTTGGAATTGAGTGTTGCCATGTATGAAAAATTAAAAAAAAAAATGATTTGGCAGTAAAATTTTAGAATGCTTGTTATTCTTTTTTATTTTTGTTTTTATTTGTTTTTATTTTTGTTTCTTGTTTATAGAAGAAGGACATTAATTGTTGTTTATATTTAAAATATATTGTTTCCGTCATCTTAATGGTGTTGCTGTAGAGATGTGTTGCCCGACCGTAGACACAAAAATGTTTTTAAGAAGAAATGTTGTATTTTATTTATTTATATGTATCTATTTTGTTTAATTTCTGGACCTAACAGAATATCAGTGCCATCTCGCTAACCAGCAGGATGGCTCAATGCTGAGTTAGGATCCAATTCTGCATTCATTGATATTTCTTTTATTTTTTGTTTTATGTTTTGTTTATTTTGTAAATGGGTTTTTGAAGCAGAATAAATATGTTTTCTTTCTTTCTTTCTTTCTTTATTATAATATTAGTTAATTAATTCTATCGAAAATATGAAACTCTTTAAAATTATTTTATTTTGGGTTCGCATATAGTAAAACGGTTTTTTTTGTATTTTATTTGGCAATTATTTGAAACATTTGATTTTGACGTAATGAAATTGCTTTACATAATATATAATAATGAAATCGCTTTACATAATATATGGTTTAAAATATATAAAATATTTTAGTAGGGATGTAAAAACATAAAAAAAAATGTTTTTACTCTGAAAATACAATTTACCTACGCTAAGAAAGAGGTGACTTATATCTATGAACATATAGAACACTTTTGCCACAGAAGCTGGTTCATCCAAATCGGCCACCTTTAACAAGTGCTTTCGATCTCCGCAAGAAACAGTACTTTTTTTAATCTATAAATTCTTGTTTTAAGTCTGCGTGTTCTTGATGTTCGTTGGTTGTATGATTGTAAAGTTTCCTCACGATACATGTATTAGTACTACTGCGGGTTGCCTTTAAAAAATGGCACGAGTTGTTTTGAAACTACTTACGGTTGGCGTTTACGGCTATAACCATGACGAAGTTATGGTGGTAATTTCTAGTTTACTAAAGACCTCAAAAACAGCTTATAAAACAGTTGCATATATTAAAGTTTTTAATAGATAAGGAAACTAACCACTCGCGGCAGTTGAGTGAGCGCCATTTGCCTCGGAATCATACACTAACAACCGACGTAGTAGTTTTAATAAAGACGCATTAGACACTAATGGAATAAAATCTACTAGGAGTTTAGGAGACTAGTCTTAGTGTTGTAGACATGTTTTAGTGCTCTTTAACTTGAGAGATTTAAGGCACGTTCGGCAACGGTTAGTCATTCCGTGACATGGTCAAGAGTATGATCATGGTCATATGTAATCCAGGAAGTAACATAGAGGATATGGATCAAATTCTACCTTTGTTGTGAAATAAGTATGGTAGTAATTCTCGTTATATAAATTTGAATATATTTTAGTTCTGGATTAAAGATTGGTTGATTAATTGCTTAGTTTCTAATAAAACATTATTAAAAACGTAGTTTCTGTATTTACGTAATATATGTATGTCTATCTTTACTTAGCAAGTAACTTTATTACTACACCATTTTATAATTCTATTTCCTTTATCTATTTCTTTCCATCCAAAGGTTGTCTGGAAGAAATGTTCTCAGCGATAAGGCCGCCCATTGTGCATTTTATTTGTAAACTTCTTCTTTTTCTCTTCTAACTCTGTAATATGACTTGTGGTGTACAATATAGAATTATCTCTCTCTCTCTCTCTCTCCCTTTCTTCCTCTCTATCTCTTTCTATGTTCAATTGCTGCACAAACGGATTTTTACCACTTCACAAAACGATATGTAAAGGTGTACACCGCAATCACACAGAAATTCGCTGTTGTTACTTTTGCGACATATAGCTGCGAAATATTTAGTTATAATAGACTAATCAAATCTCTTAGAAACTCTCTGATCCATAGTGTAAACAAAATGGTTGTATCCAGAGATCAAATTCAACATATAAGTCAAACCGTGGGGCAAGCTTATATAAAATAATCTTACCTATCCTCAAAACTGAAGAATAACAAGCGAAAAATAATAATGTAAGTTTCATTAAAGCGGAGTGTGCAACACAATATCCTCTCAGACCTGGTTACAATATTGCAGTGTGCTCCTTTATGTGGTTTATTTTAGTTGTTCAAACGAAATCTGGACCGCTCCTGAAACAATAGCCACTATTTATCTTGTGAAGTCTAGAGATTGTTACCAGTATTTATGCTGTTGACTCTGCTTTGAAATAGTTTTACTTTGTTTTGCTATTCATTTAAGAGTTTTGTTGGAAAGTTGTGGAAAATAAGTTATTGTTTTATTTCGCAGACGCGTGGTTATGTTTTGTTAGTTGTCAAAGTGTTCTTTGTTTCGTGTGTGTGTGATTGGCTCTGGTGACGGAGTTTTCGGACTGTCGTAAGCTCTCACAATGCTTGCCCTGAAAAGTCGCCCAGGATCGGTGGAAAAACTTTTATGTTCACTCCGAAGCATGAAAATCTTCGTAATGTTGAACAAATGTCATCGGGGCCACAATATCTTGCTATTAGAGAATATAAAGCACTGACGCAAAAATTAAAATCACTGCCTGATCTGTAGATCAAGTCATAAACTTCGCGTCCCTTAAAATATTCAGTCAAAGGACACAAGGTGTGTAAAGTATACCTTGTACCCAAACTCGAAACTTGTTAGAATCGAACACATGACGCTCAGTTTAGTAACGAACGGAGAGGCGACCGCTGTTACCATCGTGTCATAGGTGCAGAGACGGTATGGGTTCAAAAAACATCCCTCAAATACGTTCGTTGTTTTCATTTCCACGTCGGCTAGAACTTATAACAGTAACTTCTTGTTTTGTGTAAAGTATTTTACGACAGAGCGTCTTATCTCCCAAGCCTTACACTTTTTCCTGAATAAAGAAAACAATTTTTTTACAAGGATTCGTATGATCTTCAAATATTTTCATACTAGTCGCCATTTTAATATGGCTGTAGGGGTTACAAAGCGAACATTTGGCGTGCAAGCAGGTGTTCATAGGTTTCGATCATTTGATTATGATAATTGTATTTTACTATTTGAATTGTATTAATTCTACCGACATTATAAGTACTTTTCAATCTCTAGAGTCTAAGAATACAGGTGATCTCTGGGGCATTTCTGTTAAGGTTTTAAAAAGTATAATTGATGTAGTAGCTCCTTATTTAAGCAGCTTATTTAATAAGTGTATTGAATCAGGTGTTTTTCCCGATCTTATGAAACACAGTAGGATAATACCTCTTTTCAAATCCGGCAGTAAGACTGATCCTAGTAATTATAGGCCAATATCGATACTGCCTGCCTTTAGTAAGATTTTTGAAAAGATCATACTCAAGCAATTACTTCGACATTTTAATCTAAACAGCCTCCTTCATAGTGAGCAATATGGATTTACCAAGGGTCACTCGACAACAGATGCAGGAGTAGCGTTACTTAAACACATATTCAGTGCATGGGAGAGTGCCCAAAATGCTATTGGTGTGTTTTGCGACCTTTCGAAAGCATTCGATTGTGTCTGCCATGAAACGCTCTTATGCAAACTTAGACATTACGGCGTACAGACTAAAGCATTGGAAGTCATTAAGTCATACTTAAGTGACAGAATTCAATGTGTTGAAATAAACGGCTCAAAATCCAGTGGCTTACCTGTTGATTTAGGAGTGCCGCAAGGCAGCATCCTAGGGCCTTTCTTGTTTCTTGTTTACATAAACAATTTACCTTTTTACTTGAAAAACATTTGTGACGTTGTACTGTTTGCTGACGATACTTCTTTGATATTCAAAGTAGATAGAAATATGGAACATTTTAACGAAATAAACAGTGCGCTCATTCAAGTAACTAAATGGTTTAATATAAACAATCTAGTACTGAACGCCAAAAAAACAAAATGTCTTAAATTTGCTCTGCCTAATGTCAGAAACCTTGGTCCTAGTATAGCTCTAAATGACGATGTTCTCGAAACATCTGAATCTACATTATTTCTAGGAATAACACTTGATTCAAAATTACAGTGGGGTGCGCACGTTACATATCTCTCAGGGAAACTTAGCTCAGCTGCTTATGCCATTAAGAAGGTTCGTAGGTTGACTGATGTCGATACGGCTAGATTGGTTTATTTTAGCTATTTTCATAGTGTTATGTCATATGGCATATTATTATGGGGTAGGGCCGCTGACATCGAAAATATTTTTATATTACAAAAACGGGCAGTTAGGGCCATTTACCAGTTAAAGACAAGTGTCTCACTTAAAGAAAAATTTAAAAATATTGGTATTCTTACTGTAGCATCGCATTATATTAAGCCAGTGTTATGCATGTACGACTACATATAAATTCTTACAAAATGAATAGTGACATACACAATATTAATACTAGGAACAGGCACAAATTATGTGTACCATATTTCCGTTTACACAAAACGCATAGCTCTTTTATTGGGCTCAGTATAAGAATGTTTAATAAAATTCCAAGTAATATTTTAGACTTGCCTTTAAGGTCGTTTCAGACAATTGTTAAAAATTATCTTTTACTAAAGGCATATTATAGTTTAAATGAGTATCTTGACGACAAGTACGCTTGGAAATGAATATTATTTTATTAGGTCAATTTCTTTTATTATTAGGTCAATAGGCAGTTTTATAGTGTAGTTAATTACCGTATTATCTTTTATACTACATTTGCATTCTTGTTCTACTCTTTTTATTATAAGTTATCCGATTTGTAAGGTGAGAGTAACTCGTGGTCATGAACTGCTAACTAATAGATTGTAAATTGCTGCAGGTTCATGTACCATTACTTTTCGGAACATACTGTTCCACCAAAGATCAGAACAGTCACGTTCGCGAGTTGCTTACATCAAAAGACGTAAGTGGATGCTCCTGTTTCACCATATTCACTTTGGGAGGCTTACTAAATGAACATAATTTATTGCTTGAGTATGATATCAATAATTATTAACTTTTGAAATAGTAGATAACTCACAATGTGAAACAGTTGCAGCTCCTTACAAATATAACATGTAAAAGAATTATACTGGCAGTAAAAAAGAGTGGCAACGAGTTTTATTGCCCGTTCTTTCTCGTGGTTCTACCTATTGCATTGCGAACGTGGCAGTAAATGTAAATGTAGAATCATCTAGTAATTAACTTTAATCTTTGACGTTCATAAGCGTCACTTTGTGACCTAAATGAATAAATGATTTTGAGTTTGAGTTTGAATTCATTTCTGGCAAGCAGCCAAGATCAACAATAGAACTGTTTTTTTTTTGGTCCCGTAAAATTGATGTTAAATTATTTCCTCGCTTTGTTTTCGACTTAGGTCACATGGAAACCACATTCTAATGAGCAACTGCCACGCAGATATAAACATAAAGCTTAGGTACTCGATTAGATGCTTCAAACAAACTTTGAACTAAGTTACCAAACCATAACTACCACACCATTAGCTGATAAAGAAGATCACATAGAGTTCTATGAACATGCTATCTTATTGACTGCTTGACTGCAGTACAGAAACCGGATTGCCGAATTGTCAGCTTACTCTGACGCACCAGAATTCTCTGCGCAAGAATAATTTCTGAGATACTTATCATAAAATATTGCATGAACATCTTATTAATAATCAGATTCCTTTTCATATTACAGAAGAGAAAAATATAACAGAAGTAGCTAAAGATATCAAAGAAATCTTTCTAGAAATAGATACACACATTCAATAAACCTAATGCGTAACTCGCAAGCAGACTGTAAGAAATTAGATTTACATTATTGAGAACGAAAATATGGTTTTTAATATCCACATAAATGGAGCAGGCATTGTAATAATATTATATTAGGTGGTAAAACTTCATATTTTTTACCTAACGCGAAGAATAAAACACATATGTTCAAAACATTAATACGAGTAGAGCAAGTATATACCTAATCTAAGAAAATAATGTTCTCAAGAAATCACCAATTAGCGCAGGGATAAAAGCGTTTTCAACATTTACAAGACATTTGACTCGAGTATGGCCGACTTTCAGCCTCTTTCGTTGTTAATGCCCGTGTTCATAAAGTGTTAAGTTTACTTTTACGCGCGCAGGTGTGGTCGCGGCAATTCTTCTCAGGGCCTTAACGTGCACGGTAGATAGCACCGGATATATGAAGCCTTTCGTAACGTAAGCTGCTATAAAAACCTTTATTTGAGCGTTCGAGGCACGGATTAGTGTTGCTTTAATCTGTAATTAATTGCTCGTGTGCTGGAAGGTACATTGTTTTAAAGATTTTGGATTTTTTTGTGTCGGATAAAATTGATAGAATGGTATTTGTCTCTTAAGGATCTGTTTTAATCTATGAAGTTAGTCTAGTTAAATTGAATGTAATGAAAGATTGGATGTAAACTAAATGAGATAAATGACTTGAATCCAATACGTAGGTACTATGTTGTAATAAATAACCCAATGGAGACATACAGAATTATCATTGGTAATAGCGAACTAATGTTTTATTGGTTGTTACCAAACATAACTGTAGAATATCGGATATCCAGCTTTCCTTTGTAAATTTATTTGTCCTTTGTTTTAGTGCTGTCACAAGCGTTCGTTCATTGGCCAAAGGCAACTTGTAAATGTTACCAAAACCAAAGGCTTCCATTGCATGTTAATTGCTGTGCAAAAAAGAGAGTGCTGTTGACATCATTGCACACGTGCAGACTTTGAAACTAGTTTAAGGATACAACGATTTTGAAGCTTATACAAAAAGTTATTTCGTATCGACGTAACAGATGGTGTAGTTGTTTAAACAGCCGCATGAATTTTAATACGCCGCGTTGAGTGCTTGAGTTCAATCCCCTAACAAGACAGCACTTTGAGGGATCTAAAAAAATTCTCGATTTTTTTTATATTATTTTAATTGGATGTTTATAAGGCGTGGCGATTATCATTCCTAACAAATAATCATCTAAGAGACCTCTCATCAGGGTATATAGAAACGTCATATATGGCGTGTTAAAAGGGTGTACATAAATTTTATCATTGAAGTTTTATTCCAGTGCGATCTTAGCGATCATAAAGTGAGATAAATGAGTAATGATCAAATATTAAAATTACTGTCTAAGGGTATCTGTTTATTTAGATTTTAGTATAACTAGATCCTATGAATAAAAAATCTTTCTTAGTAGTTTCGTTGGCAACAAAATGATAAGCGTAGGTAGGTAGCAATGTTTCTGACATTCGCCAGAAATATAAAAATAACGTTAAGCCACTTTTTGCTTTACTATTCATAGACATGTAAGAACAAGGTCATTATCGCCATAACGATTGGTTTCTTATAGTCATATTACGCGGGATGTTAATAAATCGTCCAAAACTCTGAAACGCGAAACCTACGATTTATGATTACTTTAGCACTCACTCACTGTTAGGTTCTCTCTGTAAGCCTATGGTCTAACCCTAATGGCCTACCGGAAAAACTTCTAAGTTACTGAAAATTCAGAAATGAAACAGTTGGGTGAGCACGGACCACAATTCTAGGAACAGTTTTATATATCGAGTATTACGCTTGGTAATTCGGGCTTATTCTTCGACTTTATGTTACTTAGAATAGTGGTTTTAACAATCATTCATATAGTTACTCAGTCTAAAAAATCATTCCTATCTTATTAAATTCAACGAACACAACCCTAGACTCGTAACAACTATTTATAGATCGCCCTAATTGTTGTCTCGTGTGAGAATTGAACCCACTACAGTCGGTGTACTGCAAGAACGACGAGGCGACTGCTATGCTGGAGATGCAGTTAATTTACAACGACATATATTGCAACTAGAGGACGCCAGCAGCTACGCGTGCATTTTTTTTTAATTTATTCGTTTGGACCGATCCCATAAAAATTTCGGGAAATCCCTTCTTAGTGCACCCCTACGGTCCTCAAGGAACATACATGCCAAATTTCCGCTTCCTGCGCCCAATAGTTTCGGCTGTAGCGTGTCTGTCAGTCAGTAAGAAACGCAAGGATTTTATATATTAAGATAAAGGTCACCGTAATAAGAGTCTACATACTTCCTCTACCAAGCGTTTTGGTAAATCGTGTGTCACCATTGACAATGTCGTAATAAAATAAGCCGATACCAATTATTCCGCCTTGTGAACGATCCCGGACTTTATCAGCCTCTGCAAAATCATCATATCGACTAAAGAGTGGCTCCTAAAAACAACATTGAGCAAATATGATACGAAATCATAAATCATTTTTAAACAAACATAATTTTAATTAGACCAATAATTAGGCGAACAAATCAAAATTTAACTTAATTCAACTGAGCTGAAACAGTACGTAACAGTAATTTGAATTAATTATCTGTGTTTGTTTGTGCTATGTATACATTCATGTTGATCCTGATTAAAAAAAATATATAGACCTTTCATTACTTGAGCACGATTGAAACAATTGTGTTTAAAAATATTTGTTAATTATTTTATTTTGATTTATTTCAGTCTGTGATTTCAGTAGATGAATTTATTGTATGCCTTATATCTAATAAGCACAAAAAATAATACGATAATCGCTTATTTAAAGCTACCCTGAGCTGTCTATAAATTACGGTTTCACCGCCACCGAATGACGTCACTGCTGGACACAGGACTCCCCAATGCAGTCCACATGGAACGATATTGAGACACCTGCATCCATTAGCCTTCTGCCATCCCAATGAGATCGTTTGATTACGTATGTATAAATCGATTAAAATACACAAATATTACAGTCCAGTGTTTACAATGACGCAAATTACAAGAGTCTGACGACTCAACACAGAGACATAATTAAAAAGATGTAGGGGTACATAGAGCTATTAGAACTTGAGTGAGGATTTAAAAACAGGAGAAATAAGTTCACGGCCCTAGTCTACAATGACCGTTGTCAGTGTAACATATTCAAAGTGTCAGATTGTCTTATGTTTGTAAATCAAAAACATGACTCGCCTTTGAACCTGTGATAAAAAGTCACGCAATGCCAAAGTATACAGCTAATATAAGAGCGTTTTTGAGGTGGAGCTCCACAGTCGCAGTGAACCTGTGAGTGTTCTAGTTACTGTGGAGCTCCATCTCAATCCATGGTGCATTTGCTTTCTTGCCCTCTTTGCCCATCTACCTGCAGCAAACAAGACCTTAAAGTGACCTCAGACAATGCAGTCATCGTAGCCAAGTTTTGGGAACAGAAAATATGAAACATTGGTTCGAAGAAGAAGAACGTTTTTAGTCAAAAAAATATTGGTAATGATTAAATAAATTATGTTAAAAGCGTATGTAGTATACGACGTAAAATTATTCTTTTAAAAATGTTCTCTAACAACCTTTTCCCTAGAAATGTGCTCGCCTAATAAGCTCGCATCTTGTTACGTGAAAACGAGACACAACAACAAATTAATAATACTTGTCTTAAGCTTACCCCTAACTAACCAAGCAAATACAACTAAGAGTAACATTATGCATGTATATTATGTCCATACAATAAAAAATAATATGAACACCATATTCTTGTAAAAAATCGTATTAATCTCAACGTCCTTCTTAGTTAATTAGCACCCAATAAACGTGACCCAAAAAGCCTTTGAGCCTTGTATTTTCGTGAATCTACACCGAAACCAAGCCCTAGTAATGCTAACCAATACCAGACTCGCCAAATAACGAGAGAACTTAATGTTCCCCAGACCTCGTACCTAATCCATTTCGTACAAAAAGTGACGTGTAAAATCCCCGTAGAAAAAAATTAAATGAAATGAAATATTTCTTTTTAGCACAAATAGAAAACAGCTGAATTAAAAAGGTAACCCGATCGTAAGATTTACGAAGGAAATATGTACGAACATTAATTAGTCGGTTTACCTGTAGTAAGACACAATACATAAACTATGTCCTTTGACCCGTAGAGCCTACAGATATATGATGGGACTTTATGCAGCTTGCGACATAACAGGTAAGGGTTTGTGAACCGTATTACGTTGTTTGCCTTCGAATTTAGGGTTATTCTCGATTTTTTTCCGGCAGTGACTTTGTGTAACATTTGTTCAAAGTCGTAGGTGAAACTAAAGTATGAAATGTCATATATGCCATTGTATAAAATAAACGTACAAATTACTTTTTGCTCTGTTTGGTATGTGATGAAATCCTTTGTAAATGTGGATGATATCCTATGATATCTGTTTATTCAGTTGACACAAGAGCTTGACATTTTTACCGCACCAAGGATTCATAGTATGGGTTTCGACACTTCCACTTGTTTCTGAGAAGAAATACGATGAACAACAGCTATTTTTAGACATCAATAGGCCAACTGTAGACTTCTGGACACAATCTTCTTCAAGGGTGCCAGATAGAATGATATTAAGCGCCTTCATAATGTGGGCCGCACATTATGAAGGGTGTGATTATACTGCATCTTCCGGATTGGAGAACTTATTTGCTCTAAAAACCACATTTTATCTTTAATTTTATGTGTTTTGATACAATAATCCATGTCGACCATGCCTTTTCTTATAATGTGTCGAGTTGGATAATATATGACATTTACAGTTATCATAATGCCTGAGCATGCGTTTTGCCTTATTTTTAATTGTTTATTTTCTCTAGCAAAAATGTGTAATTTGGCCAAATTACACATTTTCTTAATATTCTGTGTGTCACATGTATGATCGAAAAGTGTCCGATCCCGCACATACATTTTTTACACATAGATTTGTATTACCTACACTATGTAATGAGAAAATTTCATTAAAGTGATTATTGTTAATAACAAACCTTTGGGCACTATTCAAGGTTTTGTCTGATTTATCTATTTTAAGTTAATTTTTATGTTTTTTGCTTGATAAAATCCATGTCGACTATGTCCTATCCTTGTAAAAAAATATTTTGGATATGCCATTCTCAGTTATCATAATGCTTAAGCTATGAGTTTTGCTTTTTTCTTAATTATTTGCTTTCTCTAATAAAAATATGTTATTTGGGGGTGATGATTTATTTATTTAATATTTATTAATCCCACTTACAGCTATCATTACAGCTGAAAAACTAACTATAAATAAGTATAAATAAACATTTATGCCGAGGGTGTCGTATGAGGCGACTAAGAGAAACACAAGAGAAGGAAATCTCGAAATAAAACCCTATACGAATACGTCTCGCTAGTGTGGTATAATAGTAGGCCAAACCTGCACCACGGAAGGTTTAAGACCAGCAGTGGACTGGAAAAGGCTGTTGATGCGTAAAGAAAAATACCATGAAAATTAGAAAATAATGCCTCGAAAGATTATGTGCTACTGAGTACCCATTTGAAACAAAAATATATAAGTTCAGTTTAAAAATGCAAGTTTGTGTAATAATTATTTAAAGACTGTCCATCAACTAGCGTTCTGACTACTGTGGACACAAAGTTACGGAATTTAAAATGTATAACATATAAATAATATACTTTACAAGTCCGTTTGATTTTGAACCTATATTGAAACTTTAATCGATATCGATAGCGGATTTGCTGTCACTATTAAATTAAAAAGTTACGTTATTTGTGTTCAAATTGTCTTTAGCCCTAACTGACAAACATAGTGCCATCTTCATCTGGCAACTCTAATTTATCATATGAGTGAAGAGTGTAGCTATATTCAATTTGTTCTTAAAAATATCGTTCCTTCCATGCTTCAGTTATTCTTCTGTGGCTGTCACGTAGAATAATTATCATCAATAAATTGACCATAAAAATGTTAAATAAAGTTTTAACATCAGTCAATTAATGATGAATGAAACTACTATTATTTTGACATGTCTCACTAGATAACAATACTTGTATAATTTATTTCACTTGCAGGAAACTTCCCTATTGTATGTTTGTTAAGTCCCCCGCGACATAGGATTTATTCCTAATGCTGGAGTTGTCTTTCTCAAATAAAAAAATAATTATTCAGCACCTCTAAGCCTTCAGGTAAAGCTCTACCACTTGATATACGAAACCCTAATAACAACAGAATAGATTCAAAGACAAGCAGGAACCACGATCATGTAAAGGAATAAAAGTATTGTATAAGAGTCAATCGCATTTCCTTTACAAAACGAAGTGAGGTCGAAATCGTGTAACAAACAAAGGCTAGTCCAATTTGTCAAAAACGGGATGTTTGAGGCGAGATGTTATTGACAAACGGTGACCGAGTCCTATTCAGTTTATACAATTTGGCCCCGAAGTTAAAGGAACGCAGTAAGATCAAAATACTTGCGTTGAAAATGGAAGAAAACAAATCTTACACTCAAACGCCAAGCACGTTACATGTAAAATCATTTGTCCCAGCTGACATACTAAAACTTTTTTAAATTTGGACTGTTGACTAACTTTATGATGTAGAACATAAGCTAAATAGGGTTTTTAATATTACACCTGAATTGGTTGCAAGTTTGGGTCAATAAAATAGAATTTAGCACGGACAAAGTCGCATTTAACATAGATATACATTTTTGTATTTACTATTTAGAATGTAATTGGTTCATTGAATTGGCTTTGCCCATTCATTGTTAGGACAACAAAGTCAAATATTAGCAAGGGAAGATCTTCAGTAAATATTAGCCGTATTTGCGTTAATGAGCGCAATGAGTCTGTGTAATCGAATGTATACAATCCTCGTACACCACAAAGACTTAAGCACTCTATGAAAATAAGGATAATTGTTCTCTTATTATGTGATTTATTTTGTGCTACATTATATAAAACATTAATAGTGTTTTATAATATTATGTCCGCTTGTACGTCTTTTTGATTGTGGTTTATATTTATTTATTTATTCAATACAATACAATAGATCGGTAAGTATATTCGCTAAAGATGAAGCCCCGCTTATGGCCACTTTTTCGGGACTCCACGTAAAATATGTATATTGTTATACCTACCGACGACCTTTCATCCATTAAACTCCAATGTGCAGAAGTCATCAATTACGCTGATGACACTGTCATTGTCTTTTATGAATCCTCCTGGTCTAGGTTAAGCTCAGTAGCGGAGATCGGCCTTAGACATGTAATAAGATGGCTGCGCGATAACTTACTAACCCTGAATACTACAAAGACCAGTTATGTCTGTTTTCATAAAACGGCGGCATCGGCTCCACCTAACAACTTTGAAATTAAAGCCCACTCTTGCAATGCATCACCACTTTCCAACTGTCGTGTCTGTACGTTGATCTGTAGAGCACAAACTGTCAAATATCTCGGCGTCTTAATTGACCATAAACTGAATTTCTCAGATCACATCAATGCAAAATCAGCAAGAGCTAGAAAAAATATTTATGTAATAAAAAATCTAAGGGATGTTGTATCACCTAGTTTGCTGAGAACAGTTTATCTATCCCTAAGCCAATCAATACTAACCTATTGTATTCTGGCATCGGGTGGGACACCTTCCGTACATCTACTGCCTCTGGAAAGAGCTCAACGCGTTCTCAAAACGATGCTTAAACAGTCTTCCCGCTTCCCAACAGTTCAGGTCTTTAAAGAATCGAAAGTATTAAGTGTTAGAAGACTGTATATTTTAAATCTCGTTCTGTTAGCACATAAAGAAGCACTGAATAGTTCGAACTATAAAGATATAGCTTCAAAACGAGTTTTTAAACTACCTCCTTCAAAGGTATCAACAACTTTTGGAACGCGATTCTTAGGATTTCTGAAGTGCTTTCTATATAACAAAATTAAGTGTCGGGGAATTAAAACATAAGTTAAAAGTGTACTGTTTCAGTGGGATTACCATAAAACCGAAAAAAATTTGCACACAAATCTATGAGCCAGGCCAGCATACACACACCCACACAAGCATAAACACATACACACACACGCACACACACACACAAGCACGCACACACGCACACACACGCGTACACACACACATAAACACACACACACACACACAGATAACCACACATACACATACTAACACACACTCACGAAGAAGACTCGCACAGGCATACACATTACACATGCTTACACATGCACATGCTATACACTTGCTTAAACTATCCACAAATACACATGCAAGCACATGCACCCTCTATATACACGCACATGTAGTATGTGCGTTCACACATACTGTAGCAAGTTCCTCAAACAAATACAAAGGTTTATTAGGTACAATATGATTTTATTTTTATTTTATTTTAATTTTTCTTTAGACATTCTTTTCAAACATAATGTAAATGATTTATTGTTGAACTGTTGATGTACTGTAGAGATTGCTATCGATCACGGATGTTGGAAGTAACTGAGTTTATAATACAGGAATTACTCCTAGTTTAAACTCAGTTGCACTAATCATCAATATACTTAGCCATATGCAAATTATTTGTAATTAATTATCAGATAACGCACAAAATTGTAATTAGGTTAAGTTGTTTAGAAAATTAATTATTATTCATTTATTTCTCATCAATCAAATTTAAATTACATTTTTAAATATATCACAAAAATTAAATATATTTAAAAATATAAAAAATACCGTGGGATCCCACCAGCAACGGGCACAGGGTCCAAGCTGCCGGTGGTTAGGGCTCCAGAGACAGGAACTTCCTCACAATACGTGCCGTGTCGAGAAGTACTGCCTTTTGCATCAGACCTTTGACCCAAGCACCCAACGCGAGCCTCTTAAGGTGACGATCGAGGCTCTTGGCTATTAGGCCATTAACCGTTACAACTATCGGCACAATAATTGCTGAGTCCACATCCCACATGTCGACAATCTCGTGAGCCAAGTCCAGATATTTAATCTGTTTGTCTTTCTCGGCTTTCACGAGATTCTCGTCATGAGGAATGGTGACATCAACAATTATTGCGAGGCGCTATCAGGTTTGTTGGCTACAACAGTCCTGTCTGTGACGATAGATCGATCCCAGTACAATGTGGCATGACCATTTTCGAGAACTGGCTCTGCCACATACCTGTAATACGGTACCTCGATGTCTACAAGTTTGTATTTCAGAGCAAGTTGCTGGTGACTGATTCTAGCTACTTGGTTATGTCTGTGCAAGTACTCGCCGTTAGCAAGACGTGAACAACCGGAAACAATATGCCTGAGAGATTCACCGGGCTGGTGACACGCTCGGCAAATATCGGTAGTGCCATCCCTCAGGATATATTTCCGGTAGTTATTCGTCTTGATAACTTCGTCAGCAATTGCACAAACAAACCCTTCGGTTTCCCCAAAGAGGTCACCGAAGCGTAGCCAGTTCACCGAGGCCAATAGGTCTACATCGGGTCCATACAGGGCCCGATGAAACCTGCCATGAAGCTCCTTGCTCTGCCATACACGCTTGCGCTCATCAGTACTGAGTACTACAGGTATGCGCCAGTTCTCCTTAGCCAACTTGAGCGGGGTGAGTCCATTGTCCACTGCGACAACATCTCGATGCATGTCCCCGTTCGCCCGGAGAAAATATTCTCTGAGATTGCACACCTCGCGGTTGTGTAGGGTCTTGATATTCAGAAAGCCACGACCCCCACACTTCCGCGGGATGTACAACCTCATCACGGATGAACGAGGATGATGCATACGAAATGCCGTCAACAATGTGCGGACTCTTCTGTCCAGGGCGTCCAATTCAGACTGAGTCCACTTGAGTATGCCAAAGGAGTATACAAGAAGTGGCATGACCCAACCGTTGCAAGCACGAACCTTGTTGCCACCTGATAAAAGGCTTTTTAAAACTTTTTTCAGGCGGCCAAAGAAACGCTCTTGCAACGATTGCTTCATGTCAGCTTCATTGATACTTAAAGCCTGTGACATACCCAAGTACTTATAGGTATCGGTTAAGAGAAGCGATCTTAGGTTAATGGAATCTGAGAGTTGGATCCCCTCAGATTCCACCATCCTGCCCTGCTTCACATGAATGACAGCACATTTATCCACACCGAACTCCATATTGATAGACTTACTAAAGTTTTGGGTTACGTTTAGTAAATCTAGCAATTGGACCTCAGATTGGGCAAATAACTTCAGGTCATCCATGAATAACAGGTGGGATACGACCTGACCACCTCTCTGTAACCTATAGCCTAACCTTGAACCCTCCAGTAATGTACTGAGAGGGTTCATGGCTAGGCAAAACCAAAGGGGACTCAGACTGTCGCCCTGAAAAATTCCCCGCTCAATTTTAATACGTTCGCCGTCCTCCTGGATCCTTCGGCATCCTGGATAGCAAAGAATCGTATTCCATTGCCCCATACATGACTTTAAGAAGGTGCGTAGAGTAGTATTTACTTTATACAACTCTAGCACCCTCAAAAGCCATGTATGCGGCACGGAGTCATACGCTTTCTTATAATCTATCCAACATGCCGCCAGATCCTTTCGGTTACGGCGAACTTGTTGGCTAATGGCCATGTCAATGAGGAGGAGCTCCTTAGTACCGCGAGCACCCTTCCTACATCCATTCTGAGAGGCTGACATAATAGAATTGTCTTCAACATGTTTAGCTATTTTAGCTCTCAGAATAGATGTAAGAAGTTTATAGACCGATGGTAGACATGTTATCGGTCTATAATTGCCGGGATCGCTAGTACTGCCTGTCTTGTAGAGCAGGTGGGTAATTCCAGTCATCATAAATGATGGCAACGACCCAGATTCTACAGCTGATTGGAATTGAGATGCCAAGCGTTCATGCGAACTACGTAGCCACTTCAGCCAGAAATTGTGCAGCCCGTCCAAGCCTGGAGATTTCCAATTAGATAATGGACGGACTGCTTGTGCAACATCCTGGCTAGAAATGGCCACGCATTCCATTTCAGGAATATGTTCGCATGAACGTTCGACATCTTGCATCCAATCACCTTCAGTATGGCCAATGGGCGTCGACCAGATGCTACGCCAAAACATGGCTGTGGCGTTCGCATCCGGCCGCTGCACATTAGTCACACATTGATCTGGTCGTTCCCAGCTTCTGTATACCCACCTCTGATCCCTCTGGAATGTACGATTAATGACGTACCGGTCCACACGTTTTTTAAATCTACGTATTCGGTTTGCCCATGCATAGACTTTCTGTTTTAGGTAGTCAATGCGCTCTGTGACCCGGGCTATATAATCTTGAGGACTAATATTAGCCCCCGAAAAAGCCCGTTTCACAAAGCGCATTACCCTAGGGCGTGTATTCCCCTCCCTAAAACAGATCAGCTTGCCAATAAGTGCCCTTGCCTCGGCAATACGTCGCTCAATCCTGCACTGCCACGCCGGTACAGCAGACCTTTGTCGTACAACGGTATCAGTTTCAAGAAACTTTACACCAGCTATACGACAAGCTGCCACGGCGGTACAGTACAAGATTGAATGGGTATCCCCGAGATCCTCACTATTATCTAAATAATTTGATAATAATGAGTCAAGAGCACTTACCAGCGCTATATTTCGCCTATGCAAAGGCAACCGCGGTAGGCGAGGCCTAATAGATGATGGCGTGTACCGGTAGTCCCTAATCGCACATTCCAAAGCGTCCTTGACCTCCTCATTGCACTGGGTACTTACATCATCAGCCATGTCATGCTCCTCCCTGACGGCGCTGCCGCCCATTGGCGGTGCGCTCGGTGTCGGTGTTAGTGTGGGCCGGACGGGATTGGCATGGGTCGAAGGTAAGTACTCTGAGCGAATCCTATCAAGCACGGCGTTATCCAACTTGCCACTGCGCTGGATAACCCGTACCTGATCCGATAGTCGTTGAGCCGTGACGTTGATGCTTGGTTCCAAGGCCTGAAACATAGACAGCATGCGACTACGGTACGCAGTGAGGTTAGTGCCCCCCTCTGTCGCCCCAAAATATGCGCGCATGACTTGTTCGTTTATGGATGACGTCCACTTCATGCGCTGCACATTACCACCGGCAGCGGGAAGCCTGTGGGGGGCCGGTGGGCCCCGAGGTCCTAAGCACGCTGGTGGCCGGCCTCTCCCACGCCGCCGCGCAGGTGACGGTGTCGACGGCGGAGAGAAATACTCGTCGCTGGAGCTCGACGCAACTGCAGCTGTCGACGTTACTGGTGCAGGTTCCGACGGCTGCGAGGTGGAGCTCAGCGACGAGTCCGGAGGTGTTGGGTGTGCTGTACGTTTCTTGGCTCTCGTCAACATGTTACTCCGTTTTTATTTTCATTTTCGTATATATTTTTATTGTTTGACTTGTCATATTGCTTGGCGTGACGGCTGTCATTGTATAAACTTTTCACTATTTCTGTTATTATGGTGGTTTTTATCTGGTATTTTCTTACGTTGCTTGTGTTTTATATTATAATTCAGATTATATATACTTTTGCACTGTAGATGAGATGATATTTATAAAATATTCATATTTAAACATTTTTGGAGGAATAGACACGTTGACAGTTTTGGTGTTAATTATTATTATTATTATTATTCTCTTTATTTGCATAATTCTCCTATTTTTTACATTTTTAAATATAGCACTCTTAAAAAGAATAAAATTACATTTGAAAATATAAAAATAGATTCCCACCGACGACGGGAATAGGATCCAAGTCACCGACGGTTAGGGCTCCAGAGATAGGAATTTCCTCACAATGCGTGCCGTTTGCAGAATTACTGCCTTTTGCATCAAACTCTTGACCCAGCTGCCTAGTTTCAACCTCTCTAGATGGCGTTCGAGGGTTTTTGCTATAAGTCCATTAACAGACACAACTATCGGAACAATGATTGCCGAATCAATATCCCACATATCGACAATCTCGTGAGCCAAGTCCAGATATTTTTCTTGTTTGTCTTTTTCTGCTTTCACGAGATTGTCGTCATGTGGAATAGTGATGTCGACAATCATAGCGCGGCGCTCTGATCGATCTATTATCACAATATCAGGCCTGTTGCAAACAACAGTCCTATCTGTGACAATAGATCGATCCCAGTACAGTGTTGCATGACCATTCTCGAGAACTGGCTCAGGGATGTACTTGTAATATGGCACTTCGACGTCCACAAGCCTGTATCTCAGAGCGAGTTGCTGATGTATGATCCTGGCTACTTGGTTGTGTCTGTGCAAGTACTCGCTATTAGCAAGACGAGAACACCCGGAGACTATATGTCTGAGGGACTCACCAGGTCGATTGCAAGCCCGACACAGGTCTACTGTGCCGTCCCTCATGATATATCTCCGGTAATTTCTCGTCTTGATAACCTCATCTGCAATTGCACAGACAAAACCTTCGGTTTCCCCGAAGAGATTACCGAAACGTAGCGAGGCCACAGAAGCTGGTAGATCCACATCAGGTCCGTGAAGGGCCCGATAGAATCTACCATGCAGCTCCTTGCTCTACCATACAAGCCTGCGGTCGTCAACGCCTAAACCTACAGGCCTGCGCCAGTTCTCTTTCGCCAATGAGAGCGGGGTGAGGCCACCATCAACTGCAACCACATCCCGATGCACATCCTCGCTGCCCTTAGGAAAATATTCCCTAAGGTTGTACACCTCGCGTTTGTGTAGGACCTTAGCGTTTAGAAACCCTCGGCCCCCACACTTCTACAACCTCATTACAGACAAACGTGGATGAAGCATTCGAAATGTGGTCAACAGTGAACGGACTCGCCTATCAATCTCATCCAGTTCGGTCTGAGTCCACTTGAGTATGCCGAAGGAGTACATCAAAAGTGGCATGACCCAACCGTTACAGGCGCGCACCTTGTTGCCGCCCGACAGAAGACTCTTCAGAACCTTTTTCAGGCGACCAAAGAAGCGCTCCCGCAACGTTTGTTTCATGTCTGTCTCTTTGATGCCCAAAGCCTGCGACATAGCCAAGTATTTATAGGTATCAGTTGCGAGGATCGATCTGAGCTGAGTGAAATCTGATAGATGTACTCCATCAGATTCCACTACCCTGCCTTGTTTAACATGCATAACTGCACATTTGTCTACACCAAATTCCATCCTGATAGAACTACTGAAGTTTTCAGTGACCTTCAGTAGCGCTGTCAGTTGGGACTCACTGCATGCAAATAATTTCAGATCATCCATGTATAACAAGTGAGATATAGCTTGACCATTCCTGCGCAACTTGTAACCTAGCCTTGAATCTTCCAGCAATGTGCTTAAAGGATTCAAGGCTAGGCAAAACCACAAGGGACTCAGGCTGTCACCTTGAAAGATACCCCGCTCTATCTTAATAGGTTCGCCGTTACCAAGACCCTGTCGACACCCTGGATAGTGAAGAACCGTTCTCCACTGCCCCATACATGACCTCAGGAAGGCGCATAGATTTGCATCTACTCTATACAATTCCAGCACCCTCAGAAGCCAAGAATGAGGCACAGAGTCGTAGGCCTTCTTGTAGTCTATCCAGCATGTGGACAGATTCTTTCGGTTACGGCGAGCCTGTTGGCTAATGGCCATGTCTATGAGGAGTAGCTCCTTAGTACCGCGGGCCCCACTTTTACATCCATTCTGACACACCGACATGATCTTATTGTCCAATATATGTGAATTAATTTTCTTTGTTAGAATAGACGTAAATAATTTATAAATTGTTGGTAGGCATGTGATTGGCCTGTAATTGGTGGGATCCGCGGTGCTACCCGACTTGTGGAGCAAGTGGGTAATGCCTTTAGTCATAAAACTTGGTAACAATCCAGACTCTAAGGATGACTGAAACTGTGAAACATGCTTTCTTGAAGCATGTGAACTACGTAGCCATTTGACCCAAAAGTTATGTAGTCCGTCCGGTCCCGGTGAGTTCCAGTTCGATGCTGGACGGATGGCATTGGCTACGTCTGCAGTTTCGATATTTACATTTGCCATCCTCTCAATCGGTTCACATGCTCGCTCCACTTGACACATCCAATCATCCTCAGTATGAGTGACAGGCGTTGACCAGATTTTACGCCAGAAGGCTATAACCTCGGCATCCTCTGGCCGATCGCCATCACTCACACACTGGTCTGATTGTTCCCAAGTTCTATAAACAGACTTCTGATCGCTTTGGAACATACGATTATGGGTATACCTTTCCACACGCTTTTTGTATCTGCGAAGACGACTTGCCCACGCATAAACTTTCTGCTTCAGAAAGTCGATGCGCTCCGTGACACGTGTAATGTATTCTTGAGGACTAATACCAGTCCCCAAAAACGCACGTCTCACGAAGCGCATCACCCGCGGGCGTTGATTTCCCGATCTGAAGCAGACCAACTTGCCGGTGAGCACGCTAGTCTCATTGATACGTCGTTCAATTCTGCACTACCATGCTGGTATTTTCGGTTTTGGGCGCGCAACAGGATCATTCTTAAACTTGACCCCTGCTACGAGACATACCGCAATAGCGCCGCAGTACAGAATTGAATGCGTATCTGTTAGATCCCGGCTGTCACTAAAATAATTAGCTAGCATTGAGTCCAGGGTGCACACCAGCGCCAGGTATTTTTATGCGTAGGCAGTCGTGGCAGACGTGGCCGATGGTCTGGCGGTGTGGAACGGTAATCCCGTAAGGCATCTTCCAAAGCGCTCCTCAAATTATCATTGTACTGGGTACTCACATTTATACCTACATTATCCATTTCCTCTTCAACATGGTGTATTGGTTCTGGGACCGCCATGGGTACAGTGTCGGAAGAGGTAGGGACATCATAGCTACACTGTGCGTCCAAGCGTAGCCGCTCAAGTGCCTCGTCATCCAACAAGTGACATCGCTGGATAGCGCGCACTTGATCTGATAGTCATTGCACAGAAACATTAACATCTGGTTGAAGGGCCTGAAACAAAGGCAGTATTCTGTTACGGTACGCCGTGAGGTTAATTCCTCCCTCTGTAGCCGCAAAATATGCACGCATGACGTTTTCGTTTATTTGAAGAGTCGAACGCATACGCTGCACATTACCACCGGTAGCGGGGATCCATTTCGTGGCCGGTGCGCCACGCGATTCCAAGCATGCTGGTGGCCGGCCTCTCCCCCGCCGACGTACAGGTGTTGGCGACGTCGATGGGGAAAAATACTCGCCGCTCGACGAGCTCGACGCCTCTCCACTAGCCGGCGCCGCCGATGGGGCTGCCGGCGTCTGCGAGGCGGAGCTGAGCAGCGAGTCCGGGGGTGATGAGCGTGCTCGTGCTGCCTTAGCCCGTGTTAACATTATACATTCTTGTTATTGTTATTGTTTATTTGAACACATTTTATGATGACCCACGATACCTGATGCTGTTCTCCCATCTGTGCATGGGAGGGGGAAAATATTGTAGCATAATAATATATTTATTGTTATATTGAGCTTTATAGAAACAGGGATCAGTATCGAGATAATTAAAATCGTCTCGCCTGTTGTTAATTTTCATTATTCCCATATGGCATGTATTTAATGCGGCGA
This sequence comes from Euclidia mi, assembly GCA_944739405.2. NCBI lineage: Eukaryota > Metazoa > Arthropoda > Insecta > Lepidoptera > Erebidae > Euclidia > Euclidia mi. The sequence continues at coordinate 111,457,976 of OX123184.2, forward strand.
CTAAGTAAAGCGAATACAAGTTTCAAAAATAATTAGAGTGGGTACCATATATAATGGGTTGGCAGCTAATAAGGAGTATCGTAATAAGTAAAATGTAGCATATTAATATGTCAGTAATAAGCTTCGTTTTAATTAAAACTAGCAGCATTTTATTTTTTTAGGAACTGAATTAGTATCCAAGCGAAAACTTGATAATGAATAAAAAATAGAAAATGGACATTCATAAATAATACAAATTTCAATATTTGGCAAATGATTTTGTCTTAAATGAAGTGTTTCGTATAAGTACAAGTCACTTTCGTAAAAGTACAAGTCACTTTCGAATAAGTGCAAGACGCTTCAGTCTTTTAAGCCGTTGTTGTTTTCTTGTGACCCTGTACCCAAAAATAGGATTTTTGGATACAGGGTCACAAGAAAACCTAACATAACCTACCTACTAACATTATTAGACGCCAAGTCAGTATTTATAGCTCCTCGACTATTATTTCAATTGACTTGTATAGTTTATTTGCTACCTAAACGCAGCTGCTAGTTTTAAGTTTTTATAACACCCATAGTTTTGAATCCTATTTAATATAATAGTCGCGAAAATATTTAATCGGTAGCAACTTATTTTATTAGTTGCAAACATTTAGTCATCTTTTAAGTTATTAGTCACTCGGAAAATAATAAGCTTAAATTAATTAGCATAAAACGGCTAATGGATGGACGGCATGGATTACATTTGTAAAATCGATGTACCTGTTAATTTGGCATTTCATTGTGATCCCGGTAATATAAGTAAATCTGTAATCTCGAACGTTATTATGACATGGTAAATATTCTCTATTTTATTAGTTGTCTACATGTATTTGAAAAGTTAGTAAAGGTTGTTCAATGGTGATGTCATAAAGATTACTTAAAGATATACCGCTCGTCCCCAGCTACGCTTAATTTACCATATTTTCGCGAGCCCATGAACATTTTGGGAAACAACAACAAACAAACAAGAAGGGAACATACCAAATTTCTGCTTTTCGCTCCCAATAGTTTTAGCTGGGCATTGTCTGTCAGTGATTCAGTAATGCAAGAATTTGATATAATTATACAGATTAATACTTGGATAAATCAACCTAAATAATGCATTATGCATTGAGTGCGTTCATAGGAATATAATATTTTGTTGTAAGTTTAATATAGTTGATATAATATACCGCACATTGATTTGATCCCGGTTGGCTTGGTAATATTATAGTCTGATATTGTCAGCACCCAGACGTTCATTCGTCCCATTCGTTTGTTAACAATTAATGCTTGTCGTACCTTAGCCAAGCGTGCTACGCACTAGCTTTAGTGGGCTACGCCGTAGCATTCGACAGCTACAGCATCATGTCACATCGACTTTTCAATTACCAATTTCATGAAGGCTTTCTCACCACTACAGAGCTACATGTGGAAATAAGTAATTTGCACTACGCAAACAACTAGCAAGGCCCAAAATATTCATCTTCATACAGATCTTCTTACTAAATTCTCAAATCAATTCACAGAAGTGGTATACAAAACTCCTTCCTAATTCAAAATTCAAAATCCTTTATTCATTTGGGTCACAATGTGACGCTTATGAACGTCAAAATAATAAATTTATAAAATAATTACTTATACTCAAATTTAAAACATTATTACTGTATTCTTCTACATTTACGTTTACTGCCACGTTTGCAAAGCAATAGGTAGAACCTAAGACTATAGAATAAAAGGCAGACAGAGCGCGCGGAACACTTGCGTGAAGCCACTAAAGCAAATACAAAATTGAAAAGCGAATACAAACTCGACTCAGTGCGCTGCGAAGCATCGCACAGTTCACACGCCACGATCGATCCAGCTTTTAAATTCATAAAATGCCGTCTTGCGTTTTTAAACATTGTAAAAGTTGTTTCTAAAAGCAAATACGGGAAGATGGAATATATTCTTACAGATAACTATGGATTATTTGACCGTTTTATAATATTATTTCGATAAAATTCGTATTTCTGCAGAAAATATGTAAGTGTTGCCAGTTTACGTCGACACCGTTTTCCCTGAATTAGGGAAAATGCACTTGTCAATTGATTATGTAGGTAATAATGATTGTCATGTTAATGAAAAATACATTAACGTATTGTAAAAGTATATTGAAGATTATATTTTTTCTTATAAATATACTAATAGGATTTCCATTAGCATATACATTGTTTTGAGTTCGATCCCCAAACGATCCAAATATTCGTGTACACGCGGCTACTTGTCAAGCTATACACTTTGACCTTTGTACCGTTGTTAGACCTTTGTACCGTTCTTATGGCGTAGGGAATAAGTATCAAAATCGTACTTCGACTATGTAGCTTGACTTGGCGCCGTGTGTACATTAAGTACAGAAACAGAAATTATTGATTGTAGCTATTATTTATTTTTAATTGCAATTTTTTTTGGTTACGATTTATGATTATGATATTCATAATTTATTGTATGCATGACAAAATGTTTTAGCTAATTAATATTTATGACGCAAGCCTATCTATTTATTTCTCAATTTACGAATAAAATTAGTTAAAGCTTAACTCGGAGCCTACATTTTTTAAGAAATGTATTTATAAAAGCATACTTTAATGGTATTTTTTATTTGAATAATTTTCACAACAGCATTACATATTAAAAGCATTAATTAAATCTATGGTACATTCTTCAAAACCACAAACGAATATAAAATATTACCTATGTAATATTTTTATATTCGTTTGCAAAAACTATATGCAAAATAGTGGGAGATTATTCATAATCTGGCAACTTTACTCACACATAGACGCGCGTGTCCGTACAGTGCCAGTCGCCAAATGTCACGCACACATAGCTGACAACGTGCCTCACTTAGTCGGACGAATACGCTACATCTGGTTCTTGTTTGTTAAATCTGTGGGTAGAACCATGAGAAAGAACGGGCAATAAAACTCACGGTCACTCTTTTTCATCGCCAGGTTTTGCATAATACACAATTTACATTTTGTAAGGTGCTGCAACTGTTACACCTTCTATATCACTTGTATTTTACTGTACATAATAATACTCAAGCATAATACTTTTGGTTAGCCTCCTCAGAATAGACATGGTGAAACAGGAGCATCCACTTACATTATATAAACCTAATAATGCAGGCAATCCGCGAAAGTGATCAGAACCATGATGGAAATGATGCAGTTAAATATTAAAATCTAATACCAGCCCGCAAGACCGTCATCGACCAGTCATCGCAAGAAGCACCCGTTCACGAGTATGACGCATGTGCCAGCCATCATCCCTCTCGCCATATTAGAGAGACAGGGATGACCCGACACACGACGCCACCACAAGAAATGACATTTTAGTGAGCATGACGACAACGGTATACGAACCAGCAGTAAGAAACAATCTATTGGTATATTGACCATGACCGCCAATTACCTCCATTTTCCAGATCGTTATTATTAACATAAGTTAGTGGAACGCGTGAAGGAATGCAAATGTAGAAAGAATTTTGTGAAGGTGACAAGTGAACAATAATACGATCGGAGATAAATAATGTTAAACTACATTCAACAAATCATAAAAATATCCAAATCCTGCAAAAATCATGTGTTCACGAGGCACCTCCACTTAACATGTAAATAAAATAATCGTGAGTTAAACAAGCCTAAGCCTATCCCACGGTGTCTTATCATTTAAAAATTCCTTAATAGTTTAATAACCCCTTTGTAAAAGAAAGTTCCTTATTGTATTTGTGCATGGGTAAATTCATTATTTCAAGAGGCAATTTGTTGAAAAATCGTATACCAATCCCCGCAAATGTGTTCTGAACTATATGTAGACGGTAGTTAGTTCCCACCAGTTTATGCTTATTCCTTGTGTTCACTTTTTGCAAATCACTATTTTTGCGGTATAGAATTAAGTTTTTCTTAATGTACATTAAGTTAGCATATATATATTGCGATGCAATTGTCAATATATCTACTTCTTTAAATTTATCACGTAAAGAATCTCCAGCACCTAACTTATAAATTGCACGTATGGCCCTCTTTTAAATGACAAAAATAGTCTGTATATCAGCAGCTGTACCCCATAACATTATTCCGTAAGACATTACGCTGTGAAAATAACTAAAGTAAACTAGTCTAGCAGTATCTACATCTGTGAATTCCCTAACTTTTCTAACTGCAAACGCTGCAGAACTAAGTTTAACTGCGAGACAGGATATTTGGGCGCCCCACTGAAGCTTACTATCTAAAGTTAGACCTAAGAATACGGTTGAATCGACTAGTTGAATTGTTTCCTTATTTAAAATTGTATTAGTAGGAACACTTTTGACATTAGGCAAAGAGAATTTAACACATTTGGTTTTGCTTGAGTTGAGTACCAAATTATTTGTCGAAAACCAATCTAATACTTGTGCAAGAGTATTATTGACGGTATCAAAGTTACTTAAATTACGATCAACTTTAAAAATTAGTGACTTATCGTCGGCAAACAAAACAATATCACATAAATGTTGTACAAAGAACGGCAAATCATTAATATAAATTAAAAAAAGAAATGGACCGAGAATAGAGCCCTGTGGAACGCCCATTCCTACTGGCAAACCTAGAGACCTACTCCCATTAACATCTACATACTAAATTCTATCACTAAGGTAGCTGGCAACTAGATTGAGTGCGGTATCCCTAATACCATAAATTTTCAATTTAAGTAAAAGTGTATTATGTTCCACACAGTCAAAGGCCTTTGATAGGTCACAAAAAACACCAATGGCATCTTTCGAGTTTTCCCAAGCATTAAAAATATGCTTTAACAAAGTTACAGCGGCATCAACGGTGGAGCGACCCTTAGTAAAGCCATACTGTTCAGTGTGAAATAAATTATTTGTGTGAAAGTGGCTCTCTAGTTGATGCAAAATAATCTTTTCAAAAACTTTACTAATAGCAGGCAAGATAGAAATTGGCCGAAAATTACTAGGGTCACTCTTTGATCCCTTTTTGAATAATGGTATTACTTTACTGTGTTTCATTAGATCAGGAAATACTCCTGTATCTACGCATCTGTTGAATATTGCAGCTAAATATGGAGCTAAACTAGAAATTATTTGTCGCACAAGTTTTACAGAAATGCCCCATAAGTCAACAGATTTTTTATTATTGAGCGTCTTGAATACCTTCAGTATGTCATTAGTGTCAATATATTTAAAATTATAAAGCACATCACCTTCATTCACATTGCCCCTTACCAACATTTCTGCTTTGCTTGGACATGAATCTAGACAGCTGGTTGTGTTCACTGGTATGTTTATGAAGAAATTGTTAAATGTCTGAGCAACATCAGTTTTCCTAGTAATAACTTCACCATTAAATTTTAATTCATAATTGTTATCTACCAATTTAGCTCGACCAGTCTCATTGTTAATAATGCTCCAAGTAGTTTTAATTTTGTTCTTGGATTCTTTGATTTTATTGCTTAAATATAAGGATTTGGCTAAAGCACAACATGTCCTCTTATAAACCTTTGAATAATTTCTAACATATTGAATAAATTCAGGATTAAAATTGTATTTCTTCATACCATATAGATCATACAACCTAGCTCTACTTTCGTAGATACCTACTGTTGCCCAGTCACAAAAATTTACTTTAATGCTCCTTGCAAACGTCTTCAGTTTAAAAATTTTATTGTACTCATCATTAACAATTTTAAATAAGCATTTATATAATTCATCAGGATCATCAACGGTTAAGTCAATACTGGCGATATTGGCAGCAACATCATTACTAGGTAAAGTGTTTTAGGCGAGCAGAGGTCATTGGCCTACATGTAATTTCTTGTACTTTAGGGGTGTATTAGTTGGAATTACAACCTTTTGCCCGCAGTAATCCGATGTCAAGTCAGTTAAAATAGCCTTACTTAAATAAAGACAATTGCAAAAAACATTATCTAAGCATGTAGACGAATGTGAGGTTGTTCTGGTTGGTTCAGAGAACAAAACATTTAAATTAAATGACCTAAATAAGCTAACTAACCTAGTACAAATTGGTGATTTTTCTAACAAATTGACATTAAAATCGCCACATACGATTATAGACTTCCTACTAGAAATTATGTGTTTTAAGACATCCTCTATAATGCTTTCAAACTGAGTAAAGTCGCTTTGTGGTGGTCGATACACACACACTACACCACTATTTTTTAATTAGTACAAAAAATTTAACAGTGCACTAAGAATCTTTAACTGATCATATTTATGTAGTTGAAAAATAAAAACACTTAGTCCCAAAACTGTCTCAAAACTGTCCACAAAAATACGTGATAATTGGTAAATGCAATACTAATACTATGACCGACCCGTGTACTATCATAGTAAAATTGACCATTGATAAATTAGCACCGCCCCCCCCCCGCCCCTCTGCGCCTGCGCCACGCCCCGACAATGCGACAAACAGTACTAAATTGTTAGCTAAAGTGAGCGTATCTAATTTCGTTGCAAAAGTTAATTGTTTGCCCGACGCGATGGCCTATCATATCAGTTCATATCACGGGAGTATGTAGCTATGTTTCGTGCGTACTTTTTGAGTGGAACAATCGCGAATGCAGCTGTGTACCCATGGACATCGTATTGTGAGTGTACAAAAGTGACCGGGTCAGTGTCAAACAATTAAAACAGTGCATATTGGATGCTTTTGACAACGGTGGTGGACATTTCGAAGGACAATGGAAATACTTGTAAGTTTAGTAAATAATACGTACTTAAGTACATAATAATTTGATGCGGGCGGCTGAAAATCGGTCTGTGTTCTCCACACACCTTGAGGAAGGCCTATGTCCAACAGTGGACGTCTCTAGGCTGACATGATGATGATAAAATAATTAGTAAATAGCAGATGATTCTAACTTCAAAAATACGCCAAAATTACTCTTTTCTTTTAGTCCAGAACACCATCTTTTATTTTGATATTTGTTTGCTTTCTAATTACATACCTCCGTATTAAATTACTTGTTAAACGATAAATTTTACCAGTCCTAAGCCCGAATGAAGTATGAAGGAGAGGGTAGAATTAACAAAATTAAAAAATAACTACCCACATTTATTATTTTCCTTCATTTTATTTTCTATGTCTACCTACATCATAAGTGCGACAGAAAGAATGCGAATGAGCAGGATGGAATATTATCAATGAATTAGTGAATGGATTTTAAAATATGACTATGATTTAAGTGAGATTTTCTACAATAAACAAATGATAATAACTTTGCTCTTTATTGATATTATGAAATTCTTACGTCACATATATGATAATAATATCTTCGCTAAGCTGTCCTTAAAGTTTTTGTACTAATTAAAAAATAGTGGTGTATTATATGTTGTTCAAGCTCAACACAAGAAATCTCAGCAGCGCGCTCGATAGAAAGTTTAGCTATATCCTTACGTTCTTTACATTTCAAACTATTACATACATATATTAGAGAGCCACCACGATAGGTTTCTTTCTTACGAATGCACTTATAACTGAGTAATGTTGATTGATAAATATTAATTGGTCACCTCGCAACCAATGTTCCGTAATACATAAGATATCAATCTTATGTTTATTTAAAAATAAATCTATTTCTTATTCTTTGCCAGATAGGCCTTGTATGTTTTGATGAACTAAGTTCAAAACACATGAAAGCCTATCTTTTGTCTCATCTAATAGTTTAAACTAATAGATGTATCAATACTACTATTGGTATAACTATTATCTACCAAATTCCCAAGGACTCTAGTAGTACTCCTGTCAGTATATAAATTAAATGCTAATAATTTAGCAAGTTGTCGCCTATGTACATAAGAAAGATACATAGTATCTTTTGTTAAAAAGAAATTACTAATAAAAATATTAGTGTCAAAAAATAAAATACTGTCACTATGACATGTCCTATTGTACAATAATAAATTTAATTTGCCTATCTGCCTGTTTTGGTCATCTGTGAGAGCATACGAATAAGGCAATGCACAAATAATAAAGCTACATCCTATTTTTGTGCTAACATCTATCGTTAAGTCTGTTAATTCTATGAGACTGTTTTTGGAGACTAATGAGCTGTCACCATTAAATAATTATGATGACAGTAGTTTGTGCATTCAAGTCGGCATTCTTAATCTTATCAACTAGGGTACAAGACTGAGCTCCAGGTGAACAAAAGTTCTGTACTGGTAGCTTAGTGTAATGATCAATTAAGCTCCCTAAACCCACTCCCAGTTGGTCTGAAAAAATTATTACATTCTTACTATTAGTCTTTACTGGATGCAGTTTGTTTTATGTATTATACTGACATCCATGTGCATTCAATTCTATTGATTCAGCAGGTGTAGTCGCCCACTTAGTTGTACAACTGGAACAGTAATTATTAGAGTTGGATAATGAGATAAGTTGTTTTAAATTTTCTCGACCAACTCTTGAAATTTCTTCATATCTTAAGATGTATTCATGAGTCTCATTCTGGTGTTCCATTATAGTTCTAGTGAGTTGAGCTTGTAGATATTTGTGCTTGCAACTCACTTGTGTGTTGTTCATATAACAACCTACCAGAAACTAATTCTTCATTTGTTTCCTCAAGCTTTAATAAAAGAGACTCACACTCTTTATTTAATTTACAGTTATCTTGTGCATACTGACTCAATTTGGTAGACCACTTAGGACCAGATCTAAGTTTCTTAATTAATTTATTTAACTTAAACAATTTTCTAAATTTATTCTTACTAAGACATTTTTTGAAACAGTTACATTTAAAAGCTTTTAGCACATTAATTTTGTCACCCAGGAGCTCAGAGAATAAGTTGTGAGTAGCAGTACTGTTAAAGGCCGCAATTGTGTCTTCTAGAGTTGAAATTCTGCCATAAGTCTCATTGAGACTTGCTTCTAACTCCGCATTGCGGCTAAGTTGTCTGGAGTAAATTTCGTCGCAGCTGCTGAAACACCTAACTTCTTCTCGTAGTCTGTCCCGTTGATCCAAGACATCCATATGCTCTATCTGCAGCTCCGTGAGTTGTGTCTTCAGCTCAGATATATGGTCATTCACAATTTTAATTTCTTCTTCACAGTCAACGCGTTCCCTTAATAGTTTACTGTTGTCATCCTTGTACGTCTTTAACTCGAGCAGAGTTATTCTTAATTTATTTTCCGCCTCCTTGGCCGTTGCCTTCCGAGTCATCATATGGGTAGATATTGCCAAGGATAACAAATTACCTAAAAAATAACAAAACAGCTGAGCAAAGTCAAAGAATAGAAGAGATGTGATGGGGTTTGAGTATTATTGTATAGACAGAATAAATAAGAAAAGTTACAAAAGAAAAGTGGGGTATATAAATAAAAAATATATTAAATTAATTAATTGTAGAAACTAAGAATTTGAGAACAATTTAGGTAATTTGAATACTTTAGAGTAATTATCTAATACTTTTACAAGGTTTCTATTAAAATATCTCAGCTGATGAACTTAATCAACTTATTAATAAAATGTAAGTAGGTATACAAGTTACAGGTTTAAACCAATAATAGCTAATACAGAAAAGTACACAAATATATGAAGTACAGACAACAATAAACAGTGTAGTAATTGTGAAGTGTATCTGTAGATTGTGTTTGTCTGGGGCTGTTGTGTAGTCCTAGTAGATTTTGCTTCCACATATAGTCAAGCAAAAGGAGACAAAACTGAGCCAGATGTGTGTTGGACGTAGCTCACACGGGGGTGAGCCAAGTAATTCGGTGTTGTGGAGTGTTGGACAAGTTTTAATAAGTATTATACTCCCCGGGTTTAAGTCGTAGCAGATGTAAATTCAAACACATACATCCAATGCGCACCAAAAATTGTATTTCATTCAATGTATTATATTTGCCCTTCCCCTCGGACCGCGACAGCGTACAGACGTGTGACTGTATACATGTTATTTTAATTACTCAAAATAAATTCAAATTAAATAAATTAAATTAGTGTTAAAAAGTTATAAACTACCAGGAGCGCAAGAAACTGCAAGAGCGATCGGCAAGTCGCGTGAGTACTGCGTCTACGCACACTTTCACATTCGCAAACTCCGCCTACTGCAGTGACGCAACGTAAAGCGCTCTAGCTCACGCACACAGCTTACGCACACGCTACTACCGTGTGTCTCGCTCACGCATCGCCGTACTCGTCATACGCGTTACTCCTACGTGTGCGCTGAGTAATCTCCGCACGTCTATAACAGCCTGGTACTATGTTTCACTCGCCTACCAAGTCTGGTTCTGAGTCGGCTTTGGACGCTTTAAACGCAGAAGTAACACCTCCACCGCAAACTTTTGTAAGTCAACGTATTAAACGCCGTTTTGAAGACATAACGAGATCAGACTTTGATGAGTTCAAAGAAGAAATCCGTCAAATGCTCGCTGGTGTTAAGTCCAACTACGATAAAATAGAAAATACTTTATTAAATATCGAAAAAAACATCACATTTAGAAGTCAACAACAGGATGAGATGGAAGCTAAGATAAAAGTTTTAGAACAAGAGTGCAAAACAAATCACACCAACATTCTCCTTTTACAAGAAAGATTGGAAGATCTTCAAAGAAACGCTAAATTGGCAACTATCGAACTGAGAAATATTCCGAAAAAGGATAAGGAAAGCAAACAAGATCTTTTTACATATATCTCCAACATTTGTAAAACGCTTAATGTTGACTTACTGAATAATAATATAAGGGACATATACCGTATTCCCGGGAAAACTGACACCAAGAAACCAATAATAGTACAGTTGTCAGATTTATATTTGAAAAATACCATTATTGGCGCCGTGAAATCGTTCAACAAAGCTCATACAACAAATAAACTGAATCTGAGCCACGCGGGCCTGATAGGCAGTGACCCTATTTATCTGGCTGAAAACCTCACTGCTAACGCACGGAAGCTTTTTTATCATGCTAGAGAACTAAGAAAATGTAACAAGATTAAATATTGTTGGATTTCGGACGGAAAGGTTTTAATTAAAAAGGCAGATGGTGAATCAGCAATTGTATTAAAAACGACATCCCAACTGGAGCAATTTAATATCAAGGATTGACTATTCTACTCATCAATCAACCTACTTACCGGTACTCACTTTTATTGCATGTTTTTATTTTGTTATCCTAACCACACTTTTCGTCATTTACTACTCGTGATATCCAATATTGTCAATTGTATTTTTAAATGGTATCAAACTGTTATAATCCCTGAGATATTTCTGTTGCACATAGGTTCTTTCACAATAAGGAATCGAATCCATGAGTATATGCAAAAACCCACAAATTCTACTCAATTACTACATAATATACATCAATACACACATTTTACACAGACATTCATCCTCACATGTACAAACACTTACACTCGAAACATAATTTGCCTGTCCCACTGGGCTTTTTTTGTTCTCATAACAGCTACTTTTGCTTATTGTTGCTTACAAATTATATATGTTGATGTGATAACTATTAATATGATGACTGCTTGCAAGCTTAAAATTCGATAATTTCTTTGACATCAATTATAACCTGGATCAGTTTTCTGTATCCCTTAACCAAACTTGCAGCCCCGATGATTGTAAAGTAACTATTAAAAACCCCAAAGAAAATTTTAAAATTATAACCCAAAATATAAGGTCCATACAGTGCAATTTTCATAACTTTGTCACCCTTTTACATCGGATCAATATAGATTGTGAGATAATTGTTTTGACGGAATGTTGGCTTAAGAATATGGTAACTATCCCTACATTAGAATCATACATATCGTGCCATACAAAAAAACATAGAAACCAGAATGATGGTATAGTTGTTTATCTTAAAGATCATCTTAGATATTCAGTTTCAGAAATCGATTTCATAGACGGCACATGTATGCTATTGAAAATAGGCATTGATATAGCGATCATCTGCATATACCGTTCTCCCTCGTACACCAATACTTCTAATTTCCTAGCTTCCTTGGAAGCAGTACTCACTTCAGTGTCCTCTTTTAAGAATATCGCAATAATTGGTGACATTAATATTGACATTGGCAATACTCCATGTGATTCCCATGCTGCAGAATATCTCAACTTGTCGGCCTGTCATGGTTTATTGCCTGCGCATACTCTGCCTACACGCGGTTTTCATTGTTTGGACCATGTTATGCTCAAAACGAAGTACGAAGCACTCACAATAGTCATCGATTCATCTGTTACAGACCATAACAGTGTTTTACTCTGCCTAAAATTGAAAGGAGGATACTTTAAAGCCAAAAATCATTCTGTAACTAATAAAATAAACTTTACCACCCTAGACCAAAAGATTAACACTATTAATTTCGAAATAATTTACCATATAGCTGACGCAAATCGGGCAACAAACCAGTTAGTAAACACCCTTATGAGCGCCATAGAAGCAAATAAATCTTTAGTTAAGTCACCAAATCGCAAACGTATACTTAAACCGTGGATTACCCCCGGCTTGCTTCGTTGTATGAGAAACCGAGACGCCATGCATAGGAATGTTAAGTTGAATCCTGATAATGAAACATTGAAACTAACATATGTAAGGTACAGAAACTTTTGCAACAAACTACTAAAAAAAGTCAAAAGAATCTATGACAAAAACGAGCTAGCTGAGGCTGGTTCGGATAGCAAGCGAATATGGCAAGTCATAAAGAGAGTTACAAACTATGTTAAACCTAAAACCTCCTCGAGTGATCTACTCCAAACTACTACATCACCACAGCACTCAGTAAACGAAGCTAATTCTTATTTCGCAAGCATCGGTAAAAATCTCGCAGCCAAAATACAAGTTCCTAGCCTTCTTTCACAAGCACAAGTACTTTTTTCCTCTAACACTCCATCCGACTCATTTGTCATGCTATCCACGGACTGCACTGAGGTTGAGTCGATCCTGATGTCACTTAGAAGTGACTGTGCCGCTGGATGGGATAATATTCCTACAGCCCTACTCAAGCGATATAAAGCCCTCCTTGTTCCCATTTTAACACATATATTTAATCTCTGTCTTGAGTCTGGCATATTCCCCGCCTACTTCAAGAGGTCATTAATTTATCCTATATATAAGAGTGGGAGTGAAGACTGTGTCGCCAACTATCGTCCAATAGCTGTTCTAACTATTCTATCTAAAATATTAGAACGTATAATTAATAACCGACTGATAAAGTATTTGGAAGATAAGAACATTTTATCTCCAAACCAGTATGGATTTAGGCGGAATAAATCTACTACAAAAGCAGTGTTAGACATCACCAATTACATAGTTAAGCATCTTGATGCTAAGAAGAAGGTGCTTACTATATTTTTAGACCTTGCCAAGGCCTTTGACATAGTCTTCACTCCTCTGTTGCTGCAAAAATTGGAAAAAATGGGTATTAGGGGTAAATCACTTGCTTTATTGAGTAACTACTTGAGTGATAGAACTCAAAAGGTTAAAGTGGATGGTTTTGTCAGTGACGAGCTCCCTATAACTTTTGGTGTCCCGCAGGGAAGCGTGATCGGGCCGACTCTGTTCCTTGTGTACGTAAACGAACTCTGTCAAATGAAATTAGAAGATGCCAAGATAACAGCTTTTGCCGATGATACAGCGCTTACGTTCATTGGAGACACATGGCCAGAGGTTTTTTGTAAGGCCCAGCGCGGGTTCAATGTTGTTCAAGGTTGGTTAGCCAAAAACTCATTAACCCTCAACACTGATAAAACCAACTACATGACGTTCACTTTCCGTCAGTCAACACAACCTACACCAGCGCTATCCCTAGTGGCCCATAACTGCTCCCAATCCCTACGTCAGACCTGCAACTGTCCCCAACTAATACGTGTAACTGCCACAAAATATCTTGGCATAACACTTGACAACAGCCTCTCTTTCTCACCCCACATAGAGCTGTTGCAAAGTAGAATCAGAAAACTAATCTATATATTCAAAACTCTTCGCCATGTAGCTGATTTTGGGATAATTAAACAAGTTTATTTTGCGTTATGTCAATCACTTTTAAATTATTGCATATCATCTTGGGGCGGTGCACCAAAAACACAGCTCATAAAGATAGAAAGAGCTCAAAGGGCTATCCTAAAAGTGGGCACCTTTAAAAAGTACACCTTCCCGACTACCGAACTCTATAAAAGTTGGGAAGTTCTGACGGTTAGACAACTTTTTGTTCTAGATACCATTCTTATCCAACATGCTGCGACCCCCTACAGAAGTATAACTAAAAGGCGAAAAGATAGAATTTGTGAAATACAAAAAAGTAGTTTCACTCACTCTAAAAGATTTAATCACTTCTTGGGACCAACTTTGTACAATAACGTGAATAAAGAAGTTCCTATTTACCATCTTCCCAGTCGAGCCTGTAAAAAAACCTTAAGTAAACTTAATTCATAAGTAATGATTGCTTCGTTGTTTGTATTGAGGGAAAGGGACTGGTATCCTTAACACAGGTTACCCTGTAACCTAGCTAGGATGCCAGTTGCGATCCGTATCACAATAATTAATGTTGCTATGCCTGTACTTTGTAATCCTATCGTTTTGTATTTTCATTTTTATATGTATGTGTGTCAATAAAGAATTATTATTAAAGAATTATAATGTATACTGCGAAGTTAAAGCTGTAGCATTCTCGTGGATGCATTTCACAACGTTTGGATCGTATTCATTGATTGGGAGCTTCTCCTTTTGAGGTAAATATAAGACTGGTGAATTTAGACTTACGTATAAAAGTCTGAGTGCAGGTTTAAGCCATTACTCACATGGCTAGACAGTGTCTTGTCTTAGAGTATGTTCATAAGACTTCTATTTGAGTGGCAGTGGATATTTGTCAAAATTTTTATCCCGTATCGATTGGTATATTCATTACTCACATTATACCATCCAGGCAAACAAATAAGACATAATATCCTAGCTGCCCTTTTATATTTAACAACATTTAATATTAACTTAATAAAATTCTATCATAGACCACTGTTATACTGGTTACTCAGACATCGAATTCTAAGCATAAAATTATAATAAAGCACCAAGGCGACCACACAAGTCCATTACAGACCATTACATTACATTACATTACTTGGACGTTAAAGCATTACTTTCAGCTGGCGGGTATAAACAACATATTATGTACAAAAAAAGAGAAAACGAGGTAGTATAAAAATTAATGTTGGCGTCCACATTTAACACAACATAATCCAGTGAACTTTGGTGTGCGCTGATGGTCGGAGCTTTATCATAAAAACTTCCTTATACAGGCGCCTGGTTGTCGGCCTATTAACTATGATGTGTGTACTGCTACCTCTATGAGAGGGTTTATCTCGTTTACCGCCGTAACCTGCTTACTTATCTGTTATGGCTATCTGAATTTATACGTTATATTTTGTTAACAGGAAGCAAAACGTTAATGCTACTGAAATAAACGCGAAAGTTTTGTAGGATGGATGGATATTTGTTATTCTTTCACGCAAAAACTACTGAACATATATTTGCTGGAACTTTGCAATAACATACATCAGTACATAGGCATAACCTTAATGTCCTTAAGTTCTCAATGCCCTTAGGTTGCTTTTTTAACTTATTAGCATTACTACTATTGTACTTATTTACTAATATTATATCAAGACTGATATTGTAAAGAAAAAATATTTATTCATTTATTTTCAAGGAAACAAACAGCTTTGATTATACATATATACAATAATGTTTTCATAGGACTTTAGACAAAACAGTTTCCAACGATAAAAACTACATAGCGAAGATTATAGAAACAAGAAACGATTTTGTACAATATTAGGTACAGACGTAGTAAATCAGTACACACAACATTTGAACATACTGAGTTTTAAAAACTAATATATCCATCTAAATCGATGCTTTCAATGGCTGAGATAATACTTACTTATCGTGTCGATGGCAACACATTATATAAATTTGGCCCAAAACTTGACCACTCGAATGGCATTTGGCCTTGCCTCGTATAGGTCATTGAGCGTACACGACCCCGGGCCTGCGGGGCACGAAAGCAAATGGTCCATCGTCTGTGGTGACGCGCCACACCCGCATTTATTCGTGCTTGGGTCTATGAATCCCCACCTTGACAGATTGTCCTTGGATCTACCAACCTGGGTACGCAGCCTGTTGAGCGCCTTCCAGGTCGGCCAAGGCAGTTTGTTTCCTGCAGGTAATTTTTCTGCCAAAGGGACGAAGGTTGGGAGAGGGAATTTGTCACGCCAAATGTTTTCTCTAGCCTTAGGAGCATTGTTATCGCTGGCTGGGGTGGTACTGAGAAAACTTTTTCGGCTTTTTAATCTCTTCGTGGCTGGGCTTTGGCCATACAGTGGGTGTCTTGAGTCTGTCTCCTGTTTCCATTTTTCTATAGAGGAGTCTACTTCTCTGCGGACGGATGGAGGCGCAATGCCTGCCAGGGGATATAGCATCTCTACCGGAGTCGGCTTCAAACATCCAGTAATTTGCCGGCACGTTTCGTTTAGAGCTATATCCACTTTCTTGGCGTGAGACGATCGGTGCCAAACTGAGCACGCGTATTCGCCTGCAGAGAAACACAACGCCAATCCTGTAGTACGCAAAACTGAAGGCGCAGCGCCCCACTTTGAGGATGTTAAGCGGAGTAAAAGGTGGTTACGTGCAGAGACCTTTTGTTTTAAATTGTCGCAGTTGGCTTTGTACGTTAATGTACGATCCAGGGTTACACCCAGGTATTTTGGTTGGCTGCAATGGGAAACAGGAGTGCCTCGCCAGGAGCTGTTAAGGGTACGATTCGCAGATCTGTTACGCAGGTGAAATAAATGCACAGGATTGTGTTTTTGCCGGATTGGGTTTCAGACTGTTTTCGTCGTAGTAAGTACCTAGCTTAGACAATGCAGCTGATAGAGTAGTCTCCGCCTGCTTGAAGGTTTTGGTTCGTGTTGCGAGCGCTAAGTCATCTGCGTAAACGAATCGACTTGTATCCGGGGTGTTTGGTTGGTCGTTGGTATAAATATTAAAGAGAACTGGAGCCAGTACACTACCTTGGGGCAGTCCATTCTTTTGGCAACGCCAGCTGCTCTTATCCGAAAGCATATGAACTTGAAAGTGTCGATTACGCAAAAGCACTCCAAGGATACGGACAAATTTCATGTCGCCAGTGATGTTCGCCACCTTCCTCAGCAGTCTCCGTATGTTTACGGTGTCGTACGCGGCTGAGAGATCCACAAAGACGACACCCGAGACTTCGCCAGCCTCAAAGCCGTTTTCTATGTACTGAGTCAGGTTCAGAACTTGGCCACAGCACGACTTTCCCGGTCTGAATCCAGCTTGCTCAGGGATTAGTTTTGGGTCTATGGTATCACTCAGTCGGTTAAGAAGCATTCGTTCAAGTAACTTGTATGTGTGACAGAGGAGCGAAATAGGCCGAAAGCTTTTTTGATCATCTGGGCGCTTACCAGGTTTCAGAACAGCTATTATCTTGGACTTTCTCCACAAGCTAGGTATTTTTTCTGTCTCCATACATGTGTTGAAAAAATTGAGAAGCCAAGAAACCGCACCTGGGCCAAGGTTTTTCAGTTGTTCTGTGGAAATGTCGTCCACTCCTGGCGCCTTTCCTAATTTCATATTTTTTATAGCCGAAGTGATTTCTGTGATGTTAAATGGGCTGCTTGTTACGTGATTCGGATTCGAAGAATAGCTGGGCGATTTAGGTGTCCTTTTTGGTCGCTGTGATGGCATGCCGTTTAAAAGTAGTTGATGTGCGACTTGGTTTGCAGTAACTAGACACATTTGTACAGCCTTTGGGCGCCCATTGGTCAGTTTATGGATAGTAGACCATGCCTTCTTACTGCTATGGGCTGCTTAGATCGATGGAATTAATTGTATTTATCCACTTTTCTCGTCTCTTTTCGGATATTTCGTCAAGCAGCTCTTCACCCATATGAAGCGTTTCTTCAGAGAAGGAGTCTTTGTTGTAGGAAGACTCATATCGATTCAGCATATAGGCAGATTTTGGTGAAAGGCCTGGTATGTGTGAAGTACGGCAGCCCCTGGGTATATACCGTCGAGACGCTAAAGCAACAATCTTTACAAATTGGCTGTAATGTTGGGGGTCTGGTGTTATACTCATTAACGAGTCGTCAATACATTTTGAATAATTATTCTAGTCCGCCTTTGCGTAGTTGAATCGTCGCTTGAAAGGAACTTCGTTTGGTTTTATTATATCCTGAACAGTACACATAATGGTGAGATAATAATAAATTTATCACAGCCATCGAAGGCATCTAAAAGCAAACAATGTTACAAAATTTAAAAAAAAAACAATCTATCAGAACTTACATCTTGTTTTAAAGAAGCATTAAAACTGGTAAGCTTACTGTTGAATATGTCAATATGAGCATATCTAGCGTTATGAGTGTTGCAAGCCCTTACCAAGAATCTACATATTTCTTGAATAAGTACTTCTGCAAGAAGGCACGGTAAATACAGCGTTGGTGCGACTACTAGACCTAGGACATTTAAATAATATGTGACTTAGAAGGAAAGGTGAATCGATTAAGTTATTTGTAATTTTAAACAATAATACTTGATCTTTGTGCTCATGCCTCAACCTTAATGTTTATGTTATATTGTTTGGTTTACTATGGAATTTGAAACTATTCGATTTACCTTTATTCGTACGTTAATAAGACTAACTTACAGTATAATATGCTTCTTTTTATATTCGTTGAATTTGATTCAGACGAAGCCGCGGGATTAAGCAGCGTTGTAAAAAGCGGACAGCGTTTCCTTAGAAGGTATAACTTTTATGGCCACAAAATCGGTGAGTAACTACTCACCGATTTTGTAGGCGGTCTAAATTGGTTATGTGCGGGAATTGTTTTATTTTAATACAACTTGCGATTATAATATATATTTCAGTTATAATTTTGTGATATCATATATTATAACTTTAACGTGTGGCACACACGCTAAAAGTATTTCACTATCCAGCCTTTCGCTGTTCACTTTTGGACATCGGCCTCTCCTAATTGCGTCACGATAATATTGTAAATCAATGTTGTGTTATATTTTGGACTTGACTCCTTCACTTTATCAATTCAATTCAATTCAAAATCCTTTATTCATTTGGGTCACAATGTGACGCTTATGAACGTCAAAATAATAAATTTATAAAATAATTACTTATAATCAAATTTAAAACATTATTACTGTATGCTTCTACATTTACATTTACTGCCACGTTCGCAAAGCAATAGGTAGAACCATGAGAAAGAACGGGCAATAAAACTCACGGTCACTCTTTTTCATCGCCAGGTTTTGCATAATACACAATTTACATTTTGTAAGGTGCTGCAACTGTTACACCTTCTATATCACTTGTATATATTTACTGTACATCATAATACTCAAGAATAATACTTTTGGTTAGCCTCCTCAGAATAGACATGGTGAAACAGGAGCATCCACTTACATTATATATACCTAATAATGCAGGCAATCCGCGAAAGTGATCAGAACCATGATGGAAATGATGCAGTTAAATATTAAAATCTAATACCAGCCCGCAAGACCGTCATCGACCAGTCATCGCAAGAAGCACCCGTTCACGAGTATGACGCATGTGCCAGCCATCATCCCTCTCGCCATATTAGAGAGACAGGGATGACCCGACACACGACGCCACCACAAGAAATGACATTTTAGTGAGCATGACGACAACGGTATACGAACCAGCAGTAAGAAACAATCTATTGGTATATTGACCATGACCGCCAATTACCTCCATTTTCCAGATCGTTATTATTAACATAAGTTAGTGGAACGCGTGAAGGAATGCAAATGTAGAAAGAATTTTGTGAAGGTGACAAGTGAACAATAATACGATCGGAGATAAATAATGTTAAACTACATTCAACAAATCATAAAAATATCCAAATCCTGCAAAAATCATGTGTTCACGAGGCACCTCCACTTAACATGTAAATAAAATAATCGTGAGTTAAACAAGCCTAAGCCTATCCCACGGTGTCTTATCATTTAAAAATTCCTTAATAGTTTAATAACCCCTTTGTAAAAGAAAGTTCCTTATTGTATTTGTGCATGGGTAAATTCATTATTTCAAGAGGCAATTTGTTGAAAAATCGTATACCAATCCCCGCAAATGAGTTCTGAACTTTATGTAGACGGTAGTTAGTTCCCACCAGTTTATGCTTATTCCTTGTGTTCACGTTGTGCTAATCACTAGTTTTGCGGTATAGAATTAAGTTTTTCTTAATGTACATTAAGTTAGCATATATATATTGCGATGCAACTGTCAATATATCTACTTCTTTAAATTTATCACGTAAAGAATCTCTAGCACCTAACTTATAAATTGCACGTATGTTAAAAAATAGTCTGTATATCAGCAGCTGTACCCCATAATATTATTCCGTAAGACATTACGCTGTGAAAATAACTAAAGTAAACTAGTCTAGCAGTATCTATATCTGTGAATTCCCTAACTTTTCTAACTGCAAACGCTGCAGAACTAAGTTTTACTGCGAGACAGGATATTTGGGCGCCCCACTGAAGCTTACAATCTAAAGTTACACCTAAGAATACGGTTGATTCGACTAGTTGAATTGTTTCCTTATTTAAAATTATATTAGTAGAAACACTTTTGACATTAGGCAAAGAGAATTTAACACATTTGGTTTTGCTTGAGTTGAGTACCAAATTATTTGTCGAAAACCAATCTAATACTTGTGCAAGAGTGTTATTGACGGTATCAAAGTTACTTAAATTACGATCAACTTTAAAAATTAGTGACGTATCGTCGGCAAACAAAACAATATCACATAAATTTTGTACAAAGAACGGCAGATCATTAATATATATTAAAAAAGAAATGGACCAAGAATAGAGCCCTGTGGAACGCCCATTCCTACTGGCAAACCTAGAGATCTACTCCCATTAACATCTACATACTGAATTCTATCACTAAGGTAGCTGGCAATAAGATTGAGTGCGGTATCTCTAATACCATAAAGTTTCAATTTAAGTAAAAGCGTAATATGTTCCACACAGTCAAAGGCCTTTGATAGGTCACAAAAAACACCAATGGCATCCTTCGAGTTTTCCCAAGCATTAAAAATATGCTTTAACAAAGTTACACCGGCATCAACGGTGGAGTGACCCTTAGTAAAGCCATACTGTTCACTGTGAAATAAATTATTTGTGTGAAAGTGGCTCTCTAGTTGATGCAAAATAGTCTTTTCAAAAATTTTACATATATAGAAATTGGCCGAAATTACTAGGGTCGCTCTTTGATCCCTTTTTGAATAATGGTATTACTTTACTGTGTTTCATTAGATCAGGAAATACTCCTGTATCTACGCATCTGTTGAATATTGCAGCTAAATATGGAGCTAAGCTAGAAATAATTTGTCGCACAAGTTTTACAGAAATGCCCCATAAGTCAACAGATTTTTTATTATTGAGCGTCTTGAATACCTTCAGTATGTCATTGGTGTCAATATATTTAAAATTAAAAAAAATTAAAAAGCACATCACACTCATTCACATTGCCCCTAACCAACATTTCTGCTTTGTTTGGACATGAATCTAGACAGCTGGTTGTGTTCACTGGTATGTTTATGAAGAAATTGTTAAATGTCTGAGCAACATCAGTTTTCCTAGTAATAATTTCACCATTAAATTTTAATTCATAATTGTTATCTACCAATTTAGCTCGACCAGTCTCATTGTTAATAATGCTCCACGTAGTTTTAATTTTGTTCTTGGATTCTTTGATTTTATTGCTTAAATATAAGGATTTGGCTAAAGCACATGTCCTCTTAAAAACCTTTGAATAATTTCTAACATATTGAATAAATTCAGGATTAAAATTGTATTTCTTCATACCATATAGATCATACAACCTAGCTCTACTTTTGTATATGCCTACTGTTGCCCAATCACAAAAATTTACTTTAATGCTCCTTGCAAACGTCTTCAGTTTAAAATTTTTATTGTACTCATCATTAACAATTTTAAATAAGCATTTATATAATTCATCAGGATCATCAACGGTTAAGTCAATACTGGCGATATTGGCAGCAACATCATTACTAGGTAAAGTGTTTTAGGCGAGCAGAGGTCATTGGCCTACATGTAATTTCTTGTACTTTAGGGGTGTATTAGTTGGAATTACAACCTTTTGCCCGCAGTGATCCGATGTCAAGTCAGTTAAAACAGCCTTACTTAAATAAAGACAATTGCAAAAAACATTATCTAAGCATGTGGACGAATGTGAGGTTATTCTAGTTGGTTCAGAGAACAAAACATTTAAATTAAATGACCTAAATAAGCTAACTAACCTAGTACATATTGGTGATTTTTCTAACAAATTGACATTAAAATCGCCGCATACGATTATAGACTTCCTACTAGAAATTATGTGTTTTAAGACATCCTCAATAATGCTTTCAAATTGAGTAAAGTCGCTTTGTGGTGGTCGATACACACACACTATATTATGTTGTTCAAGCTCAACACAAGAAATCTCAGCAGTGCGCTCGATAGAAAGTTTAGCTATATCCTTACGTTCTTTACATTTCAAACTATTACATACATATATTAGAGAGCCACCACGAATAGCCTTCTTTCTTACGAATGCACTTATAACTGAGTAATGTTGATTGTTAAATATTAATTGGTCACCTCGCAACCAATGTTCTGTAATACATAAGATATCAATCTTATGTTTATTTAAAAATAAATCTATTTCTAATTCTTTGCCAGATAGGCCTTGTATGTTTTGATGAACTAAGTTTAAAACACATGAATGCCTATCTGTTGTCTCATCTAATAGTTTAAACTAATAGATATGTCAATACTACTATTGGTATAACTATTATCTACCAAATTCCCAAGTACTCTAGTAGTACTCCTGTCAGTATATAAATTAAATGCTAATAATTTAGCAAGTTGTCGCCTATGTACATAAGAAAGATACATAGTATCTTTTGTTAAAAAGAAATAACTAATAAAAATATTAGTGTCAAAAAATAAAATACTGTCACTATGACATGTCCTATTGTACAATAATAGATTTAATTTGCCTATCTGCCTGTTTTGGTCATCTGTGAGAGCATATGAATAAGGCAATGCACA
The DNA here is from genome assembly GCA_944739405.2 of Euclidia mi. Taxonomy (NCBI): domain Eukaryota; kingdom Metazoa; phylum Arthropoda; class Insecta; order Lepidoptera; family Erebidae; genus Euclidia; species Euclidia mi. Next base: position 111,481,168 of record OX123184.2, read on the forward strand.
AATAATAAAGCTACATCCTATTTTTGTGCTAACATCTATCATTAAGTCTGTTAATTCTATGAGACTGTTTTTGGAGACTAATGAGCTGTCACCATACAATATGATGACAGTAGTTTGTGCATTCAAGTCGGCATTCTTAATCTTATCAACTAGGGTACAAGACTGAGCTCCAGGTGAACAAAAGTTCTGTACTGGTTGCTCAGTGTAATGATCAATTAAGCTCCCTAAACCCACTCCCAGTTGGTATGAAAAAATTATTTCATTCTTACTGTCAGTCTTTACTGGATGCAGTTTGTTTTGTGTATTGTACTGACATCCATGTGCATTCAATTCTATTGATTCAGCAGGTGTAGTGGCACACTTAGTTGTACAACTGGAACAGTAATTATTAGAGTTGGATAATGAGATAAGTTGTTTTAAATTTTCTCGACCAACTCTTGAAATTTCTTCATATTTTAAAATGTATTCATGAGTCTCATTCGCGTGTTCCATTATAGTTCTAGTGAGTTGAGCTTGTAGATTTGATATTTGTGCTTGCAACTCACTTGTGTGTTGTTCATATAACAACCTACCAGAAACTAATTCTTCATTTGTTTCCTCAAGGTTTAATAAAAGAGACTCACATCTCACATTCGAAGATTCTACTCATCTAAACATGGACACTAACGATTGATTTTACTACAAATTAGACCAAATTGACACATCTAATATTCATTTTGAATAATTACTGATAAGTAGCTTTCATCGTTTATAAATAATTTTCTGTGTAATAATTACCCCTCTCTGTATTTATATTCGCCAGTAATTGGAGCCGGGTTCATCAATTTGTATCGTGGTGTTCCAAACAGGGTCAATTAAAACGCCTTTAGATTTTAGTACGCAAACCTTTCGTTGACGTCATACAGGATAATTTTTAATCAAATGAGAACGTTAAAACATCCTTTTTGCGGTGAAACCTTTACATGAACATTATAAACGTTACTTACCATGTTGATATGCATTTATTATGATTACACACACGCAATCTTAACTGGGTTGGCGTAAGGCTGGTGACAGACTATCAGTAAATACTCTTGGCCGTCATAATTACTACGGTAGCGTGGTATTACTGGACGCTTACAGTAGCTTTCTGTATTACGGAACAATGTTATAAATTCAAAAGCTTTGACATTTAACTTTTGTTCCTTGACTCTATCCATTTTATCCCTGAATTATGCGAATTAGTAATAACTATTGTTATAGGACAGGTGATGTAGTTGCTTTAATGGCCACATTGCCAGTCAGCGCTTTGCAAAGTGTTATGGGTCTAATCCTCACCATATAATACATTTGTATAATGCAGAAAACGTTCGGTAATAATTGGTTTAAGTCACGAGCGATTCAAAAATTTTTCCTAGCTCGAAGCAGTCCATTTTAGACAGGCATCAAACATTTATATCATAGATATCGAACGCCCAGAATGCTTGTTCTGTCCTTCATTCCAAAGGCGTAATGTCTAACACAGTAACTATCACAGGTGTTTTTAAATCACGGTATTTACTGACAGTCCATCCTCCGCCAAAGAGGTTTATACGTAGGGACGAGCATAGCATCCGCCTTACCATAATTCCCCTTCATTCCGTAAACCCGACACGTGTTCTGTATTATTAAAAACTTGTTCGTCACGGTGCATAACTAATTGTTTGTTTGTGTCGAAATTACATTTGTAACACGTGACGGAGCGCCGGTGACATGTCGGTATGAAAGCTACTTATGTTTATGCAAATTTGTCACGGCTTTTTGTGAGGCTCTGATTCTGTCTGTTGAATTTTTGTACGTTTTATGGGTTATGTATTAGTCAAGGGAAGATTGATATGCGGCTTTTAAACGATTATTTGTATGAACTTGTATACATAAAATTCTTGCGTTACTGACTGACTGACTGACAGGCAACACACAGCCATAACTGGGTTTTTTTAGCTAAAATTTGACATGTGTCTTCCTTGGAAATTATACTGGTGCACTAAGAAATTATTTTCTAAAAAGCACACAGGGTCGGGCAGATTAAAATTAAAGTGCGGGCGTAGCTGCGGGTGTCAGATTCAGACATTCAGACAGTTTTGATAAATAAAAGAGACAACTATGAAATCATACTTTCGTTAATTTAGTTTGCTACAAGGATCTTTAGATTATGTCGTGATTCTATATTTACATTTAGAGCCCAGTTCGCAAAGCAAAGGCATATAACCAAGAGAAAGAACGGGCAATAAAACTCTTGGCCATTCTTTTCAATAGTCGTAATTCACACATGTACAGCCAATTTATATCAAATATCAATATAAATTGGCTGTACTACTATTGCGGTGCTATATTGTGGGTAGTTTTATATTACAAGAAAGTCTGTCTTACAACAAAACAATAATCATTATTTAGCATCAACACAATTAACAAAATGTTTACCACAGGTATATAACAAATCTCATTGATACAACTTGATCCACAGTACATTATTCTATTCTATATGACAATCTTTAATATCTCACAAACGACCAAACTATCCACGATGTCAATAAGATAATGATTACACTATCTTTCATTAGGTGATAAAACCAAAGAACAAGCAACACAGAATATTGAAACACAGTAGCATTAAATAGTCAGAACCATATCGTTCCTGAGCCGTCGTCGAAGGAGAATAGGAAGAACTAGTCGAGCTTGTCGACTTTTATAGCTAGCTTAAACATTATTCGTCATGTCTGTGTTATTTAAATGCCACTGCTGTGTTACAAACATGAAATGTTTCCCTAATATCAATCCATATCTCTCACAGGCATCATCTAGTCATTAATATAGTTCAGAAAAACTCACCTATGGTCAACTGATCTCAAACAGGGACAGTTCTTCTGTCCCTCGCAGTCGGGTGCGGTCGCGTGAGGAGAGGCGTGTCGGTGTTGAGTTGCCGCGCGCCCTATCTCCCGTGACCAAATGTCGGCGCACCATTGTTGCGTCGCGGTGGGGGCAAAAAAAAAGGCAAAACTTACACTATTCAAAAATATTATCTATAGAGTACGCAAGTTTAGGACTATACACGTATATCTTTTATTCGGTTTCAACAGCGTACACTCTACCTAGTTTGGGATCAAATTACAGTTTGTGAGGTAGCCTAAGACATCATAAGTATTTCATCTCGACACTTAAAATTATTTGTAACACAATCGTCTTTAAAACGAGCAAGAAATAACTTCACATATTATTTCTTGCTCGTTTATAAATCTGAACGGTGTAACCGTACATCCTTAGCGAGTAATATTGTTTGACAGCAGATAGGTACATACGTGCAGGTACACTATTTGATCCCTCCAATTTACATCGACGCTTTACAAAGAGTAAACCGATATAATTATATAGGTCAAAAAGTGTTACGTGGTATGTAGTTGTGACAAACAAAGCGCACTATAGTCCGCTCGTCCGTATAGCTTTACTAGTTCCCGGGACATGGACGCTCTCTGATAGATCACAACTAACTCACACTGATGACTTTGTTACTTTTTGATTTGATGAAAAACAATGCATCAAGTTGATGCAAAATTTGGATGGCAAAGATTTTAATAAAAACTGTAAAGGCGATTCCCGTTATTTATGTTAACGAGTAATTCTCAAAATCGAACTCAAACTATATTTCATATTTACGTGGCTAAAATCTGCGTAAATTTTAACATTTGATTAATATTTTTTTTATTACATCTTTTAATATTAGATAGGTACCCCGAATATGAAAATATTTTAAATTAAGTGTTGTGATGGACAACACTAAGGCCCACTTGCACAACGATTCTTAAATTGAATTAAGATGTATTTAACGAGAAAAAGAAATTAAACACCACTAGCGTCTTGCAAAACGAAAAAGTTGTCGACTAATATGATTTAAGAACTGTCCAAATTAATTACCGAAAATCGGCTGTTTAGTGGCTAATTTCATTTAAGAACTGTCACACTGACGTTGGCAACTTGTCATTAGCGACGAGAATTGGTTAAACGGTATAATGATTGGCACACTAAGCCGGTTTCTACTACTAAGTAATAAATTCTCAGGAAAATACAAATTCAATAATATTTTCTATGGTTTTGTCGGAATTGAATTGAAAAACATCGTATGTAATGAAGCCGTTTTATTAGCATAAAAATGTGCTCAAACTAATTTCTTAAGAAACGTACAATCATTGGCAGCCTGGTATAGTTATTGGCAGTACCAAAAAAGTACAATCATTGGCACTGTTGGCCTAAGGCCGTGATACCCAGATAGTCTTAAGACTTGATATCCGGATCTTTATTCATGTATTCTATCATATCAAAATATATATTTATGAATGTTTATGTAACCTTCTAATATTTCTAACATAAGTCTATATTTGAAAGAAGTCTAGTTCATTTACCACGTTTTATATCTTTCTTTCGGCATATTTTCCTAATGTAGCTCATCTTGTCTCTTAGATACATTGTAGCAAATGGACCCTGTTTCAGTTTCTCACAAGCATTTTGTTCGTAATATTTTTGTCTATACTAAGTTCTTTGTTTTCAGCGATATCTGTCCTGATTTCTGGATACTTTGTAGAGAAAGGTTGCCATCTCTGTACGACCGTACCATAGTAAGTTGGGTGTAAAATGCGAAGAAATATACAATCTAAAGTTGTTTGTATGCGAATTAAAATCTGAAAAAAAATATGACTCTAAAATTTGCCAATGACTATGTTGTTGAACAATTTTTAAGTATACTCATTGGCACTATCGGAAAAGACGATCCATCTATTTAATAGCGCAAAGCTAACGTTTATTAAGCTTTAATGAAGATAACTGATACAAATATAAATAGGTAGGTACTTTTGTGTACAATTAATTAAAAGTATATTTTTTCGCTTCGGAAAGTATCTACCTAACCTAAACATTTCATTAATTTTTTAGGCTATTTTCCTAACATTTTTTTAAAACAGTTGGTAAAGAAAAATGGTTCATAGTTAAGATTTAAATATTTGTTCTGTGTATAAGAAATAGGTTAATCTTGCTTATGAATGTATTTCTACATACATACATAGACTCACGCCTGTTTCCCCGAAGGGATAGGCAGAGGCATATTAAACGCCCACTTTTCGCCAGTGTTTTGATCCCACGTAATAGGTGGCGAGCCTATTGCCGCTTATCGGGATATTTTGTTTGCCAGAGCCTCGTCCGTTGATCGGCAGGTGCACCACTTGCAGGTGAGGTTGGCTTGAGACCCGAAGTTCTTGGTGGGAACCCTATGCATCCCACCCTATGCATTTCTGTGACATAATAATATAAGATTTTCCTAATATTCAGGATAATTCAGCGAGTGCCAATCATTGGGGGGGTGCCAACATTACTATAGTTTACCCTACTTGTGTTATTGATAATGCTCAAAAGTTTCTAGTTATTATTTGTCAATTGTCATTTCATTGCTAGGCGACGACAATGCGTTTTGTTTTATGCAAAAGCATACGCATAACATCGTTAAAATCGTAACAAAAAGTCATCATGTCATGAAACAAAACGTAGAAACTACTTTACCGACCTCATAAAATGTTTAACTAAATCTAAGCGTTGTTGTCGTTCTGCAAGAGGACGCTAAATACTTTTAAGTTAAATTATTGTATGCTGCTTATTCTGTTCAACAAATTTAAATTAAGGAGTGACTTAAATCAAACGTTACGCAAGTGGGCCTAAGTGGCGAAGACGAAAATTAAGGCCTTTTTACAAAACAAATATACAGCCAGCCAGACTTAATGGCAGAAGAAGACGTCTTAAAGAGATTTTCTAAATAAGCTTCTTAGTTATTTCAATGGCCTATTTGTTTTAACGAATCTGGAAGACAGGTGTCTACGATTATGTAATGTGCGTACTGCCTACTAATTGTGACTTGTATATTAACTTTTAACATTGTGAAAATTTGGACATAATTATTATTACTATAACTGACATTATTATTTTTTTTCTTTGATATTTTTTAGGCTTTATTGACATTGACATGATATTAATTATTATTATTACTGTAACTGACATTATTATTTTTTCTTTGATATATTTGTAGGCTATAATGACATTGACATGATATTAATAATAATAATTTTGTTTCATATTTGTAATTTACATAATTATGTCAATTGAATATTTTCAAATTAGCTTGAGAAGCCTTACTTTATTATTCTTAATTCAATATTTGCATGTCTTGGAATGGACAGAACATGCTGAGACTGTATGTATAATATGTATTATAACACCAAAATGAACACATGTTGAGACAAATAAATAATCTTTATCTTTATCTTTACGCAAAAATGTAGCATTAGTCTATATATAGTAACTTCTACACTAAACTTGAACTTCTACACTACGTTCGCGAAACGTCGGCGTATGTAAGAAAAATATTAAAACAGAATGCCCTAGATAATGGTGATTGACGAATGTAATATTACCTAATTACGTAACATTACGTAATCCTTAGATAAAGCTATACCACAACTTAAACGAGCGATGAAATTGTTATTGGCGCAAAAAGCCTACTATTGTATAACAGAATTTTTAAACGACTCATTGTGAAATGTGAAAAAAATAATGGACTATGAAATGAATGTAAATCATCATAATAATAATTATAAAATTTATTGTAATGTGTGATATTGGAAAAGGAAAATAATAATAAATAATAAGACAATGTAATAGATTTGAAAACAATTGTTAATAGTAACTGTTATTTAATGTATATTAGGCTGGTATATTTTAACGGGTGTCCGATCATTTGACAAAAAACAAATGAAAAAATTTTCATTTGAAAAATAACATTTGACAAAATTATTCTAGATAAAATTATTATTTTACTTACTATTGTTTAATAAACAACTCATTAGACAATATACTTACTTACTAAAAATATATTATGCTAAAACATAAATAACATTAGACAAAATGCATTGTTTGGTAAATATTTTATTAACCAAAATCTACGTTAATACAACAATGTTAGTGTAGAGTCAACTGATACAATGGCTGGTTAGGTTAGGTTAGAACTGCGACCAGAACCGAATTCTACCTATTTCGCTTAATTCAGGCAGTGTGTATTTTTTTTAAAGATTCTTTCTACGGAATTAGTATTAATACAAAATTATTACTTGCCTATAAATAATCTGTTCAAGATGAAAATATTTTCAAAATGTTGCGTAAGTATTGGTTATAAATTAAAAACAAATAATTTATCTTCTAGCTTTTTGTACAATCACTAATTTGTTTTCAAAATTGAAACTACTCTTTGATGTCTCTGTTTATATACTGGAATGTTGTAATTTTGTAAAGGCATATCCAGACTTATTCGATAAGTGGAGCGATCAATGTAATTTTAATACTAGATATCCTGACCGCTTAATATTACCTAATATAAGAACAGAATTATATCGAGGGAACTGCTATCCCATGGTAATTAGGATTAACAACAAGTAACCTGAAAGCTACAAAATTCGGCCCAAAAAAGATATTTACAGTTAGGTTAAAAAACTGGTTGTTGGAAAAAGCTTTTTATACAATAAGCGAATATATGGAAGCCAAATTTTAAATGATTATTTCTTTTTTATTTTGTTAGACAGTAAGTTACTATGTGCCTACTTTGCATGCTTGTTAAACGGCCAGATATGTGATTCATATAAATTATATTATTGAAACATCTGATTTTATAACCATATGTGATGCAATAAATATATTTAATTTCATTTCATTTATTTCTTTTCATTTAATTTGGCAAACGAATTATTTAGTCATTTGATTATTTTTGAAATAATAATTGAAAAGTTTAATTATTTTATACGTAAAACATTTGCGAAATTTGTATATGTCAAATTATTGTTTTTAAAGTAATATATTTGCGAAATGAAATTTTGTCAAATGATTAGTTTTTCAAACGTTGATTGTAAAATAGTCTTTTGTCATACGTTTTTTATTAAACAATAGTACCTAAACCATTTTTACGACGTAAAATGTGCGAGCGAACCTTCTTACCTACCAACCACGTCACGATATAATATCCAATTATGTCTTAAAAATAGAACCATTTTCCTACCTGATACATTCTACTTAACATGCTTTTAACGTCTTATGACAAAATAAATATACCATCCTTTAGCCAATCTTCTTAACATAAAGAAAAAAGTTATCGGAAAACACTCATTTAAAAGTTGTAGAATCTAATAAGAATTTTTTATTTTTTCTTTTACCAAGTTAAATAGCTTTCACCGGACTTGGCGGGATCAGGAATCTAATTCGTGCCATCCACAAGGCTAGGTAAGAACTTTGATATTTGTGTTTGTACTTACCTTCCTTGTATGGTATACTGACGACTACGGTCTCGATACTTGAGGAAGAAAAAGTGTGATTGGCTTTGCCTATTGCAGAATCTTATTAATCAATGCTTCGAACGATGATTTCTGTACAAAAATTAATCAAATGGCTCACAAAATATTTAAAACTGACACTAAGTTTCAAGAATTCTTTATCAAGACCTGTCTTCTAGTTAGCAAAATCCTTTTAACTTATTGGCGATATTTTGATAGTTAAACTACTTCTTCTCCTCCAAAGCTTTTTCTAATTATCTGTCCTAGTCTGTATTTTCCAGTCATATCTTTCTTTTGCGCATGTTTTGTCTATTTGGTTCTCTGTCACGTGACACATCCCTCTGGACCGTCGTCAACCAATTTGTGTGAGGTCTTACGCGGCGTAGTGTCGCCGTAGCGTAGGAAGTTCATAGCTATAATATGTACCATGTAATCTTTAGTACGGCGAAGTACATGGCTATACAATTGCAAAACTCTGAAGGTCTGACTATCTGCTCTGGCTCTGAGTATGGCGTAGAATTTAAGCCAACGCCTCGTTGTTTAGCTTATGTTGTGGGTTCGATCCTCGCATGAGACAAACTTTGTAACATACTCAATTTGTTACGTTGTTGTTGATTAGATGTTTTTAAAGACCTCGTGGCCCAAGATTTTCTTTTTTTGAGATATAAAAAAAACTGTAATGTACATGTCTAATATATTGTCCAGGATATCTAACTGCTACATCATCATCCTCTTAGCGATATCCCAGTTTCAATGTGGGGTCCGCTTACTAGTATAACGTGATTTGGCTGAATATTAGCTTTTTCACTGAGCGACTGCCTGTCTGACCTCCGCAACCCGAAGGGATAGCGATATTCCATGGTTTAGACTAGTGTCAGTTTGATTAGAAGGTACTGACGCCCTGTAACGACTATCAAAGATCTTCATGACAACCGGGACCGACAGCCTAACGTGCTCTCCGAGGCACGGGACAAGCGATAATTAAAAAAGAAGAAAGAAAGAAATAAAGAAAATATTTTTATTCGTATCTCCAAACAAAAGGTACAGTTAACTATACAACAATAGCATACAGACAGTCGATTCGTGGAGACCAAATAAGGGACCTGTGTCTGCTCTTGTTGCAGTTGAACTGCAACACTGATATTCTCACAGGACCTTTTATTTATATTATTATAAACTATAAGTATATATAAATAATATATCTATACGAAACACTTTATGTCTAGGGATACATTAAACGAACTACAACAACTGACACAATGTTTTTTTTGTAAACTACGAGAACTAAAACAAACAAAAGAACTAGGTACAATCTTTTTCAACAAATAAATACAGAAGAACAACATAACAAAATACAAGAACAAGTCAACAGAGAATGTACACAATATTAACAACAAAACAATACAATAACACCAATTTATAAGCATGACAACCATATTTATATTAAACTTAAGTCAGTCAGTACGCACATAACTCCGAAAAGTCATTGGTGCGCGCCGCGGATTCGAACCCGATACCGTCTGCATGGCTATCGCTGCCTGTGTATATCTAACTGCTTATTTTAGAATAAATGAATGTTGCAAGAAAACACATGCATGCCAGTACTTATGTGATTCATACGTAAAAACTACCTGAAACATATAACACCAAATTCATTGATTTTTATTCATACTATGCGGCTTTGTAATGGGTGGAGGAGATCATATAGATTACTTCTTTTTCATCTTGTTGAAGGTATTTGACCTCGTCTTGTGTGTGTGTATTTATATGCTATATTATGGAGATAAGCAGAGAGTATGGCCCTTTGTTTGATAAGCTATAAAATTAACAGGATTGTTAGGTTAGGTTTGAAAAATTCCATTTGTCTGATTTTGTCCAACAACGCAATCAAATTAGAAAAATATTGTTTGTCTTTTCCATACTGAAATCTGTTCTGCCTATTGTGGTAATAAGTTCGTCCAAATATATTTGGCAGAAGGTTGTCATCCTCGGCTAAGCTTACTTACCCACATTTTAATAAAATAGTATTTCACGATAGAATAGATTTTCAGTCAGCCGAAAAAAAATTTACTTATTGATTTTTTATCTGCGTCATACGCTTGTAATCCAATATAATATGGTCAGTACACGGTTTACTATTGTTTGACAAAAAACGTATGACAAAAGATCATTTTACAAACAACGTTTGAAAAACTAATCATTTGACAAACTTTCATTTCACAAACATATTACTTTAAAAACAATCATTTGACAAAATACAGGTTTCGCAAATGTTTTATTTAGAAAATAATTAAAATGTTAAATAATTATTTTAAAAATAATCATTTGACTAAATAATTCGTTTGCCAAATTGGTGATTGTACAAAAAGTTAGCAGATAAATTATTAGTTTTAAAAAATAACTAATTTCTAACCAATACTTACGCGAAATTTTGAAACTATTTAATTGCATGGTTGCAATTTTCATCTTGGACAGATTATTTATAGGCAAGTAATATTTTTGTATTAATACAAATTCCATAGAAACTTAAGTTTTTTTAAAAAATACACACTGCCTGAATTAAGCGAAATAAGTAGACTATGGTTCTGGCATTCGCTGGCCGTTGCCGCGGCACGCTCGCTTCGCTCGCTCGGCTTGTGCGTTGTGGTCGCAGTTCTAACCTAACCTAACCAGCCATTGTTTCAGTTGACCCTACATAAAGATTGTTGTATTATCGTAGATTTTGGTTAATAATATATTTACCAAGCAAGGCATTTTGTCAAATGTTATTTATGCTTTTCGTTATTTTGCCAAATAACATGTTTAAATAATAATTAATTTGTAAATTAATGTTTTAGCATAATAACTTTTTTGTAGTAATTTTATTGTCTAATGAGTAGTTTATTAAACAATAGTTAGTAAAATAATAAATTTATCAAGTATAATTTTGTCAAACGTTATTTGTCAAATGAAAATTTTTCATTTGTTTTTTGTCAAATGATCGGACATCTCAGTGCACACACGCAAAGTGTTTGACTTCGGGCGTCAAATCCATATGGAAACAGAGTTGGCTTTTATCCACAATTTTTAATCCCTAAGCTGATGTTAGAAATATTTTTTACATGTAGGAAAGCCGAGAAAATATGTACATGTATTATTTACCAAGCAAGGCTATTATTATATAACATATAAAATCAAAGACGTATTCAATAAAAGGTAAGTGGGTTTTTTAATAAAACATTAATTATTTAATACATACACAGACTTCCAAAATATTCAATTAAAGAACGAAAAGAACACCCAGGCTCAATGTATGGCTTACACAAAGTATTTTCTTACGTATGGAACGAACCAACATTACTTGGAGCGGCACTTTATGTTGAAGCTACGATCAAACCACTACACCATCTGCATTGGCAAGCCGAGTTTATAAAGCCATATTGGAATTCTGCTAGGTCTGCACAAACATACCTAAGGATTTATTTTTTATGGTTTGGTAGTATAAGAAATATTCTAATCATATTCTTAAGATATATACAGTATAGAACTGGATTTTGAATAAATAAATTGTCTCTTTATATGTATTTTGTTGCAGTAGATTTTGTAACAAAACCTTTTCGGCCGGTACTTTCATCGCCCACGTCTACATTTACATTCGTTAATATCTTTTTACTTTCAATAGCAAAAATAGTTCCCTTGAACGTAAATGTTACCAAGTTATCTTCACAAATTGTAAATATGTTGATATACATATATATGTTGGATAGTAAAACAATACGTAGCACTACTTTCTATTCTGTGACATAACTCTAAAGCCGATTCCGAGCAGCACATCAAGAAGAACGCGAGTAATATCTCCAAGATATTTTACTGACGACGTAAGAAGATTGCCTCGTGTATTGTTTTAATGTTATATATACTACAAACTACACAATATGTTACACTAAGTTATATCACGCAATAGACTCAACGATAAATACTGGTTACATTTCTAGGTCGACAAAAATACGCCACAGTCGCAAAACCGGCACATTTTCACACAGGGATATCTTTATCTCAAGCTGATTTATGTAAATAATACTCTGTACAGCCTTGTATTGAAAACCTATGTTGTAAGTACTGATCTTTTTCGATTGAACTGGGATCATTTACAGGCAAAATTACAAGTCTCTCGATGCGTGTTACTGTGATGAATGGTTTCAATACGCACCGAATATTTGGATGTAACAGATGACATCGTTCTACCAGTGTCCACGGCCGTTTACAACTGGCATTATGGAGCAATACCATCGTAGTATCAGGCCATAAGTCTCGTTGCTGATAACTGGACGTTCAATATAAAGGAACTGTCGCATTACTATGTATTTCGAATTTAATATAATTTCGTATACGAATGGCACAATATTTGTTGAGCGATGTTTGAATACATATAATGATAGAATTGCGGAGACTTTTTACTTAGTACCTGTAATTATTTTTTTAGATGGACAGTTTCACTCGAATCTATTATTTATTTATTGGATCTATTGGATGGCCAGCTGCATCATATATGAGTATTCTTAATTCCATTTTGAAATCAACTGACTTGTTGGTCTCATAGAAAGTGACTGCTAAGCCTGAAATTGTGAGTTGGGTTCCCGCCAGGACCAATCAAATTTTCTTATGTAATTGGGTGATATTTTTATATGTATTAAAAAACGTATGTTTATCACTTATCTAGTTGCCATAGTACAAACACTGCTTAGCTTGCGATCAGAGTGTCTTAAGACTTTTATATTTAACATTCCCTTTAGTGTATGGGTTGCATCTCATCCACACCTACTTTATAACTTCAACACACAATATCTATAAAATGTTTAGTAATTTGCACTTTACCCTAACTTGTATCTTTATAGATCAATCCAATATAGCTGGTCGGTTACCCTGATATTCACAATCCTTTAAGTAACCGACGCGGGAAACAATGTTTGGTGCCTAAATAAATACCTATTGTTTGAGTTAGTTGATCAAGCGCCATAAACTGAGCTGTACTCAGCCAACTGAGCCGCTTACTATTACGTTCGGCAAGCTGTAAAATTAAAGACGATTTGAATTAACGAGCGTAGCATTATTTAACGTAGCTTGCAAGTTTGTTGCTCGTACCGCGCATAGAATGTATCTGCTAAAATAATTTAGTGTTTAACAGACTATGTAGTGAATATACAGACTCTACGTGAGATCTAAAGCAAAAAATATATCCTAGCGGACTGCTACGTATGTAGAGGCTTTGGAGTTTACTATTAATAAATATAATAATATTTTTATTTACCTATGGCGTGCAAATTTACTTATCGAAATTATGAGCGGATTAAATTGATAAATACTGCTTGCTAAATGGTGAAGGAAACGGATCAGTACATCCGTGAACATGGCGCTTGCAACAGTGCCATACTATCGGTTACTCAAAACAAAAGTACGTGGTATATATCCCGAAAGAAAATTTAAAATAAGTTTAAAGGACCACGAAAGTGTAAATTCATATAATCTGCATATTATCTTCAAGTTCTCCATAACGTTCTAGAAAGCCATATGAATTCTGCTGACCCGCACTGGGCATCGACTATGACCTAACTGTAAGTTATATCACCTATGGTAGTAAAGATATCTATTTAACTCTCATAGTAAGAAGAGATCCGTGACCAGGACTGTGACATTGTAATATGTAAAAGGCTAAATGATAATGAAAAACTAAAACATCAAATCCTGCATGTATTTAGAATTGATTACATATAAAGTAGTGACAGAGCGACACGCGGTAATGTAATGACCTCACCCGCGGTAATGTACCGAGCAGATTGCGCGTCCACCGCGCCTCAACAACCTCGCTAGCTGACAACTGAATAATATTATTTAATGACAACAATGCGACCTGTTTCCAACGTGTGAATTCATTTCAAAGTCGGTTGTGAATTTATGATGTTTTGATTTCCATACATAGATAACGTTGTGACCATCTGTATTTACGCTAAAGCCTATAGTTACGGGCTTTAGGCGATATGTGGGTATGTAAGTATAGTTATAAATCTACATATATGTAGCAACCTGTACTTCAAGTTCGTATACGATTAAATGGGGACGTGCACGCGAAAGGGGCAATAGTAAGGCTTTTACGTATTTAAGGTCGATCAGCAAGCAAATTCAAAGAAACTGTCCGAGACCAAATGAATTGGCATAGCCCTAAGAATGAGTCAACTAGAAGGGAAGCGGGCTGGTCACACTTATCGCAGAAGTAACAATTGTTGCAGTAGACAAGTTCTAGAGTGGAGACCGCGCCGAGCACAAATGTAGGGACACCCTCCAGCTAGATAGAGTAAGAAACGCAAATTGGTTAGATGAAAATCAAGCTCAGCGGTAACAGCAGTGGAAAGCGGCGGGTTTATAATGAAAGTCTAAGAAATGAACAGAGCTGAAGTAGTTATAGAATTTGGACCGCTACGGAACTGTCTTAGATAATTTTGTAACAATAATATTGTAAGTATTTATAGGATAGTTACTGTATATTTCAGTTACTGTCTATTACAGTTCACGAGCTGTATTTCCCAGAAGCCCAGATTCCAGAAGGAATGATGATTACGGTGTACCGGCAATTTCTAAACTGAGCTACAACTGGGAAATTTCTAAAAGAAAACTTGATAACACTTTGGCCGAGAATTGAGTTAGAGCTTACACAATAAGCGGCCTCATCCACGTACGTACTTCTAAATTGATAGAAATGTATGAAATAATAGATATTTTTATGTTATACTGCTTATTTTCTTGTATGAGTAAGTTGCTGTTTTATATAACGTTATTTTTTGTATACCTAGTACAGTCCTCAGAATGAGCCCGGAGATGTTTGCACTGCACACAAACATAGAAACATGCTTGCCGAGACCACCAAAATCGCTACAGATCTTTTTCAAATTTATAACCCGCAAAAACATTCAAGAACATTAAAATGAATAACCTTGTAATATATTGATATTCTGCATATCCCAACGCACATTTATTTTTTAAACAAAAGAGCCAATCTTCGTTGTTCGAAAGCCCTGAAAACTGGGCAATCGAATTCTGTAAAATGACGTAGCATTGATTGATAGATGAATCTCTTGTGTTCCCAACAAGAAAAATCGTTTGCGTTCGCAATGAACACGGCGATGAATATCGTTGAACTGAAATAAAAAATCCAATATATGGTGATGACAGTCGCTTTAAAAAAACATTTTTTACACGTTTTGTCCGCTGAATGTAAATTAGTACATTGAATGAATTTCTGATAATACATTAAATTGTTTTAAGTTGATTGGCTCTGTGCAACGAACTGACTGTACCGTTTGCGAAAAACAAATTCTGAGAATGAACGAACTATATTGTTTACTCTGATTGAACTATTGGGAGAGATCGTTGACCCGTTACGTAACCAAAAACATTGTGAAAATATATCCTTCGTGGCTCCAGCCAGATTCAGTGACCCACTGCTGGGCACGGGCCTCTTCTCACTATGAGAAGGGTAAGGCCATAGTCCACAACGCTGGCCAAGTGCGGGTTGGTAGACTTCACATGTCTTTCGAGAACAATATGGAGAACTCTCAGTCATGCAGGTTTCCTCACGATGTTTTCCTTCACCGTTTAGCAAGCGATAATTAACAATTTAATACGCACTTAACTTCGAAAAGTCATTGGTGCGTGCCGTGGATTCAAACCCGAGACCCTCTGCGTAGCAGTCTGTCGGTTTCTCCCCTCGGCTATCGCTGCCTCTCGCTGATGGTATGCGTGTTCACACACTATTGTAGACATTTAATTTCTAAATAAACTTACATGTCTACAATAGTGTGTGATAATACTAATAGGTCAGTTATTTAAATTCTAATAATAATTATAGTGATTACTAAGTACCTATTAAGTTTATTTTAACGAAATCCTTTAGTGTAGTGCCTATTGCGGCAAGAATAGACTTTGCTTATTACAAAACCCTCTACAGAAAACTGACGTCATAATAAGACAGTAACAATATCGAATGCATTTCGTTCCATAAGTATAAGAGCCAGAAAGCATTATCTACAATTATATTCTAACATATGAACATAATAAAATTAACCTTTCATAACCCAATGTTCCGTTAGCTCTAAGAACTGAATGCTATAAAAAAGTAATAATAAGCAATATTAAAATTTCGTCCTTAAAGTTTGCTTATTTTACACAAATTACCAAAAAACAAAAAATTTTAGGTACCTACTTAAATTCGAGGCTTACTGTCGAGTTATTTAAATGTCTTGAATCTAAAGACTAGATCTAGAGACAAGGGAGGCTTAAGATCTATTATCCCTCAAGGCTCTAGAAATACGCGTCCTATACAGAAACTTGAAGTTCAAAATAATGAAATTTAGCATCTATAACCGTCTGATGGTTGTTATGATTATTGTTTAATGTTTCTCGGAATTGAAGGAGGCCTAGTTTTGAGTTGAAGATGAATTGATTTAAGATTGTTTCCTTGTCTGCGATATGAATGTTTGTAGAGTACATTTTGTTTCTGGACAGACTCAGTGCTTAAACACAAGTCCACAGTGCTTCGACGAATTATGTTGTTTGGCTTTTTTAGTCGTAAAATGTTCTCCATCAGTGATTGCAAGACTTACAAACACTAAGAAATATTACTGAATTCCCCACCCTACTTCGTCATATTCGATCGAACTGTAAAATTAGTCCCGCGTGACTCTTCTGGCAGCATTAAACAAACATTGATAAATGTTATGCAATAATATAAATAGGTAGATGCAAGCGCAACGAACTTTCCTGAATACACGGAGCACCCGATGGTGCGGGAAAAACACCGCACTCACAACCTCTCGTTTATAAATTTGTGAAACAGCGATTCGCCAACTATGCCATGATGCACTGGCGGCGAGCCATAATCAATTCTGCTCAGAGAACATATTTATTTTGCATGCGGATGGCACACTAAAACTCAATATTTTGTTAGTGAAAGCTGAAATATCAAACCACAATCGAACGCACAGACGCCTATGAAGAAAGGGCCGTATATTTTTTATTTTGATATAATCTTCCTCAAAAAGAGCATGCAAATGTATTTCAATACTTGAAAGGTTGCCCGCTGCCCTGAGATCAACATCCAATAGCTAATAATCCTGGAACTCAGTTAATAATATTTCGAATAAACCCGGGACGCCAGTTTAAAAGAATTGGGACGGAAATAATGTGAAATATATTTTGTTTCTGAACAAAAGTTTCAAGATTTTCGTCTGAAGCACGGATTGAGTGAGGAAAAATCGGTGTTGTGAGGGTGTATTGATTATTGCGTGGTATCCGCCAATATTGCGGCTGTGGTTGCGTTCGGCTACTCGCTTCAAATTGTTCGTGTAATGAATCCATCCAGCTAAGGTGCTTGTGGTTATAACTCCGCTTAAACTACCGTTTAGATATTGCTTAACATGTGAGCGAGCTTTAACCGGTTTAAGGTTCATCCTTTTTTATTTATGCGTATAAATGTTTAATGTGCTTTTGATTACAAGTTATGTAAATGTAATAATTATACATATACCAATGAAATAGTATGAATAAACTGCAGTCGTGAGCCAGTGGATAGCATATGCGTGTAAATAGTGTCACTAAAGTTTTCCGAATCCTTAACACGGAGTCTGGCAATGTATCCGGTAACGGCAATAGGCTCGCCCCCTATTGGGAGGTCCCTACAACACAAATGTAACTTATTCTATACAAAACAAATCTTAAAATATCACGGAGTGGCACACTGCGTTTGTAAATGTAAAGTTACCATGAAGCACTGTTTTAATCTGCCATCAACAGCAAAACAACAACAATCAATAAAATTGAATCTAAGTGACAAATCGCTAAGCCATTATTTTTTCGCTATTAATTGTCACATCAGCCTCTTTATTCTTTCCTTGAAAAAAAACAGAGAAAAAGAACACTAAATAAGGGAAAGTATGCATGTAAGAATATAAGATTTGCTTTTATTTAATCTTAACAAATTCAAGTAGAATTATCCGTCAATAGTCTTGGAGGGTACAATCATAAAACATAAACGTAGAAAATCTTAAAAAACAAAAGTTCCATAGAAGCATTTTTGACACGATTAAGCAATCACTTTAAACTCTTTTAATTAAAACACTTTGTTTATGCCAGCAGCCTTACGGCGACTTTGATAAATTACCGACAGTTAAAAGAGATTCGGCTTTCCTATCGTCATTTCTTCATCTAAAATGTCTGCCGTTTGAATATATCTGATTTTGTTCCACGGCTGTGCTGCCTGATATTAATGAGCCTCCCAGAATTTTGAACTGGGTGTCAGAAAAATGGTTGCCAATATTATCTTTAAGTATAAAATTCTTCCTTTATAGACTGACTTAGAGGCAACGCATGGCCAAAACTAAGGGGAGTAAGAAGCTGAAAGAACAATGGCAGAATTTGGTCTGGGTTTGTTGTGGCGAACTTCATATGAACAAAACAAATTGTTTTTTTTTTCTACGATTTTTAATATTTTCACTTTGTCTCTTTAAAGCTGGAGTATTTGATGATGATAAAAAGCATTCCAATTGATTACGAATACTTTATTATTTGATTGTTGCCATAGACAATGATGTGACAGGAATAGACGTGAGTGCTATATCCGTATCGATTATTAAATAAGTAATCGATACGATCGACCTTTATAGAGTTGGTTTGGTTTAAAATGCAGTTATTTAATCAACATTATATCAACAAGCTAATATTTTTGAAGCAAAACAACGTTTAAATCCAATAAAAACCTCACAGCATCGTTTTAATGTTGTATCGATTTCACATAAAATCGATTTAAAATGTGCAGCTCTGCTTTTGTCTTTGGCTGTGACAGTTAGATGCTACAAAATACTTCCGTGTTTTGATGTCAATCTGACGTATGTCATTTGATCATTCAAATGTACCTACCTATAGTCCGTGCCACGAGAAGATAGACTTTTTGTAAACAAACATTCAGGGCTGCACAATCTTTTTTTAAACAGTTGTGTTTTAGATTTTATACTTTTTGAACAGACTTTTTTTTTCAATGCCTAATTATTTCACTATGATTTTAAATTTATATTGTAAAATTTTACTGACATAAAAACATTTGATTTTGTGTTTGAATGGTCGAATGTTCATAAATTTGCCGATTTTTTGTCGTTTTACACGTAATCTATTCTGCAAATTAAGGAACAATAGAGTACCATGTAAGTTAATGATAAAGAACATGGGTTAGGGTACAACTCGCCCGGTCGAAAACTCGCCCACAAGCGAGTTGTCCCGTTTGAAAAAATGTTGGGGCCGCACTCGCCCGAAAGTATTTTTATGACTGGGCCAGTTATACCCCTGAAAAATAACTAGGAGTCAAGTGGCCCACTGATGTACATTCTTATATTTTCGTTGTTCCAAATCGTAAGGAGTAAAAAAAAATAGTTTTTTTCACAAATTCTATACTTTACTCCTAGTACTATGTAAAACATGTATATTATATACCTAAACTTAATATTCTATGTGAGACGTAAGAATAATAAGAAGGATTATAAATGATACGAAAATATATTATTATCATTTATAATATTCTACTAGATAATGGATAAACATACATATATATATATATATTTACATACATACATATTATACATGGAAACACCCATTTCTTATCATTCGTATACTAAATGTAAATTTAATTTTAGTAAATAAACCTCCAGTATCTCACAAAATAACAAGATGAGCCTGATACCGAAACACATTTTCTTTAAAAACATACATGTTACATACGTAACACCTCGAAGCTTTTCATGCGTCCACAAGATGTCGCTTTTTTAATGTCGCGGCTTAGTATCATATCTCGACACAATGATAATGATGTGTATGAACGAGGGTATTTTACAAAAAATATCATTGTACCAGTTCTAATAGGACTTGGTTCACGCGTTTAATCTAGAATCAATGGTGTATTGCGTGCATTGTAATTAATTTAATTTCCCTTTTGCCGTACAAGTTTAAAGTAAGTTTTAAGTAATAACTAAGTTTTAAGTAATTCAAAAGATGTCCTCAGAGTGTCAGTCGCAACAAAAAGGTATGTGATTACGTTACGTATTTAATTCACAATAATGCATTTTAAACGGTTTTATTTAGCTCTTGACCTGTTTGTTTTTTTTCAACTACGTAGTAATGTTATCATGGTATTTTTTGCTTAGAACCGAAACAGTGCTGAAAAATTGTGTGAAATTTCATTATTGCATTGTTTTACAATACTGCACTGTTTTGTATTCTTTATTTGAAAAATACAAATTTACCACAGGGGTTTAATGTTTCTTCTTATTAAGTTTAATATAAAATGTATGCTTTAGATCAAAAAGATACTGGTTGAAAATAAAAATCGGCTGAATAAAACCGACCTGGTGCAAAAAAAAACAAATTGCACCCATCTTGTACCATTGTAATCCTTTGATAGTCCGTATTTACCAAGAAATGTTTTTGTTTTCATTAACTTAAGTTTTTATTTTAAGTAGGTATATTATATCGTGGTAGGAAGATTGGTAGTTGAAGGAAAAGTAGATTACGCACCTCGCTAAATTGAGTAAATTAATGCACTCGTGTTAATCTCGGGTACCAACATAACACTCGTGCATTAATTACTCACTTTGCGCCCGATGCAACAATCTACTATTGTTTGGAACAAATTTAGTAATTGGAATTTTACTCCCATTCTGATAACAGATTGATCTGATATTTGGTACACACTTTTAATCTTTATGACAATATTATAATATATATTCTTTATGATTGAAATCCAAGATGGCCGCCGATATAAAATGGCGGATCACATATTACTTCACAACAACCTCAATATGGGTATCAAATGAAAGAGCTTGATTGGTAGAATAGAACTCACTATGAAAAATCAAAGATGGCTGCCGATACAAAATGGCGGATCACATTTTCTTCACAACCACCTCAATATGGGTATCAAATGAAAGGGCGTGATTGGTAGAATAGTGCTCACTATGAAAAATCCAAGATGGCTGCCGCCACAAAATGGCGGATTACATATTTTCCACAAATACCTCAATATGGGTATCAAATGAAAGGGCTTGATTGGTAAAATAGAGCTCACTATGAAAAATCCAAGATAGCTGCCGCCTGCATATTTTTCACAAATACCTCAATATGGTAATCGAATAAAAGGGCTTGATTGGTAGAATAAAGCTCACTATGAAAAATCCAAGATGGCTGCCACCACAAAATTGCGGATTACTTACCTTCATATTTTTCACAAATACCTCAATATGGTTATCGAATGAAAGGGCTTGATTGGTAGAATAGGGCTCACCATGAACTAACAACAAAACTAAAAACAGAAAATAAAATTAAATCATTTTTATGTTAAATGGTTTTATTACAATAAAAAATATGTAGTTAGGTTATGTACTAAAAGCTAAAACATTATTCAGTAACTCCTAGCTAGGATTATATAGACTTATAGCTACAACTTTTACTATTTTTTATTGTAATAAAACCGTTTAACATAAAAATGTTTTTATTTTATTTTATTGTATTTAGTGGTTAATGGTTAAAGTATAATAAGTGCGTAAATTTGTTTCAGACATGATAAAGGAACCTCTCCAAATAATCAAGTCACAGAGAGGGTGTGATATTTTACTAAGAGATGGATACAAATATAATTTCAGAAGAAAAAACAGTAATGGCCATATTGTTTGGCGGTGTGCAAACCGGAAGCTCTGCAACGCTACACTTACCATATCTGCTACTACAGTTATTAAAAATGAAACACATAAATGTTCTCCCAGTGAGGTCTCAAATGAAGTAAGATATAGGGTTGACAAATGTATACAAAAGGCGAAACATTAATTTACGCCCATACCAACCATTTACTCAGAGGAGGTTGAAAATAATAACAATCTGGGTTATGATATTATAAAATCAATGCCTTCTTACAACTCTATAAAAAAAGTATTATATAGAAATAGAAACAAAACCCTGCAAACTAGAAAAGCTCGTTTTCTTAACGTGAACGATGTCGTAATTCCTGGTAAATTCACCAAATTTCTTTTCGCAGACTATGCCGACAATAATGTAAGGATATTGTTATTTGCATCTCCAAAAGGAAGACTTGCTTTAAAAAAAGCAAAGCATATATTCTTAGACGGCACTTTTAAATCTATTTCACCGCCCTTTACACAACTTTACTCAATTCATGCGGATCTAGGTAGCACCGATGAATCTAATAGTATTGTGCCAGTGCTGTATGCTTTTCTCCCTAATAAGATCCAAAATACCTACAAAATATTGTTACAACTAATAAAAAGCCAGATCCCACGTTTTAATCCAAGCATTTATACATTAGATTATGAAGCTAGCGCAATGTCAGCTATTACATCATACAACCCCAAAGCAAAAATTCAGGGCTGTTTTTTTCATTTCTCTAGATGTTTGTGGAGGAAGGCTGAGAGTCGTGGAATGAAGAAGAATAAAATGTATACCTCCCATGTAAAACGCTGTATTGCGTTGGCTCATCTTCCTGTGGAATATAATTATAGGAGATGGTTGGCTATATGTTCAAGGCGAATGTTTAAAAGATAATAAAATATCACTTTTCAATAATTATTTTGAAAAAACATGGATCTCTAAAAAGGGGTACTTCCATGATAAATGGAATTTTTTCGACATACGGCATAGAACTAATAATGCCGTTGAATCTTGGAACGCAAGGTTTAATAAAAAAATACAACCAAAACCAAACCTTGCGACGTTATTATACAACTTGCAAAAAGATTCTATGTACTACTTTGGACTACTTCGAAAAAAAGGATTTATTAGTGCAAAAAAAGCAGGAAGTATGTGGGTACAGAAAAAATTAAAAAGCGTGGTCAAGGAATTAATTAAAAACAAAATCAGTATTGGTCATTGTATTGAAAAATTGGCAAATATCTAAGTTATTCTGTTATATATAATACAAGAAGTTAGATATTGGCCAATTTTTCTATATATATGTTTATATCTATTATTTTCTTTTATATATAAGTTGAAATGAACATGATATAGCTATAGTACTTGATAAATGTGATTTTGAAATTACTTTCGTTGGGTGTGCTTTTTTTTTTACTATTTGCAGCACAATGCTAAATGCATTATATTGTTTTTGTTAAATACATAAAGATCTTTTTTGTTTATTATAATTAAAATGTACATTCAGTACTTAATATATTCGTATCATTTATAATCCTTCTTATTATTCTTTAATACATATTTACATACTAGGAAAATAGTATACAATTAGTAAAAACCCTAGTTTTTTTTACTCCTGACGATTTGGAACAACGAAAAATTACGCATCTATCAGATCTATATAAGAATGTACATCAGTGGGCCACTTGACTCCTAGTTATTTTTCAGGGGTATAACTGGCCCAGTCATAAAAATACGTTCGGGCGAGTGCGGCCCCAACATTTTTTCAAACGGGACAACTCGCCTGTGGGCGAGTTTTCGACCGGGCGAGTTGTACCCTAACACAAGAACATTCATGTTATTCTATTATTGACATATTTTTTTAAATATCATAGACAATAAATCATTTGCTCAAAGTAGCATACCTATCCTAAGATATTAAATTATTGACCAACAATGAATAATATTTCAGATAACTAGCTAGTACATTGCATAAAAATTTAAAGGCATGGAGATTTTACGTTTTCTGTGAATAAAACCGTCAGAATGAACGTAAACAATATCCATTAAAAGTTACGGTAGTCAGAAAACGCAATTTCTTTTTTTTTTGGTATAAATAATTTTCTGCCATCTGCTATTCTGTACCCGCTTTTTCGAGATGCCGGCAGCGGGAAGAGCGTTGCGATCCTATAAACTTGTATTTAACTTTACATTTACACCTTCTTGATAACTAAAAATTAAATTTTGTCCTCTGATATATGCATGTTAAGCTCAAGAATGTAACATTTCAATGAACTAACGCCAAATGTTGACATTCTAGGCGTCAGTACCTCAGAACATTAAAAGATCCTGTTGACAGCGCATATTAACGATAAGAACCCGATCCATTGACATATTAGTTTCTAATGACAAGTATCTATGTAATGTTGGGCTCATTGGATTTGCCATTATTTGTTTTTGACAGAACTATCGCTAAGTCACTTAGTAGAAATTCTTTGTTTACAAAAAGTCTATGTTCTCGTGGCACGGACTATACATTGTTTAACTTTCATATTATAACTTTCCTTTTACCTACATTGTTCATTCTTAACTAAAAATTCAAACACCGATATCTTCTTTTTCCACCTTTCCTGAGTGAAAATAGAATCAGTTATAGACTCTGTTACTTACGCCAAACTGTTTGATATTTTTTTTATTACTGTACGCTTCAATTTAAATTCAGACATTTTGATGTATGGAGATCTGCCATTGTCCTTTGGCATGTCTGTTTCTAAGGGACCGTGAGGATGCACTAAGAAGGGATTTCTGGAAATACTACTCTGTACCTACTCTAGTACCATTGCGTAATCGCAAGAAAATATTACACATTTTACATACATATATACATAGTCTCACGCCTATATCCTCGAAGAGGTAGGCAGAGGTATACTGCTACACCCACTTTTCGCCAGATTTATTTTAGTCCCACGTAATAGGGCGCGTTGTCATATCCCCGAAACTGTTTACCACTGCGCTGGAGGATGTTTTCAAGCTTCTGGACTGGAATGGACTCGGCATCAACATCAACGGCGAGTACATCACTCACCTTCGATTCGCAGACGATATCGTCGTCATGGCTGAGACCATGGAAGACCTAGGCACAATGCTCGATGGCCTCTGTAGAGTCTCCCAACAAGTAGGTCTTAAGATGAACATGGACAAGACGAAAATCATGTCGAACGTCCATGTTGTACCTGCTCCTATTCAGGTTGGGAACTCTACGCTCGAAGTTGTCGACAAGTACATCTACCTGGGACAAGTAGTCCAATTAGGTAGGTCCAACTTCGAGAAGGAGGTCAATCGTCGAATCCAACTCGGTTGGGCAGCGTTCGGGAAGCTACGACATATCTTCTCGTCCGATATCCCGCAGTGTCTCAAGACGAAAGTCTTTGACCAGTGTGTGTTGCCAGTGATGACTTACGGATCAGAGATGTGGTCGCTCACTATGGGCCTTATCAGAAGGCTCAAGGTCACTCAGAGGGCGATGGAGAGCTATGCTTGGAGTTTCCCTGCGAGATCGAATCAGAAATGAGGAGATCCGCAGTAGAACCAAAGTCGCCGACATAGCTCTCCGGATAGCCAAGCTGAAGTGGCAGTGGGCAGGGCACATAGCTCGAAGAACCGATGGCCGTTGGGGCAGAAAGGTTCTGGAGTGGCAGCCACGTACCGGACGACGCAGCAGAGGTAGGCCCCCCGCAAGGTGGACCGACGATCTCGTCAAATCGCGGGAGGCGGTTGGATGCGGGCGGCTCAAGACCGGTCTGTGTGGAGAACCTTGGGGGAGGCCAATGTCCACCAGTGGACGTCGTTTGGCTGATATGATGATAATAGGGCGCGAGCCTATTGCCGTACCGGGCACATTACCAGACTCCGTGCTGCTACTGAGAATTTCCTAACGGAAAATTCAATATACTTTGTCCGACCCGGGGATCGAACCCGAGACCTCCCAATCCCACGCGCACATTTATGCCGTGAGACCAACAAGGCAGTCTTACACATTTTAATACAACATTGGATGATGTATTATATTCTAGCGAAGAAATTACAGTAATACACACCTGAACCTCTCTCATACGAAATTTATGGTCCGTGAAAATAGCTCACCGAAAATAATGAACGGAAATCACACCCAGGGGAGCCATATCTAGTTACCTATTAAAGTTTTAAAAATAATACAGAATAATGGTATTTTAACAAAATAAACAAAAGTAATAACAGCTACGAATATCACATGTTTTTGTGCCGTTGGATTTCAAGATATAATATTTAATTACCTTCATCATCATCATCAACCTTCAAACAACAACAACAGTCCACTGCTGGATTAGGCCTCTCCTTAGAAAGGGGGAATTGGCCTACTATACCACGCTGGCCAATCGGGTTGGTATAGGGTTTGTATCAAGTTTTCCTTCTCTTACAGTTCTCTGCATAATATGCTCCTCCTGTCTTACGACACCCATCGGATGATACGGGGTGGTGATATTCCGTATTCTTAATCTGTCACCACACGGACAATAATTTCCTTCGATTTTTGTAAAATATTTTTTATTGCACGACATGTAGGTATAAGAGCACATAAACAACACGTGTTTCAGAATTATGCATAGTTAGTTCGAGCTTGAATGTTTTTCGAGCATTCGAGCTTATAATAGCATTCGAGTGCTAGATAGCGTAATTAGAAAATTATCTACACTTTATGCTACATGTGTGCGTGCGTAGCCATGTGCTACAAATTCATTTAATTTTGCCCGTTATTCTTCGTCTTTACTCGAGTAACTAATCAAACAGTAATGAAATAATTTAAAAATATTACTGCATCATTTTAGCATGTAGCCTCATATAGAAAACGAAAGTATTGTTCAAAGTTTCTCGATCAAAAATTGTCCTCAATTTTCCTGCAATTCAAAGGATTTGTTAGTGTACCCTGTAAAGAGGCAAATGGTTCGTAATGTTAGGATTGCTTTGTTAAAAATCGATGAGCGTGCAATAGTAGGTAGTGACAGGTTGGCGAGCCGTAGCAATAAAACACCCTTCTCTTTAGTAAGCTTTTACGAGTTCCGCAAGACAATATCGAATGTTTTTCTTTTACTTGGAACAGATGTTGCAGACGAAACCACGTATTCCGATCGTAAATAAGCTGGTACTGGTATTCTAGGATCCTCTCAGAATATCATCATCAACCTAGCGGAATCCCAGTTACATCCAAGATTTACACGACTCTGAGCCCAATGCTGCTCTCACAGATTATCATCGGCAGGTTATAGAAGTAAAAAACATAGTGATTCTGTAAGTTGTTAAAGTTCCTTTCTTGAACAACAATAAGGTTTACTCTGAAAAGCACTTGACCGACATGGGTCCAATTGGTTTGAGCAAGAATTTATATTTTATTTATTTAAGGTATTTATTGTTATCTAATGTGACCAATAGTGAAGTATTGTAAAGAAAACACTGAAAGCTTTCGGTATATTAGGTACTTTCTACAATATTCCGTCTATAATAAGCCTGCCATTTTCGTAAAAACAGTTTTGCTATTCTTTCCATTCTACGAAATAAATTTCACAATGGTAGGTACCGATAAAATAGGCACTCAATGAGAATATCAATTTTTATTCAGACAAAGACATTTCTATAAATCTGTCATATTTTTGACTGGCCTGTTTGTCTAATAGTTAGTGAAACAAACTCCTAAGCCGGCTCTCCTGAGTTTGATGCCCAATCAGTACAAATATGTGTTAAATCATAACGACTATTTATTATATCTGGGTGTACGTTATCTTTAATTATACCAGACAAGAGACGTCTACCGCTGGACATAGCCCTCCTCCAAGATTTTCCACAAAGACCAATCTTGAACCGCCTGCATCCAGACGCTTTCTGCGCTCTTAACCAGATCTCACCTATTATTTATCTTTAATATTTATTTATTTAATTATTTATTCATGATCACACAAATAACACAACTGGAATATTACAAAACCACTTCACATAATACTGAATAGATGGCCTCTGTGAACTCGTTCAATGAACAACATAAAATTGCAATTTTATTGGACACTATGTTGAGCACACGTAGCGTTCGAGTGAGTAGCGCGAGATGCAGTAAGTTGGTGCGCGCTAGCGGCACCTCCAGCTGCGAGCGCCGCGCCGTCGTCCCGCGTACTCAGCAGATACACAAAACCAAATCATCTGTAAGATGGCCTGGTTGTATAATATATATCTATGTATTTAAGAATATAAACTTGAGCAAGCCTATCCGTCATCTGGTAACGTATTTTGGGTTTAAATGACCGTGAGTGACTTTGTTTTTGTGGTTGTCCACTATTTATAAAAAAATACATTTTCTGACTGACATACCATCGCAGAGCCTAAAGCCGAAGCTAGAGACATGAGATTTGAATAATGGGTTCATTTTCTTTAGTAAGGAATATGTTTTACTAAAACATCACAAACGGATACAAAACGTGGTAGAAGCTAGCCCTGTGAAGCCAAAATAAATTCAAACGCATGGACCAGTTTACAATCAAATCCAATAACCAGGATGGTGAGATTGTAATCGTTCTCGTATGTTCAAAGTTCAATAGTGAGTCTTATCCGATTAAGAGAGTTGGAAGCAACGATCATAGTGCGCGTAGGTACGTGAAATTCCACCGCACAATACCACACAGTCGCTAGCCAATTTAACTCAATTGTATTTGTTTACAGTTTACATTTGATTGCTTTTATCAAAGTGCTTTTGCTTACAATGAAGCTTACCTTTGAATTTTAACCACTTCATCTGAAAACATTATTAGCTTATTAGAAATAAACTTTAGCTTGACTTTGTCTATGGTTTGTGTAACCTGTGCCGAAACGCCGAGACAAATCGAAGATGACTTAGGGCCAGTTTCGTCGCTTTCTGATAAAATAAGATCCTGTTAAATTAATTTGTCAGATACGTAGGTAACAATGAAACATTTAGTTTTAATTATGAATTCAACTGGATGATGAGACCAATCCAGAAGTGGTGAAACCGAGGCCAGATATCCGATTTATGCTTAAATATTAGTTTTCTTTTGAAGTACAAACGGTCTGCCGTGTGGTTGACGGCATAGAATACAAGTGTCACCACCCCCTATCTTCCCGTGGGTGTCGTAGAAGGCGACTAAGGGATAACACTATGCAAATACCATCTTTGCGTAGAGACGGAAAACTCGACATCAAACCCTATACGACTGCCTCTCATTGGTCTCGCGGCATAAATGTTCGCGTGGGATCGGGAGGTCCCGGGTTCGATTCCTGGGTCGGGCAGTGTTATTGGGTTTTTCTGTCACGAAATTCTCAGTAGCAGCACGGAGTCTGGAAATGTGCCCGGTACGGCAATAGGCTCGCCCCTTATTACGTGGGACTAAAGTATATCTGGCCAAAAGTTGGTGTAGAAATACACCTCTGCCTACCCCGCCGGGGATAAAAGGCGTGACGATATGTATGTATGTATGTATGTATGTTTTGAAGTACAATGAAATAGGTATGAATAAGTTGTTACATTGAAATATATTGCGTACATGACCCAGTAGATACTACAATAGAATTACGCATGACTTCACGACACAATTCCTTCTATATCTACTTATACAAACAGTACATTAAAGCAATTACAACGTTATCAGGTAGCTGAAAGGTCACAGCGGTGGCCAACATAAATTTAAAAGGAGAACAAAACCAGATCTTCGTAATTCCCTCTAACACCTAAGCGTTCTTCGATCGCACATTATACGGGGATATTCGCAGATAAATGAACGTGTAGGATTTAATCGTAGGACGATTAAATCCTACACATTGTTCGACCTCGACCTTAAAAACACTCGAAAATGTTGCCACAGTAAAAAAGTATCAATTATAGTAATACCGCTGCCTCTGTGGTCCAGTGGATACCGTATGCGTCTGCTGATTCCGGGTTCGATTCCTAGATGCAAAAGTGTTACTGAGTTTTTCCGAATTCTCAGTAGCAGCACGGAATCTGGCAATGTGCCCGGTAACGACGATAGGCTCGCCCTGTATAACATACAACCTAAAATTCATAACATGGCGAAATCTGGGTGTAGTACCACACCTTTGCCTACGTCTTCAGGGATACAGGTAGGATCACATAAATAAAAATAAAATATAGAGTGAACTCCAAGCGCACGCCGGGCGCCCGCTCTAAGAACGCGCACGCCCAATGTAAGGTCGATATAAGTCTAAACAAACATATTAGCATGCACATTTGTAATGAGATTAAAGTAGTGCAGCGTATAATTCGTAAGTTCAACATCCATTTTCACGGTGCCGCCCAGGATTCACACTCGGTACACACTACTAGTTAATTATAAGTTGCGGATCCATTCCTCGTGTCTTCACAACTTCTTGAATACTACTTACCTAGCATATGCCTGTGACTTTCAGTCGCGTAGTTCTTCTGCAATGCCTCGCGGTAAGCCTAAATACATATTTCATTCTGCTGAGCTCTGTTTTCAAGATGTGAATTTTGTAGTTAGTAATACATAATTATGTTTATATTACTGCGTTTCTGAACGGCTTGGCAAAAAAGCTAGTACCTACACGTACATTTAAATCTTCATTTTTTGTTTTATTTATAGACTCACGCCTGTATCCCGAAGGGGAAGGCAGAGGTGTAATATTACCCCCACACTTCGCCATGAATTTTTAGGTCCCACGTAATAGGGGGCGAGCCTATTGCCGTTACCGGGCACATTACCAGACTCCGTGCTGCTACTGAAAATTCGGAAAAACCATTAACACTTTTGCCCGACCCAGGAATCGAAACCGGGACCTCCGATCAGCAGTCGCATACCCTATCCAATGGAGCACGGAGACAGTTATCTAAATCTATTCAATGATATGAGCCAAAGTCAACTAATGATTTATAGAAGTTAGACTCCTTCGAACCTCGGAGAGCCGTAACGCCTTTGGTGTCGGTTGTCATGCAGATCTATCACAGTTGTCACGACGAGTCAGTTCGCAATCTATATTCTGACACTGGTCGGTACAGCTGAGTTTAGGTACTTAGTTTCCTCTTAAGCGTTACTGAAGTCAGAGGAGACTTATAATATTACTTTCTACAGAGCCGCTCTGTAGAAAGTAATATTCTGTTAAATTTGCTTAAACAAAGGGGCCAATGGCTCAAAGCCGGATCTATATAAGGTCTTGGATACAACCGAATTAAGGCCAAGGTGACGACAATCAGTATAAATCACGTGGTATAAATAGAATTCCTTTAGTATCTTCTTGGGTTTATGCGAATATTACACATTGGAATTAAACTACAGTGTACGGATTTTATCGCGATATATTGGTTTCACTAAGTTATTCAATTTAAACCGAATGATCTAGAAACTAAATTTTTAATTTATTACTAGCCGACGTTATGGTTTACAGGCTTCATGTTCACAGCAGACTGAGGTGATATTTGTCTTTTTCGACTATTGGTGTTACTATTTACGCAGAATGTGCTTTTCTTGTTTCATTAGCCTTATGACAGGGTCCCAAGCTGGAGGAACATTCCAACCATCTTCCCTATTAAAATTAGGGTGTTTTTTTAATTTCAATAGCCTCACGTATCATCCTTGGAAGAAAACGGTGTTCTTTTGCGAGTATCTGTAATTCATTAAATCGCAGGCAGTGGTTGGGTCCTTGTTCCACATGTTCACACACAGCAGACTTTGTTGGGTCCTTGTTCCACATGTTCACACACAGCAGAGTTTGTTGAGCGTTTATGTTTTATGTTAGCTATATGTTCTTTAAGTCGAATGCCTATGCTTCTCTTGCTTTGTCCCATGTATGAGAGCCCATATTCACAGTCAATGTTGTAGACACCGGCCTCTTGTAAGGGTAACTGACACTTGACTGTTGGTAATAATTCACTTATCTTCGTTGGCGGCTTGTAGTATGTTTTGATTAAAGCTCGCTTCAAGATGTAGACAATTTTGTCGGTCACGCCCTTGATGTATAGGAGGGTTGTCTTTCTACTTTGGCTGCTTTTTCTTTCTTCTGGGATCTGTTACAGTGGCGCGGCGGTCGGAGCTTGTTGTCTTGCAGAACTTGCCTGACATGTTGAAGCTCAGCGTCCAGGTGTTTCTTGTCACAGATCCCTCGGGCTCGCTGAAACAGAGACATTCCTATAGTAGTTAACTGTTTAAGATGGTGGTGAGATTCACCGTTTAAGTACCTATTTGTATGGGTCTTTTTCCTATATACAGTATGGCTTAAGGAGTTGTTTTTATTCCTGATGACAAGTGCATCTAAGAAAGCTAAGGAATTGTTTGCCTCTAATTCCATTTTGAATCGTATATGGTTATTAATATAATTCAGATGGTTTAGGAAAGCATTAACACTATCTGTTGGTAAAATTATGAAAGTATCATCTACACACCGCTTTTCATTCGGTTTAAATGTAATAACTTAGTGAAACCAATATATCGTGATAAAATCCGTAAACTGTAGCTTAATTTCAATATAATTCCATTGCTCTTTCTTGTGGTTTTGTTAAATTTCAATAATAACTGAAAGAAGATGATTACCTTCACGTACTTATCTGAGAACTATTTTTTGTTTTTTAAAAAGACAACTTCCGCATTTGGACTAAATCCTTTGTCGCGGGGGACTTTAGAAACATACAACTAACGGACACAATGAACACCCAGACTCGAAACAACAATTTGTGAATAACACAAAGTGTTGCCTCGTGTGGGGATCGAACCCACAGCACTCGGCGCAGTGTCAAGTGGCGAGGTGGCCGCTTAAACCACTACGCCGACCGTGCAGTCTATTTGACATATAGGGAACCATATAAAATATTCTGCAGCAACACAGATAGCATAAACGCAGTGCATATTATGCTTATCGCAGTTTACCAACTTGATACTGTATGCTGTTATTTACTGAATGATTCGCAAGCCCGCGCTTAGATAATCCACATTTCGACATACGGTTTAGGTAGGTTGGATTAATATATCAAGTGTGGACACAGTACACAGGCACCACGGCGAAAGGGAACACGATACAATAAATGATGTCATTTATCAACTCCTACATTCCGTATCGCACGAATGACATCGACGTATGTATTATTTGTATACGCGGATAGCGCTTTGTTCGAAAAAATGTGTAGAAAAATTTGAACCAGGTACTGTTAGTAGCAACATTAAATTTCATGAGTGACAATGAATGAGTGCGCAGTTACTGGTATCGCACAAGCTCGTTATTCTGAAAAACTAATAAGTGTTGCTAATTTTAAAACTAACCACGCTCTTGCGCGCGCTGCGTTTGTCAGATGTGACACAGTGTGATACAGAATGCCAAACATTCTGCCTAATTTACTAATTACCTAACCATATTGGAAATTACTTTACCTTGGTAAAAACCTACCTACTTAAACACTAAAACAGTGCCCTATACAGAGTATACAGATTCGACTTCTTTTGACTAGAAGATTTCTTTGAAGTATTTCGTATCCTCTTATTAAAAATATAACTTGTGTGGTTCAAAGCTATTTAGTTACGATTGGTAACTGCAAAAAGCGGCTCACTATAAATTGCCTGCAAAGGCGAATCCTGAGTTCTCATTTTGGATGGGAAATTGGTGGCTTAGGAGTAGATGTAGATAATACTCTGTCTGTAAGTATATCTTACGCTAGATTTATGAGGAATATGTAGACCTCGTGCTCCAAAGCGAAAGACTTGGATGTAACTGTAATAACGCTGGGAGTATGTTGATCTGGTTAGACTCGTGCGTGGACCCGCGGGCTCCAAGACAACGGTCTTCGATGCAATCACAAAAACAAGAAGCTTAAATTATGAATATTTTAAGCTTCTTAGATGGACGGCTTTGCCCAGCTATTAAAGCCAGTAAGAGCATCATGCATTAGTAATTAAGACTAGAGTCAAACTACACTTGGCCTATTGTAAGCCTCGTTACAATGCGATTTTAATACAACCAATCAATGTTTCACGATCGCACTCGCACTGGGTTCACACAGACCAAGACATCAAGTAAAAAATATCGTTTCAAGGTGTGCACAATATTTCTAAACTCGTTACTTACTATACAGAACAAAATTTTCCCCGCCCACGCTATAAAATACTAACTGAGGCAACTAGAGCGCCAAAAGTCTGTACATCACAATTTTAAAAGCCATTCCATATCATGTGAGGCAACGTTGGCATTTAGTATAAATCTTCAATTGTTAGAATTATTTTGCTCTGATTGTCAAATAACCTTTCAAAATAATAAAATGCATGCTTATGTCTAGAGCAGCCATTCTCAAAGTGTGCTCCGCGGAGCCCCAGGGCGCCACGAAGCATCTCTAGGGGTTCCACAAAGATGTATGTCAGTAAAATAAATGGTTTTATAAAATGTAATAAGTGCTAGTAGGATTCAGCTATGTTTTATTTTATGGCTCCGCTGAATATTTGGGTACCCAAAAGGGTTCCATCCCTAAAAGTGTTTGAGTACCACAGTCTGGTCTAAAGTATCTACCTTACAGAACATGGTATTAGATAATATTATTCATAACAAGATGAGTTCGCGGTTACACCCGCGTTATTTAGTGCTTCTGCTCCGCAACCTTGGCTCATAGCGCCTGCTTAATAAATGAGCTATCCAATACAAAAACAATGATTTAAGTCGGAATAGTAGTTCCTAAGCAACATAACAACAGCGACCTCGCAAACAAATAAACTCTTTAACTTTATTATATTAAAGGAAAGAAAAAAGAGAAGAAATCTTTGAAATTAAACTACAATTCACGGATTTTATCGCGTTATATTGGTTTCACTAGTTAATACATTTAAACCGAACGATCTAGAAAGTACATTTATATTACTAGCCGATGTTTTGAATTTTTTACAGGATTCTTGTTCACGGCAGACTAACAGTCTGCCGTGAACATGAATCCTGTAAATAATTCTAGCTCAACAAAAAACAAGTTGGCCAAGTGCGAGACGGACTCGCGCACGAAGGGTGCCGTACCATCATCTATAAAAGAAAATCACGTTTGTTGTATATATACTTAAATATTATTAAGTTTCTACATGTTTATAAGATCGAGTAAAGAATTGCTTAAAACGGCAACAGACATACATTATTTGATTGAAATACACCTCTGCCTACCCCTCCGGGGATAAAAGGCGTGACCATATGTATGTATGTATGTGTCAACTTTCTAGCTACTACGTTTTATGAGAAACATCCCGGTGACAGACAGACAGCGGAGGCTTAGTAATAGGTCTCCGTTTTTACCTTTTAGGTACGGAACTCTAAAAACGAGGTTGAATGAAGCAATTTTAAATGCAAAAGCAAATTTAAATGTCTAGTGGCTTCGGCTTTACACCGAAACCGTAGGGTTCTAGGCGACTTGGGAAGGATGAATGGAATGGACTGTATTAGGGGGAGTTCTGGGTCGCCTAGAAAGGAATAAGGGAAGAAGAGATGGATACGGGAGGAGGTGATTCAGTGGGTATAGGATATTTCAAGGATGGAAGGCACTTACCTTATACAGCCTTCTTCGTTTATTTTCCTCCTGGTGGTTTCGTGATGCAGCTGCTTGTTTTCACTTCACTCACGAGCGGGTTTTCCTTGGTGGAAGCGGTAAATCACATACAGCGGTGCGGCGCGGAGCGGTATCGAGACGGCGTTCTTAGCGAGCGGAATGTTCTAGACTGTCACTCGCGTCGACGAATCGCGTCGACGAATCGGGCGAAGGCAGTGCCTCTTCCAGGGAGAGGGAAAGAGAGGGACGGAAATATGATATCGCTCGCACTAGACAAGCGTGGAACGATTCATGTTGATGCGATTAGTTATATATAGGAAGGTAGATGGCGCTACCATATCCCCCCGGCCCTAAAGGGTTGCCTTAAAAAAAAATAGAATTGAACTTAGCTATGTTGGGTGTACTACCGCATAACCCATCAATAGGCTAAGACAGCGATATGACAATAAAATTAATCTAAACTAACTTTAGCGAAAACTACAAACGCAATAATAGCGAAAACTACTAACTACATACTTAAACTAAGAGGTAGGTCCAACTTCAGGCTAGATCTCACTGAGTTGGAAGCGGATGCGAGTTGATCAGTGCCTCGACTTGTGCAAGGACAGTTAAAGGCTCTTCGTAAGAGAGGATCTGTTGACCTATAACTTTGAAGAGATGCGTTTTAATTACTTCGACCATGCTTGCCCAACATCCACCGAAATGTGGTGATGCTGGTGGAATAAACTTCCAGTCAATATGATCTATGGAGAGTTCTTCCTGAAGACGAGTACGATAACCCGCGACGTGATTGAAACAAGTAGCGGGAACAAGTTCAATCAATTTACTAACGCGGTTGGCGACAAAGTCTGCCAGCGGTGAGGAGAAGAATAAATCCAAGCGAGCACTACCTTGGAGTCGGAAAATGCGTATATTTATTAATAGAGTAGTGGGGCAAAACTGTGTCTTGAACCTTGTGGAGCAACTGAGACAGCAGAAGGGCCGCGCACAACTCCAGTCTCGCAACCGAAATGGTTTTAACAGGCGAGACCTTAGACTTGGCACAAACTAACTGCACCGAGTAGTTAGAACCAATGCGGACTTGCAGATATACGACTCCGCCGTAAGCACGCTCGCTGGCGTCAGCGAAACCTATTAAGTTGACGGTACATCCATCTACCAACCCAAGATGACGCGGAATAAACTTGATTGAGCACGGTAAGCTCAATACAAAACTGGCCCCAAGCGGCGACAATATGGTCAGGGGGTGTTTCATCCCACTCGCACTTTGATAGCCAAAGCTCTTTGATCAAGAGCTTGGCGTACAAAATTGTGGGAGCCACAAACCCATTATGTCCCATAGTCGAGCTCCTGTGGACAGCATAGTGCGCTTGGCGCACTTATCATCTGGCGGTGAGACGTCAAACCGAAAACTATCCCAGGATTTGTCCCAGCGTAAACCGAGAACCTTATGCGGTACAGACTTCTCAAACTCAATGTCTGGAGAAGCCTTATGAGAATCTGGTATGCGTGCGAGAACCTCCTTAGAGTTGCTTGTCCATTTGACAAGATCAGTTTGGCCTCGCTCGAAAAGCTGAATAAGCTCTTCACAAAGCGAAATTGCTAGCGGAGCGGGTATGACATTACAGGCAATGTCATCTATATACAAAGCGGATGTGTAGTATAGTATAGTGTAGCGTAGCGTAGCTTAGCATAGCATAGCGTAGCATAGCATAGCATAGCGTAGCATAACGTAGCATAGCGTAGCATAGCATAGCATAGCATAGCATAGCTAATTAGTGCTTTATCTTACAAACGGTTTTAGCACCCACCTTGATCTCTTGAAGAGCAGAACAACAACAAGACGTAATACAATGAGAAGTATGTAACGTAGGTACGGTACCCATAATCACATACCCAAGTACCGTCTCAATAGCGGGCGGTAAATCATATCGCTCACTACGTACTATGTTAGTTAGTAGCAAGTGCGGAAATATTGAAGCTCCGATCAAAAGATCAATGCCTGCCAGATTCGCAAACTCCGCGTCGGCTAGCGGCAATGATTTGAGATGAGTGAGTGATGCTACGTCTACATTAGCGTTCGGTAATGCGTCCGTGATACGCTCCACGATAAGCGAAGAAATGTTAAAATTAATATTCCTATCAAAACGCGAATGTATTTTAATATCTACGGAACCCTTGCAATGCTTTTCTGATCCGCCTATCCCTTTGACGGTTGAGTTAGTATTTTTAAAGTTATTCCATAATCCGAGGCGTTTGAAGCATTCCGATGTTATTAGATTGGTCTGAGATGCGCTATCTAGCAGACAACGTACCATGTGCGGCGACCCATTAACATCATATACGATAACTTGCGCTGTCGCTAACAGTACCGTCTTAGACGCCGTACTCTGCGTTTTGGCCCTGCGCGGATCATTATAGATGCGCGAGTGCCATCCTCGCGTGCGCGTCGCCTGCGCAATGGATGTCATACACAACGATACTTCTTCGCCCTCAGACGCGGAAGGCGCAGCTACCGTGTTCTGCACTTGCGACTTACTCGTAAGTGTGTCAAGGTTAGCGGCTTGACTTGACAACTGGTTATTTTTATCATAATGTAACAGTGTATGATGTTTTTGTTTACACGAGCGACATCTCGTTCTACTGGAACAATTACTCGTTTTATGTTTTATGCTTAAGCAATTAATGCAAGCTTTGTTATCTTTTACGCTTTTAAAACGAGCAATTGGATTTAAATCATTAAAGGTGGGACACTTATAGTAATGGTCGTGCACTATATTACTGCACAGACACTTCTGTGAATTATTACTATTAGATTCCGAACATGTTACGTAAGATTGTGGATTAGGGACCGAGTTATTATTACTATTTCGCGATTTATTCATAAGGCCTCTCGTTATTATGCAGCCGCTGATGCCACAGAAGCGCCCTCTCATCCACGAAGTACCGGCCACAAGTCGGACACATACACTTCTGCTTACCCCCTGACTCCTTCTTTATAGGCGACGGGATTTCTAGACTGTCACTCGCGTCGACGAATCGCGTCGACGAATCGGGCGAAGGCAGTGCCTCTTCCAGGGAGAGGGAAAGAGAGGGACGGAAATATGATATCGCTCGCACTAGACAAGCGTGGAACGATTCATGTTGATGCGATTAGTTATATATAGGAAGGTAGATGGCGCTACCATCTAGTAATGAAACAAGTCCAAAGGGGAAAACATTCAGTGTCAAAAGAAAATCATACATTTATACGACAATCCCTAGAAACTCACGTGCCACAACATTGATTGTGGCACGCGACAAATGACATTATTTGTATGGCGCCCTCGAACCCGTTAATGTAAAAGCCACCAGCGGATTATACTTTAATAGACCTGTATCAACTGCATTACAAGTGTTTCGACACATACTTTACATTTCACTTATAATGACAGAATTTTTCGATGATACGATGTTATCACTTTTCATCGTTTATGTCATCTTGGTGTTTTGACGTGACAACGTCTTATAAATTGGTTTGCCGGGTGACACTTCAAGAAACTGTGTTACGCTCCGCTCACGTTATGCGCTCACAATGAGAGCGAGTGAGAGGCACGCGTCCCGCCTAAGAGCGAGAGAGACAGACATAAAAAGTGAAAAGCACGCGTCTTTCATCCTTCTTCCTACTATACGAATGAATATTCACATTAAAATTATTTTACCACTCAAAGTCGTTGTCACGTAAAACTTTCGCCCGTATACCGACTTTACAGGCAACCAATTTTTTTTCCTGATCTAATATTTCCAAGATCTCATATTCACCATCAAAAGCTCTTTGTATCTTTGTTTAAATAAATTGTTCTTGTCGTTCCAACACTACATCCAGAACAAGTTAAAATCACTTCTAAGTGACAAAAAATCATGTAGGTGAAGAAAGTTAGAAAATATTGTTACGAATGGCAGTGTCGTAAGAGCCGACAAAGGGAGCATACTATGCAGAGAATAGCACTGCAAGAGAAGGAAAACTTGATACAAACCCTATACCAACCCGTTTGGCCAGCGTGGTATAGTAGGCCAATTCCTCCTTTCAAAGGAGAGGCTTAGTCCAGCAGTGGACTGTTAAAGGCTGATGATGATGATAATGATGGCGGTATTTGGGGAATAACGCCATCTATCGGCAACAGAGAGAATTAGAAGAAAGGGATAGATCGATAGTTTGAAATTGCGCCATCTATTCTCTACTAGACGGCGTTGCTGTTGAACATTGGAACAATCAATGCTGTTTCTGGATCGTACGAGAATATTTTAGGGAAGACTAGTATGCACGAGTCCGGTCCGGAATCCGGTCGGTATAAAAAGAGCTTGGATGAGCGGATTGCAGTTCAGTTCTAGTAACAGAGCGACCAACAAAGCGAAGAACTTATGAAGAGTAAGTGAGTTGGAAGTGTGTTCCTAGCGTGGTAATAAGTTTTTATTAGTGTGTAATTAAGTCTATTGGTAAAATAAAGTACAGTTTTAGTGACATATTGATTTCAATTTATCGCCGAACCCCAGCTCGTAACAATATGTTTCTACCTACCTTGCATTTGAAGAAGTTGAAAGAAGAATAACCAATGGCTGGAAAAGGTACTGGGCTTTAAAAGAGATTATGAAGGATAAAAACCTGCATATTAATAAAAACCAAACTTTTTAACACCAGCATATTACCAGTTCTTATGTACGGCAGTCAAACATGGACCTTGTCACAAAACATGACTAACAAACTTGCAACATGTCAATACGCAATGGAAAGGAGCATGATGAATGTGAAAAAATCTGACCGACTGAGAAACTGTGTAATAAGAAGTAAAACAAAGGTTACAGATATAACATACAAAATTAGAAGACTGAAGTGGCGATGGGCGGGGCACATGATAAGAGGAAGAGATAAATGGAGCAAAAATGTGACGCGATGGTATCCAAGAGAGGGAAAACAAAAAAAAAAAAAAAAAAAGGAAAAAAAAAAAAAGGAGAAGAGGGAGACCACAAAAAAGGTGGGACGATGATATCAGGCAAGTGGCAGGCGGCAGGCGTCACATGGAACAGAGTGGCCCAAGAAAGACGTGAGTGGAAAAGGTTGGAGGAGGCTTTTGCCGATTGGCAAACAGATCCTCAAAAAATAAGAAAATTCAAGTAAAGACTGGATTAAGGATAGCATTAATTAATATTTAAGTTTTGATGTATTTCTATTTTAATGTAATTGTAGGCTCTGAATAAAAGGCTATATTATTACCTTGCATTAATACAAATTATATCATTATAATTGATGATATGGCGCATAGAGGATTCTCTATTTGGGATTTTTTAATAGACTTACGCCTGTATACCCTAAGCGGTAGGCAGAGGTGTTATATTACACATACATTTCGCCATTAATTTTTAGGTCCCACGTAATACGGAGCGAGCCTGTTGCCGCTACCGGGCACATCACCAGACTCCGTGCTGCTACTGAGAATTCGGAAAACCCCAGAAGCACTTTTGCTCGACCCGCGAATCGAACCCGGGATACGCTATCCACTGGACCACGGTTTGTTTATCTGTAAACTTAGATTCTAATCTCGGGAACTGTGTGGGTAAAACCACGAGCTCAGCTAGTCTAATTGCATAGGATTTCATACAATAGACGGTGATATGCGTTGCGTTGGTCGCACAGTATGCGGCAGTATGTGCTAAGCATCCAATGTGACCTTTACCAAGCTTATGTGGATTAGTTACGTATGGCACAATGCGACTTTACTGTACGGTCTGTGTTGCTAGGGCAGTAATTAATCTCGACGAGTTGTCTGCTACGAATATCAGAGTTTACTCGAAAATTACAGAATGTAGAGGGTGCGAAGGATTAAATGTTTTGCTGAAAGAACCTAATATTGTTACATTACATAAACATTAAATTTGTGATAAATCAGGTTGGTCTAAGTAGGACAAAAATTAAACTTGATTACATATCCGTATGATTGTCTCGTTACAAAAACTGTACTTAGAACTTGCATGGTTATATTTTCAATAACTTAGTTGCAAAAATCGTTTTACTATATATCAAGGTTGTAGGATTGAGCCATACATATAACAGGTCAGTAGCAATCATATTGTACAATAAAACATCATTGACGCGTTAGCAATCATACAAAATATTCATCTTAATTCCTTTTCATTATTAACAATAAGCATTTAATACAAAAACATCCAAGAAAACCTGTTCCTTTGTAAATTTATGTGATACTCAATACGCTCATCGGAGCAAATATTCAATTGATGGAATAAAGCGACGAAGACCAAATGAGATGCCGCATATATAATCAAGGCAATTGCTACTATCCTCATGTACACGAAAATAAACAAAAATGTGTATAGGCATGTAACGTAAATAGGCCAAAGCTTCGCCAAAAATCCATGCCAAGGATAAGGGAATTTTGAATCCCAGGTACAACATGAACTTCTAAGTTAATCAATTTATCCTGAAACTCGAAGGGTAGAAACACCGATCCCAAAGACTCAAATCGTTCGCCGCCTGCTGTTATTTACCTTAAAGGTTTCGATTTATCCAAAACATTGTCTTTCAAAAATAAGTTATGCAAATTATTACCTTATAATTGTAACGCAAGATCCAGAATCTAAAAGACCTGTGGTAGGTATTCCGTTTAATTTTAGAGTAACGTAAGGTAAATATTCTACTTTAGAATTAACGGATTGAGGAAATAT
This sequence comes from Euclidia mi, assembly GCA_944739405.2. Taxonomy (NCBI): domain Eukaryota; kingdom Metazoa; phylum Arthropoda; class Insecta; order Lepidoptera; family Erebidae; genus Euclidia; species Euclidia mi. The sequence goes on from OX123184.2 coordinate 111,523,525, forward strand.
GATAGCTATTAAAGAATTTTTTTAAAAGTCCAACCAATTATTCCACTCTGTTTTATTACAATTAGTTGTATAATTTGATTTTCCACAATCCTTATTAACTAGTTTTTTGAAACTGTAGGGGTCGACTTAGATTTACAATTGGGGCAGTCTGACACCTTGAAACCCTTTGTGCCGCACTTAAAACAGATTAGGTAGTGTGGCTGACGGCAATTACGTAATGAGTGCAAATTGCATCTACAACGCACGCAAAAAGTTTTATTTATATTAGAAGTACTCGATACGGCGTTGACTTGTGGTACAGACTTGTATCTCGATGTATCGGCGACAGAGTTATATTTATTGAAGTGATTATGATTGTAAACATTTTTTTTTGAAGAAAAATTAGAAAACGGATAATTATACGCTAGATCGGGTGCTACAGTATTCTTTGAAACTTTAGGGGGTTCAGAAAATTGCTTACTGCGACTTTGGTAATTTTCGAAAAGACGACAAACTTCGACCAGACTATCAACATCAACAACCTTTGCAGTGAGCAGACAATTAGTGTAACAAGGTCTAATATTATTTAGTAAAATTTCTAGCTTCTCCGAATCAGCGATAGGAGAACTAAGTCGCGAAAACAGACCGTGCATTTTTGCCACGTAAATAGTTATTGATTCGTTCTCGCCCTGTGAGCGCTGACGAATCTCCGTCATAAGCCGATAATCGTAGTTATGCGGACTAAAATCTCGTTTTGAAAGTTCGCAAAGTTCTAACCAAGGCTTTACATTATTTTTAACAGAACGATACCAAACTAATGCGTCACCCGAAAATATTTCAAAAGCGAAAGACAACATCTTGTCATGTGGAATAGATCTACAGGACATAAATTCATCAATTTTTTCAATAAAAGATCTTACACATGATTTACCGTTAAATTTGAATTTACCTAATTCCGAGAAAAGCTTACGGTCGTAATTATAGGAAGTGTTTCCCTCTGCTACTGAGCAATCCGACCGCGAACTACGGTTCGTGATTAATTGTAATTTCGCATATAAGTCATTAAATTTATTCCACACAGACTCAATTTTTTTAATATCAAGACTGCCGGTATCCACCCTATTCAGTCGATGAAAACAATGGTGAAGCACGGTTTCGACCTTCTGTTGAAGCTCGGAGGTATAGTTTGCTTCCAACATAGATAAGTGTTTATTTGATCTTAATAACGACTTTTCCACTTCAGCTACATCCTCCTCTGGTGGGAAGGGTGAAGATAATATATCCTCCGAGGGAATTTTAACTGAAAGTTTAGCGATTTGTTTGCGCAGATCGTCAGGCTTTGAAACGCCGCGTATTGTGGTCTCATATTCTAATTCCGCTCTAGTTAATAATGAGAAATTTATAATGTAAGCCATTATTACAAAACAATAATAGAAAATCTAAGTATTTACGCCGGTACTAGAAAAAAAAATTAAATATCGCCAGAAAATCGAATACCGTGCTAGAAAAAGCTGAAATACACTAAATTATACAATGGTGTGATGATTGGTAAAGGATAAAAAAATTTCTTAAAGGTCACTCGAAGGTTGAATCAATATATTTTTTTCGCGAACACGAGGCACGTTAGTTCAACGGCTAAGCGGTTAGAACCGGTTGGCGGCTGGGCACGCTGCCCGCAGTGAAACGTGATTTTAGACCGACGTTAATTAAATCACCGTTATGTTATTTACACAGTTAAATTGCTTATGGCCAACCAAAATAGATAGAAACTGTACCTGTACGCAATTCACCACACCAGAATATATGCACACACAGGAGAAAAATATACAAGAGAAAAAGAAATTATTTCACTCACCTGTAAAGTGCCAACTTACGTTTTAAAAATATATTTAAAAATTCTATTGGGTGCCAATGTCGCACGAGTGATTGGTTTCCCGGGATAGCCGGGATCGATCACTCGCCGAGCAATTAAAAAGAGATAATTAGGTTGTCTTACGGGAAATAAATAAAAAATATCACCAGGAAAGATTAAACTCGCGATATATTCCAGATTCACAATGGTTTTAATTACACAAAAGAACTGACACTGGAGATTAACCGACTAGACAATTATCCAGGGCGTGGGTGGTAGGTTGGCACTCCACAGGTCTTCGGATGGGTACTCAGCTTTGTCGTGTTGTCTCCAAGCAGAAAAGGCCCAACCACGTGTGTCGCCGGTATATATAGGGTCGGCGAGCGGGAGAGAGCTCCCCACTGCAGTGCGTCACTCGTAGCGAGGCTCGCAAGCGCCGAGGCACGACGTCACAGGCACTACTCACGTCCCAACCGAACCTTTAATCATCGCAGGGTCCCGTATTGTAGTTAAGTGGAGAGGCTAGTTGTATCCCAAGTTTCCACAACAACTGGCAGCCACTTTTTTCGTAAATGAAGCTTGTAAATAATGGAGTGAAAGTGTAAAGGGTAAAATCGCCTGGCCATTTCACTAGGGATTGTTATGGAGACGACCGCGACAGGAAAATAAAAAACTGTATCATTCTTCGATAGAATTTTTCGGTTTGATTTACGAATGTTGATTCAGGTCGTAAAATATCCTACAGTACAAATCACATTTCAGCCAATCAGTAAATCATAGCCATGTCGAAATTCTGATTGAATAAAATTTCAACTTTTAGTATGTGGAATTTTTAACAGTGTCCGAATATTTTTGTGTAAAGGTTGCTTGAAGTAAGTAGGTAATACCTGCTCTCGTGTCAATCAATCGTTAGCAGCTCTATAAGTAGTATCGGTAAATAAAGTTCAGTCAACTGTAGTAGGAGTGAAGATTTTTTATGCATACGACATGCATGATACGCGCCCGCGATATATCGCTGTACTGTGAATAACAGTGGACTGTTTGCGTAAAATGTGATGATTTATTCACTACGGACCGTGTAAATATTTACCGAAGGATTACCAATGCCTGAGCAAATTCCAGTGACTCGCAAATGAAATTGTCGAAAATCCATGAAATTCTCATATTTTAATATTTAACATTGGAGTAACTGATGGGTTTGATGACAGTTTGTGACATACCTTAAACTGTGAAAGGATGCTACACGTCGAAAAAATGTTTAATTGGTTGTCACAAACAGTGCAGCAGATTATTTCGCCTACGTCTATCTACCTTTTCGCAGTAAAGGCAACATCATGTCAATCCGACTCTTCGCAATTTATGTAAGGCTTTCAAGAGTTTTTGCCCTCCGTCCATTCGTTTATTTCTCAGTTCGTTAATATTCGATGGTAAATGCCTTGAGCTCTTTTTTGTCATGTAGTACATTAGATACTTTATATACATAGGTTGTAGTTACTAAGTCAAATAAAAGCAAACTGCGGCAAAACTTTTTGAAGATTCAGTTATTATATGGCACCTTAACATAGTGCGAATATGACACTTGTGAGTGCCACATTATATTGTATTTTGCTGAGAACACATTTTGTGTTTCCCCCGCACCGATCGCCCATAGCCACGCCAGTCGTCCCTTAGCCTTCTAACTAGTTTAACGTGTTAGCGTAAGAACTATTGTGAAAACGAATAGACCTTGTGTTGGACCAGACTCTACGTTTCATTTATCTCCAAAATATACCCTCGCCACCGTAACACAGTGAACACGCAGTAGACAGTCAGATAGTAAATTCATACACCACAGTGAACACGCAACCTTGACGCTCACCCTATAATAGACATTTACTTAACATTGGTGACCTCCGACTTTAGTTACGGTGCGCGCAGAGACAGTAGTGCAGTGACTTGGCAGTGGACGAGGGACGACTCCCCGTCGACTGAGGAAGACGACCTGATTCGACGGGCAATTTCAAGGGAAACCATAAGAAAAAGCAGAGAACATGAATCCGACGCAAGCGACTGCGGATTTGGCATCCATAAGCGTTTCGGCGAGAATTCCAGAGTTTTGGGCGGAGATGCCGCGCATGTGGTTCGCGCAGTTCGAGGCAGTCATGGAGTCTCAGAAGCAGAGCGACCTGGCGAAGTTCCAGATGGTAGTGGCGAAGTTGACCAAGGACGCTCTACACCAAGCACACGACCTCATATTGGCACCGCCGGCAGAGAAAGCGTATATAGCGTTGAAACAACGACTTCTATCAGCTTTTGAAGATAGCGCGGAACGGCAATTTCAAAAATTAGTTAGCGAAATGGAGTTGGGATCGCAGCGCCCGTCACAGTTGTTACGCCGAATGTCTGAATTAGCTCGGAACACAGAAGTGTCTGACGACGCCCTAAGAAGATTATGGATAGCGCGACTCCCAGGCTCGGTGAAAGCGGTACTATCGGTATGTCAAGATACAAAGTTGGATAACCTTGCGATAATGGCGGATAAGATCACAGAAAATCTACATGCTGACGACGTAGCTGCAGTTTCAGCGGCGACACCGGAAAGCACACCAGTGACCGAGATAGCAAGTATGATGGCCAAATTGGAATTAGGACTCAGAGAGATAAAGCAGGAAGTGAACGAGATAAGAGGAAGACGCGTTGGAGGTAGACCACAATGGAATAGGAGCAGCTCAAGGTCAAGATCAAGAGGACCACGTCGCACCCCAGAGAGTCCCAATTGGTTGTGCAAGTATCACTTCTGGTATAGACAACGAACGAGGATGTGCGAAAAGCGAAAAACCATGCAACTGGAAATCTTCGAAACCGTCACCGTCGGAAAACTAAGCGCGCTGCAGTCGAGCACGGTGGGCGACTGCATTACAGCGGCAGGTAACCATCGCTTTAGTATAACAGATAGAAAGTCGAGAATTCGATTTTTAGTAGACACCGGCGCGAATGTCTCAGTTCTACCGGTACGTAGTGTAAAAAAAGGCGAATGTGTCCAAAGTAGTTATAAATTGTATGCTGCTAATAACACTAAAATTAGAACCTATGGTGTAAAAACTTTAGAACTTAATCTTGGATTGCGTAGAATATTTAGGTGGACGTTTATTATTTGTGACGTCCAGCAAGCAATATTAGGGGCAGATTTTATTGAAGCACATAAATTAATTGTAGACCTGTATAATAAGAAACTTATAGACAGTTTAACGAATTTACACTCTAATGGGTCCATCGTACAGTACGACACGCCGACTATTAAAAGTATACAAAACGATAATCCGTATCGCGAATTATTAGAAGAATTTTCAGAAATCACTAAACCAGTTTGTTTTAAGGACGCACCTTGTCATTCAGTTGTGCATCATATAGATACTAAAGGTCCCCCGGTATACGCGCGTCCCAGGCCCTTACCACCGGATCGGTACAACAAGGTAAAAAAGCAATTTCAGTTAATGAATGATTTAGGTATATGTCGTCCGTCGAAAGGTGAGTGGTCAAGTCCGTTACATGTAGTACCAAAAAAGGACGGCGCATTACGCCCGTGTGGAGACTACAGAGCTTTGAATGCCATAACGAAACCAGACCATTACCCAATCCCAAGGTTAAGTAGTTTTACGTATATTTTAGAAAATAAAACATTGTTTACACGTTTAGATTTAAATAGGGCCTACCACAACATAGCCGTTGCACAAGAAGACATTGAAAAGACGGCGATAGCAACACCGTTTGGTCTTTGGGAATTTCCACGCATGACGTTCGGATTAAGGAACGCTGCGCAGACATTCCAAAGATTTATGGACCAGTACGTGCTGAAAGGAATAGAACTCACAGGAGGTACAGAAGCCGAAGGTGAAGAAACTGAAGGTGAGTCAGCACTTTTCTGTTATATCGATGATATCGTCATTTCGTCATCAAATAGTAATATTCATAAAAAGCACCTCAAATTACTTTTTAAACGGTTTAGCGAAGTAGGCATAACGATAAATTTAGGTAAATGTGCATTCGGACAGTCCAAAATAGAATTTTTAGGTTACGAGGTAACAAAAGATGGTTATAGCCCTTTACCAGAGAAAATTAAGGCAATTACAGACTATCCAAGGCCGATTACAGTAGAACAACTCCGTCGTTTTCTTGGAATGATTAATTTCTATAGGTCACATTTACCACACGCTGTAAAGTATCAGGCAGAGCTTAATAAGTATTTGCATAACGCTAAAAAGAGAGATAAATCTAAAATTGTGTGGAATGATAGCAGTATATTAGCTTTTGAGCAATGTAAAAAGAGCTTACAGAACGCCACTACATTGTCTCATCCCAGTGTCAGTGCTCCGCTATCGCTTATGGCGGATGCGTCCGATTTTCGCGTGGGCGCGGTGTTACAACAGAAACTTAACGGTGAGTGGAAACCGCTAGGATATTTCTCTAAGCAGTTGTCAGATACACAGCAGAAATATTGTACTTATGATAAAGAGTTAACCGCGATATATTTAGCTATGGTACATTTTAGAAGTATGATCGAAGGACGACAGCTTACTATTTACACAGATCATAAACCCCTCATATTTGCCTTTACAAAGCTTAGCAGTCAGAAGGAGATACCTAGGAGAGCTCGACAATTATTATATATTTCAGAATTTACGAACGATATTCAATACGTTAAAGGTAGAGAGAATACGGTTGCTGACGCACTATCGCGTGTGGAGTCCATTGTTTGTCCCACGGTAGTCGATTTCGACGAATTGGCGCAGGCACAGGAACTTGATAAGCCGTCGCTAGAACCAAACGTGAAAAGTAACTTGATATTTAAACGAATAACAATGCCTGGTAGTGATAAGAGTATATATTGTGAAATTTCAACGAATAATATTAGACCTTACCTGAGAAATTTAGAAAAGTAATATTTGATTGCATACATAACGTTAGCCACCCTGATATGCATGTCACGCGAAAAATGATAACACAAAGATATTTTTGGTACGGAATGAATAAGGACGTAAACACATGGGCTAAAGCTTGCATTGCTTGTCAAAGGGCAAAGATTAGTCGACACACTATTTCGAAATTATCTAGTTTTCCTAAATGTAACAGATTCGAACACATTCATACGGACATAATTGGCCCTTTGCCCACGTCACAGGATGGTCATCGTTACTGTGTAACTATAATAGACCGTTTTACGCGGTGGCCGGAAGCAATCGCAGTTTCAAATATCACGGCAGCCACAATCTCCGAAGTTATCTATAAAAATTGGATATGCAGATTCGGTTGTCCGTCTAGAATAACTACGGACCAGGGGAGGCAGTTCGAAAGTGATTTATTTAAAAATCTTATGAAATATTTAGGTATACAAAGGATTAGGACAACCCCTTATCATCCCCAAAGCAACGGGATGATAGAGAGATGGCATCGCTCATTGAAAAATGCTTTAACAGCACGTTTAATAAATAATAAAGACTGGGTAAGTGAGCTTCCTACCACATTATTTGGACTTCGATGTGCATGTAGAGGAGATACAGGTATCAGCGCTTCGGAAATGCTGTATGGCGAAACTATTAGACTCCCTGGTGATTTTCTACATGTGCAAAGAAATGAGGTCAGTGATTCAAAGAGTTTTCTAGAACAATTGCATCAGACGATTAGCAAGCTTAGGCCGCAGTCCGAGTCTAGAGCGACAAGCGATTCACGTAAATTTTTCGTAAGTAAAGATTTAAAAACTTGTACACATGTTTTCGTTAGGAATGAGTTATTAAAGAAAGCGTTTAGTCCTACTTACGACGGCCCATATAGAGTGATAAATAGAAATGACAAAATTTTTAGGATAAAATTACCAAACAGAGAGCTTGATTTGTCCATAGATAGGCTCAAACCCGCTTTTATGTTGCAAGAAAATGAGAATGATGACTTATGTTTAGATAAGACTCTAGAAAATAGTTGTAAGAATAATGAGGAGGTTAAATCGCCTCCGCTTATGAATCAAACTACGCGCAGTGGCCGACGTATTAAGCCACCCGTACGATTTTTGTTGCCGTAAGCTCATATTTTGACTAACATGTCATGTTTATTTTATAAAAGTTTGATGTAAGAAATCACTGTATCACTTTTGTATCACTATTATAAGCGAACACTAGTACGCGATATTTTTATAATTTTGTAATATTACTTTGAGACTTGTTAATTTTGTATAGAAATGGGAAATTATCAGACAAGGAACGAAGAAGTGATAATCGCTCAGCAAGGAGCTAACCAAGCTAAGCAAATTGGTGACATGGAGTATTAATTTTTGTTGTTATCAGCATTTTTATATTTTTGTGTATATGTTCATGTGGTAAACACACTTGTACCCGTTTAAAGAATTGGGTCAGAAAGGAGATGATGTCTATTTGGCCTGCAGGACCAGCAGTTCAAGCGACCCCGCAGTGTACTCAACAAACGTCATATGCTTAAATGTTGTAACGAACATGTGAAGATATTCTTTTGTTTAGAAATATGTTGAATCAGATTTTATATAGGTACGTATTGATGAGGTATTTTACTGTTCAATCATAGGACATTCTGCAGAGTTTGTGTTGTCGGTTATTAGCCACAATGACGCCAAGACAGGACAGTAGAATACATCAGAAAGACCGTAAATATGTGGTGGTATATTTTATATTTGTGTTTGTCAAAAATGGCACAGTGATTTCAATAATGTATCGTGTATTGTGTAATCATTTTTATTAATTACGTGTAATATGTAATGTTATAAAAACTTAATACTTCAAATGTAAGGTCGAGTAAATAAATTGTAGCATCAGCATAGGTATGTTTTATGTTTCATCATTGCAACAACAGTTCTAAGTATTGTAATAATGGTAACTTGATATTAAATTGCAACAGTGTAACTTTGTTTTTATATAGCAGCGTAGCAAGACGACTCGGCGACGAAATGTAATGAGTTAGCAGTTTGAATGTTATTCTTGGATTTATGTATTCAATTTATGTTTCGATGTTTTAGAATAAAAAAATTCAATTTTTTTTAAAAAGGGGAGGTATGTGAGTGCCACATTATATTGTATTTTGCTGAGAACACATTTTGTGTTTCCCCCGCACCGATCGCCCATAGCCACGCCAGTCGTCCCTTAGCCTTCTAACTAGTTTAACGTGTTAGCGTAAGAACTATTGTGAAAACGAATAGACCTTGTGTTTGACCAGACTCTACGTTTCATTTATCTCCAAAATATACCCTCGCCACCGTAACACAGAGAACACGCAGTAGACAGTCAGATAGTAAATTCATACACCACAGTGAACACGCAACCTTGACGCTCACCCAATAATAGACATTTACTTAACAACACTTATATATTCAATGAAATACCATGAAACACGTAAATGTAAGCTTGTCCTGGATTTATGCAGCAAGAGACAGCGCATTTGGATGAGTGACCGCAGAATTTCAACGAAGACAATGATATAATATTATCAAGTAGATTTTCCACATGTATCAAAACCGGGGAATGGTCACAACGCTGTTGACAAATGATCACAGAAGATTGCAACACAAACCGGCACAGTGATGAATGGTTAAATATATAACCATTTGTGCCACAGAGCTACGAAATTGCATAGATAACGAAATACATTACAGCCGTGTTTAACGAATGATTCTAAATGTGAATGGAAGGTTTAAAAAGTAACGAATAGTCGTTTCTGAAATAGTGACTTCTATTGTGTTTCGCTATTGCATTTTCTGTTCGTATTTGAATAATAATAAGTCTGAAACATTTCGGTAACTGTAGTCACCTTGTTAAAATTGTTCAAATGCTGTGCAGCGGTTGGAATTTGGGGTGGAAGGTGTGCTTAATTTTTTAGCTGCCTGATGGGAATATTGTTGTTATACTAGTCGGTATGTGTAGATTTTTAATCCATTGTTTAATAAAAATGAAAAAGATGGAAAAGTTATTTTATTTTGTAAACTTATTTTAATGATTATTATAAAAGACAGATAGCTGTAAGGTAAATTCTGTCATCGTGTTGAAATAATTATTTTTGTGACAAAAGAACAAATAATTATAAAAACTGGTATTGAACATTGCGAATGTTGAGATAATAATATCAATATCGACTTTCAACTTATATAATATTTTATTGTATTCCGAAGCACCAAACTAACTCTTCTAAACGTATTTTCAGTTAAAATTTAGTAATAAATGCTCATCAGTATTCATATTTCAAAAAGTTAATACAATCGATGCAGTTCAAAAGACAACGAACTCAGACAGTTTGAGACGACTTGACATAACCCCTTCAAATCATCGAAATATTTAAAATGCTTCACGATTTTCAAAACACTTGCTTTCCGTATTCATCCTCTTGGTACAAAAAGTAGATCCAGCTGACGTAAATTTCCATAAAGATTTATACTATTTCGAACTTTTTTTCCCAACCATCACTCCGTAAATTTATAAGCAACTGACTCAGCCATCTACATAACGAACAGCGGTTATATAAATGAGAATTCTACTAAGTAACAAAAACATGTAAAAAATACATATAAAAACATTTCCGCTACTGCCAAACCATGACTCGGAATAAAAGCGGCACAAAAGTCACAGAAAAGTTCTCACAGTAAGCCTAAAATAATGCTATTAAAGCAAGAACATTCCCGAGGGAACGCAACCCAACCCTGTTTTTACACAAAAAGCGAACTCAGATTTGTTGTGACTGTATCTATTTTCAAACGCTATGAAAATATTTCCGTAATGTGTACACTGATGTATATAGAGGACCCATAAACAGGTAAGTAGTGACTATTCAAAGGAGAAATTTCGTTCGGAACTAACATGCTTTTTTTGTCAGAGTCACAAAAGTGAACTAATGTTATTGGATCAACGACCTCAAACGTTATTTCTGAGTAAGATATTTTGGCTACAGTGTAGCCGTTTTTGCTTTAAGAATTCTTTAATTTTTTTGTTTGTTTCGTAACTGTTAAGGCGGATTTCAAAGTGTTGAAATTACTGGAACTGTTTTCAATTTCACTTGACTAGGTTCGGTCGCTGGACTGGTCTGGCTGGACCCTATAACTTGTTAAGATAAGAGAGAATAGACAAATGTTATTTCTGTTGAGAATTGACAAATTCTGAAATATATTTTCTTCTGTGAGAAGAATACAGATGTGCAATATTGCTATAAATAAGTTGGTCAAAATCAAAACGGCGACAAAAATATAGTAATTAAATCTTATTTCACACATTTTGACCATGGTTGTTACATTTACTCTATGATAATTTATTCAAACATCAAAAACCGTCAACGAGTAGTTAATTTAAATCGCACGATTGATTCGGTGAAGATTTGCCAGCCTTATACCCGAAGGAACAAACCTGTCATTTTGCAAATGTGTGCAAACTGCTTTACTTGGGTGAGTAACCACGCAGTGCTATGTCAGTCTGACCCAGAAGACAAGAATGGAGTAAAAACAACACTATTTTGTCAGTAATTTCCTTTATCGATACTAAAACTGAGCTGAGAAAGGAGCGTAAAGATAAACAACGGTGCAGTGTGCCATATCCCAGTTTACGTGGAACTACAAGAAATAAGCTGGGAAGATGAGCGATGCGCGAGAAAAACAGCACCAATACTATAACAGTGTTTTTGTTTCCTCGCTTCCTCATTACCAGCTTACGCGCACAGCTCACGAGAATCCGTAGCCTTACCGAAAAGGCGGGACTTTATAGTCCATCGTACTAAATTATACGGTGTCCAGTTTGCATGCTGAATCAAATACTATTAGCCATTCTCTATTGCTGATAATAGTTCAACCGTTACATTGCATCAACGGGACAATACATTTTTAAAGCATTTATATTTAAAATATACTTAGGGGACAACTTTTAGTGACTGCACGATACTATTTATTTCATTGGTTTTAAAGCATGCGATCACTTATAAACATTATTACGTAACTTAATTTAAAAAAGACCCATCAAATTAAATTAGGCTGTCATATTATAAGAGGATAAAAAATCCTATTTATCTAACATTAAAATAATATAAATAAGATAAAAAACCATATTTATCTAACATTAAAATAATATAAATAAGATAAAAAATCATATTTATCTAACATTAAAATAATATAAATAAGATACAAAATCCTATTTACCTAACATTAAAATAATATAAATAAGATAAAAAAATCATATTTATCTAACATTAAAATAATATAAATAAGATAAAAAATCCTATTTACCTAACATTAAAATAATATAAATAAGATACAAAATCCTATTTATCTAACATTAAAATAATATAAATAAGATAAAAAATCGTATTTATCTAACATTAAAATAATATAAATAAGATAAAAAATCATATTTATCTAACATTAAAATAATATAAATAAGATAAAAAATCATATTTATCTAACATTAAAATAATATAAATAAGATACAAAATCCTATTTATCTAACATTAAAATAATATAAATAAGATAAAAAATCGTATTTATCTAACATTAAAATAATATAAATAAGATAAAAAATCATATTTATCTAACATTAAAATAATATAAATAAGATAAAAAATCATATTTATCTAACATTAAAATAATATAAATAAGATACAAAATCATATTAACCTAACATTAAAATAATATAAATAAGATAAAAAATCCTATTTACCTAACATTAAAATAATATAAATAAGATAAAAAATCATATTTATCTAACATTAAAATAATATAAATAAGATAAAAAATCATATTTATCTAACATTAAAATAATATAAATAAGATACAAAATCATATTTATCTAACATTAAAATAATATAAATAAGATACAAAATCCTATTTACCTAACATTAAAATAATATAAATAAGATAAAAAATCATATTTATCTAACATTAAAATAATATAAATAAGATACAAAATCCTATTTATCTAACATTAAAATAATATAAATAAGATAAAACATCATATTTATCTAACATTAAAATAATATAAATAAGATACAAAATCCTATTTACCTAACATTAAAATAATATAAATAAGATAAAAAATCATATTTATCTAACATTAAAATAATATAAATAAGATACAAAATCCTATTTATCTAACATTAAAATAATATAAATAAGATAAAACATCATATTTATCTAACATTAAAATAATATAAATAAGATAAAAAATCATATTTATCTAACATTAAAATAATATAAATAAGATACAAAATCATATTTATCTAACATTAAAATAATATAAATAAGATACAAAATCCTATTTACCTAACATTAAAATAATATAAATAAGATACAAAATCCTATTCACCTAACATTAAAATAATATAAATAGGATAAAAAATCCTATTTACCTAACATTAAAATAATATAAATAAGATACAAAATCATATTTATGTAACATTAAAATAATATAAATAATATACAAAATCCTATTTACCTAACATTAAAATAATATAAATAAGATACAAAATCATATTTATGTAACATTAAAATAATATAAATAATATACAAAATCCTATTTACCTAACATTAAAATAATATAAATAAGATAAAAAATCATATTTATCTAACATTAAAATAATATAAATAAGATAAAAAATCATATTTATCTAACCTTAAAATAATATAAATAAGATACAAAATCATATTTATCTAACATTAAAATAATATAAATAAGATACAAAATCCTATTTACCTAACATTAAAATAATATAAATAAGATAAAAAATCATATTTATCTAACATTAAAATAATATAAATAAGATACAAAATGCTATTTATCTAACATTAAAATAATATAAATAAGATAAAAAATCATATTTATCTAACATTAAAATAATATAAATAAGATACAAAATCCTATTTACCTAACATTAAAATAATATAAATAAGATAAAAAATCATATTTATCTAACATTAAAATAATATAAATAAGATACAAAATCCTATTTATCTAACATTAAAATAATATAAATAAGATAAAAAATCATATTTATCTAACATTAAAATAATATAAATAAGATAAAAAATCATATTTATCTAACATTAAAATAATATAAATAAGATACAAAATCATATTTATCTAACATTAAAATAATATAAATAAGATACAAAATCCTATTTACCTAACATTAAAATAATATAAATAAGATACAAAATCCTATTTACCTAACATTAAAATAATATAAATAGGATAAAAAATCCTATTTACCTAACATTAAAATAATATAAATAAGATACAAAATCATATTTATGTAACATTAAAATAATATAAATAATATACAAAATCCTATTTACCTAACATTAAAATAATATAAATAAGATACAAAATCCTATTTATCTAACATTAAAATAATATAAATAAGGTCAAAAATCCTATTTATATAACTTAAACAGAAATAAACTACTCATACAGCCAGCGCTTTGAAACTTTGGTACCTCTCAGGGGATCGTATTATTTAATATATTACTGACCTTGGGCCTCTATTATTTAATATATTACTGACCTTGTCAATTCTACATCTTAAGGACACGTTTACGCTTGTATCAAAAAACCACATATTTCCGGTACATTTTACGACAATTTTAGATAATAACTAATAAAACTAATGATTACGATAAATTGATTACTTTTTTATCTATAAATCAATTTGAAAATAAATAAAAAATATTTAATTAATATTAATGTAAAATCGATTCGAAACGGCCTCTTAAATCAAAAATAGGCATATACTGCTATTTTTGGGTACAATTTTCTCTCTATTTTTACATTTATTTAGATTTTCAAAGATAGAATAGGGTAGTAAATATAGTCAACTCAAAAACAATTAGATTTTTTTTTCAAAATATTGTAAATTGACTCAAAAAAAGCAAAAAATCATCTTAAATTTTTCTTCTATTTTGCTCGCATACGTGTGTCTTAATGTGTGGCAATAAGGTTTGTTTTATTTAGCCACTTTCTTGATTTATATATCCAAATTCTGCAATGAGATCTCAGTCTGCGCTTGAGCGCCGTCGGGAGTGGACTCTATGTCGCTTGTCGCTGCAGCCCGAAGACGAAAAAAGCAATATACGAATACAAAATATTCGCTAAAATCAATTTGATACTTCTCGTATTCTGTGCGAATTACGTACAAGTAAATTTCTTTTTTATAAATGGACTTTATTACTTTATTTTCTCCGTTATGTTGAGTCAGGATATATTTCGGTATTTAGATATTATTTTGTTTCTTGCGTTGAAATCTGGTAAGATTATCTGGACTGATGGTATACCATCCCGTTCAAGTGTTGCGACTGGAACTCATAAAAGAGTAGACCTAGTTATGCCAGGTTGGGGCTCATTTTATTTGTTTTGGTGAGACCCTACCACTGGTACTAGTGAAGTAACCTTCCAAGGTTATTCGATGAGTCTTGCTGGTACTCATATGTGAGTAGAGCTAGGCATGCCGAGTTTGGGCTTATTTTGTTTGTACATAAGAGACCCTACCACTGGAATTTATGAAGTAACCTTCCAGGGTTATTCAATGACTCTTGCTGGTATTCATGTGTGAGTAGAGCTAGGCATGCCGAGTTTGGGCTCATTTTGTTTGTACATAAGAGACCCTACCACTGCATTTTATGAAGTAACCTTCCAGGGTTATTCAATGACTCTTACTGGTACTCAAATGTCAGTACAGCTAGGCATGCCGAGTTTGGGTTCATTTTGTTTGTACATAAGTGACCCTACCACTGGAACTTATGAAGTAACCTTCCAGGGTTATTCGATGACTCTTGCTGGTACTCATATGTGAGTACAGCTAGGCATGCCGAGTTTGGGCTCATTTTGTTTGAACATAAGAGACCCTACCACTGGAACTTATGAAGTAACCTTTCAGGGTTATTCAATGACTCTTGCTGGTACTCATGTGTGAGTAAAGCTACGCATGCCGAGTTTGGGCTCATTTTGTTTGTACATAAGAGACTCTACCACTGCATTTTATGAAGTAACCTTCCAGGGTTATTCAATGACTCTTACTGGTACTCATATGTCAGTACAGCTAGGCATACCGAGTTTGGGTTCATTTTGTTTGTACATAAGTGACCCTACCACTGGAACTTATGAAGTAACCTTCCAGGGTTATTCGATGACTCTTGCTGGTACTCATATGTGAGTAGAGCTAGGCATGCCGAGTTTGGGCTCATTTTTTTTGTACATAAGAGACCCTACCACTGGAACTTATGAGGTAATCTGCCAGGGTTATTCAATGACTCTTGCTGGTACTCATGTGTGAGTAGAGCTAGGCATGCCGAGTTAGGGCTCATTTTGTTTGTACATAAGAGACCCTACTACTGGAACTTATGAAGTAACCTTCCATGGTTATTCAATGACTCTTGCTGGTACTCATGTGTGAGTAGAGCTAGGCATACCGAGTTTGGGCTCATTTTGTTTGTACATAAGAGACCCTACCACTGCATTTTATGAAGTAATCTTCCAGGGTTATTCAATGAATCTTACTGGTACTCATATGTCAGTAGAGCTAGGCATGCCAAGTTTGGGTTCATTTTGTTTGTACATAAGTGACCCTACCACTGGAACTTATAAAGTAACCTTCCAGGGTTATTCGACGACTCTTGCTGGTACTCATATGTGAGTAGCGCTAGGCATGCCGAGTTTGGGCTCATTTTTTTTATACAGAGACCCTACGACTGAAACTTATGAAGTAAACTTCCAGGGTTATTCGATGACACTTGCTGTTACTCATATATGAGTAGTGCTAGGCATGCCGAGTTTGGGCTCATTTTGTTTGTACATGAGAGGCCCTACCGCTGAAACTTATGAAGTAACCTTCCAGGGTTATTCGATGACTATTGCTGGTTCTTATATGTGAGTAGAGCTAAGCATGCCGAGTTAGGGCTCATTTTATTTGTACATAAGTAACCCTACCACTGAAACTTATGAAGTAACCTTCCAGGGTTATTCGATGACTCTTGCTGGTATTCATATGGAAGTAAAGCTAGGCATGCCGAGTTTGGGCTCATTTTGTTTGTACATAAGAGACCCTACCACTGGAACTTATGAAGTAACCTTTCAGGTTTTTCAGGTTTATTCGAAGACTCTTAGTGGTACTCATATGTGAGTAGAGCTAGGTATGTTCCAGTGGTAGGGTCTCTGATGTTCATACAAAATGAGCCCAAACTCGGTATGCCTAGCTCTACTCACATATGAGTACCAGCAAGAGTGATCGAATAACCCTGAAAGGTTACTTCATAAGTTCCAGTGGTAAGGTCTCTTATGTACAAACAAAATGAGCCCAATCTCGGCATGCCTAGCTTTACTTCCATATGAGTACCAGCAAGAGTCATCGAATAACCCTGGAAGGTTACTTCATAAGTTCCAGTGGTAGGGTCACTTATGTACAAACAAAATGAGCCCAAACTCGGCATGCCTAGCTCTACTCACATATGAGAACCAGCAAGAGTCATTGAATAACCCTGGAAGGTTACTTCATAAGTTGCAGTGGTTGGGTCTCTTATGTACAAACAAAATGAGCCCAAACTCGGCATGCCTAGCTCTACTCACATATAAGAACCAGCAATAGTCATCGAATAACCCTGGAAGGTTACTTCATAAGTTCCAGTGGTAGGGTATTTTATGTACAAACAAAATGAGCCCAAACTCGGCATGCCTAGCTCTACTCACATAAGAGTACCAGTAAGACTCATCGAATAACCTTGGAAGGTTACTTCACTAGTACCAGTGCTAGGGTCTCACTAAAACAAATAAAATGAGCCCCAACCTGGCATAACTAGGTCTACTTTTTTATGAGTTCCAGTCGCAACACTTATATATATACGTATACCATCAGTCCACATAATCTTACCAGATTTCAACGCAAGAAACAAAATAATATCTAAATACCGAAATATTATATCCTGAATCAACATAATGGAAAAAATAAAGTAATAATGTCCATTTAGGTATATAAAAATAAGAAACTTATTTGTACGTAATTCGCACAGCCAGGCCTATAACACATAGATACATAATCACAAAAAATTCTAAGTCTCAAAGTTATTTAGTTGAACTACATTTCCGCAAGTTACCGTACGTAGTACGTACTGTTGCCGCCGTGTCGCTGTAGTGACGCGATTTTGTACCTACTAATTTTGTAAACGCGTCCTTAACAAATAACTAATTTTGCCAACTATATCAAGCTGAAGATACTAGTTTTACGTAAATTACATTAATTCATTGACTAAAATTAGTTTTAGTCGTAAATAGAGTATTTTTGGTCATTTGGCTAAATTTCATTTGTGATGTCCTCTTCCCTGGATTGAATTGCAAAACATATAAACGATATATTGACATTGAAATAAGAGATCTGAAACTATTAATTTAAGTTTTGTTTTGAGTATGTTATGTAGTGTGTTTGTTTTGCACTGAATACGAAGAAAAATTGTCTCTAAATGAGTTCACTATAAGATCTATGAAATTAAAGTCTCTGGATCGTATATCATACAAAGCTTTTAGTACTTCTAATGTCAAAGTCCAAAACAAAATCACATAAGTCACAGTTCAGCTTATGAACTTCGGATTTACAAATTAACAACATATCATCATTTTTGTAGAAATTATTTCATAGTAAAGTGACTTACAAACATAAAGGACATACAATATGTAGGTACGGTGTAAAAATAGCCAAAGCGAATGCTTCACCATTTTTGGCGACACGTGCATGGAAAAGCTGTACATACACGCTTTAAGCCTTTAATCATATTTCAACCGCCACCGCTATAAACGGTTTTAACTTGTGAAATACTTTTATATCATTTAAAAATATTCGCACGAAACACTCACTTGAATGATAAATAACTTAGGTATTTGTACACTAAAAGCGTTTAATAATATGTACAAAGTATATGCCTTGGCTTAAGTATTGAAATATGGAATCCTCAATACTAAGTTACGTAATGTATATCATACATAATTTAATTTAGCGGTTTCCATAGGCCACGTCATATCCTAGCACAACAAATTTTCAATTTTTTTACTTTTAATGTAATTTACTTCATTAAGATCTCAGAAAATTGCCTATAAAAATCAAAACAAGTCTTACACCCACAAATAATGTGGACCCCGATGTACTCAAAATAATGATTACAATACCAGGAATACTGTTTTTTGTTAGCTGTTGTTATATGTATATACTAGAGGACGCCAGCAGCTACGCCTGCATTATTTTTTTAATTTACCCGTTTTGACCGATCCCGTGGGAATTTCGGGAAATCCCTTCTTAGTGCACCCCTACGGTCCCCAAGGAACATACATGCCAAAATTCAGCTTCCTGCGCCCAATAGTTTCGGCTGTAGCGTGTCTGTCAGTCAGTCAGTAACGCAAGGATTTTATATATTAAGATACTTTTGCTTTTACTTTTAAAATCTAAATAATGATATATTTATGCTTTGGTTTTGCTTTAATCTGGATTAACGTAGACTGATACTTTCGACGTCAATAAAATACCCTATCTCGTACATTGGACAACCCTTATCAAATGTAAAGGTTAGTTAGTAACTAACTATGTAAAGGTTAATTAACACGTTTAATTTCCGCTCAACCCGAAAATGTATGATTACCATACTAAAAGTAAAAATTATCTTATAATACGCTTTTGTGCGTTTCAGCCTTGTATAAAGCAAGAGGGTCTGCACGGATTGAAATTCGACTATGAATCATTTCATTTTAGCTGCGAACATTCCGAGCATACTTATAAATGTTTACTTTTTGTGACCCAAATAGTTATTTCTCGAATCTGCCTGTTTATTGATTGTTTGTAAAGTCCCCTGGGATACATCCATATACTGTCGGAGATATCTTAAAAATTTAATAATCTATACATATTATAAAACGAATAACGCCGCATCCTGAAAAACGCCGCAACCTGTCTGTCGCCATGAACGCGATAAACTCAAAAACTACCGAACGCATTTTTGTCCTTTCTTTTAGTTTTCACTAATAGATACTGTTTGTTGAGGCAGGTTTACGTGTATAATTTACGCGAATGGAGCCGCGTGCGAAGTCTAGTAACAAATAAAAAGATAACAAAAATATTTATGAGTATTTTCGGGATTTAAACCACGTACCTTTGTTTGGAGTAACCGATATTTCGGCACTGTTCACGGATGTACTCTATAAATCCCGAAAGACAATTTAAAATAAGTTTAAATGACCACGTAAGTTTAAATTCCTATATTTATGAGTAGTTATTGGTCTTTTAACCAAACCTTTCTTTATTCAGGCTAACCCAAAATGGGTTACAGAGAATATTGCAACATAAATCCTTAGATCATCAAAACACTTTTTATAAATTACCTACGCGAAATTTTTCTGTCTCCATAACAAGTGAACATCCATTCTACAAATAATTCACTTTCTTACAATGGAGCTTACGAAACTTTTTATGTAAATGGACTAAATATTTCATCTAGTTTTACAACTAAAGTAATTCTCCACTCAACAGCATTAATGTTTTATGATCATATTACAAGATCGTAAAATAACAGTAAATAATAACATAATAATAATAATAATCTACCACATACACACATCCCTTTCTAGTCCCAAACTAAGCAGAGCTTGTGTTATGGGTACTAGATAATGGATAACCGATAAACACACACATAAACTTCTTGTTGTTTTGTAAATACATACATATTTGACATAGAAATATGAGAAAGCCTTTAAAACTTTTGTGAAATTCTTCATTTCATATAAAAAGTAGTTTATAAATATGATTTCTACGTCGTTCTTATTGTAAATATCATGTAGACATAAATATTATAAATACTTTCTAGTAAAAACATTATATTTCCGTCGTAAAACATGTTGACACGCAGCAGAGTTTCAGGTCTTTCTACAGATATTCAGGCACAATGCAGCCGAGTAGTTTGATTTCATGCACTGCCACTCGGTACAAAGTAGTATGTCTACAAATTCACTTTTGATAACTTCACTAAGAACTTCATCGTGGATTGTACTACCTCTGTGCATACGTATGGACAGGAAGAGGAACCCACAATGCACCCTAGAATTGACCACCCCAATCATTGCAATACAAAAAGGTTGACAATACCGAACTAGTCTGATGAAAAAACGATTCTAGGATACGATTCTCGATACGATTCTAGGATGTATCTTATTACTTGCTGTATGCGCTGACTATACTTCTTATTTACGCCAGCTATCGCCTGATAAAATCAACTTTGTCTATGAAATCCACCAAACTACAGTCATGTGACACCGTGTAAGTAAACCTTTAGCAGCAGTTAGGGTACTTTCGAATCGCTTTACGTTCTTACGACAAAAATATTTCAATTTATCTTAATCGTTCTAGCGGGGCCCCGATTGCATCCAACGTAGATTCCTCCGTAGATTTACAATTGGATTTTAGTCGTAGTCGAGTATTCGTTATTGAACATTACCTTGTTCTTGTATATAATCCAAATCAGCCAATCCTCTGTTCATCATATCACACAATTTTCCTTACCATACATTTTACTTACAAAATCTCCTACACCATTTCCTACGTTTGCCTATTTAGATATGTGACCGGGTTAGTTACGTAAGATTATACTGACCAGCTAGCAATCCAATAAAGTTATCTTGTATCACCATTCGACAGATGGCTACGTCTATCCCTCACAAACTTTGCTAAATCAATCACTTTAGTTTTTCCACTTTACTTATTACAGTCGCTCATTTTATCTTTAGCTTATTGCGTCAAGTTAATATGAGGAAATTATGTTACATGAAATTAATTATCATGTCAAGATATTTACTTGATTCTGTAGTGACTTGTAAAGTAAGTTAAGTGTTGCTTCTGTATGACATTCGACGACGAATCTCCGAAAGATTAAATATAATGATACTGTCCACTGTATGTGTAGTTGTGTACCTGTCAAGTACTATGACACGTATAGAATCTTTTTTTATTATAGACTCACGCCTTTTGCCCCGAAGGGGTAGGCAGAGGCGTAATGTTACATCCACATTCCGCCATGAATTCTAAGGTCCCACGTAAGCGAGCGAGCCTATTGACGTTACCGAGCACATCACCAGACTACGTGCTGCTGAGACTTCGGAATTTTCCCCGACCTGGGAATCGAACCTGAGACCTCTGATCAGCAAACGTATTCGCTATCCACTGGACCACGGAGGCAGTCGTAACACGTATCATCTATGCATCTATATCTCTCGTGTATGGATTGACTCACAACCTTTCACAAGATGGCAAAGTCACCAATTACTTAAAGCAGCCGATATTCTAAGTAGGCAATACATTGCACATATTAATATTCATATGCCTATTCAACATAATTTCTTTATTCGAATAACTTCTGAATATGGCGTAAACAGAACAGCTATTTTAATCATTCACTAGATCGTATTATTCGTTATTTATATCTTACTTATTACAGATTCCTGAGTTCATCGCCTACCTGTACATAAATAAAGCGAACTTATTGGAGCACAAGTCTATTTAGCTGTATTACTGGTATGAAACGGCCGTCCAAAGGCACTAGTCCTGTCATCTTCCAAAGTTTCACTCATAGAATGGTACTAGTCGGAAATTAGATCGACAAGAACTATTCTAATATAAAGGTATCTTATCTAACTGGAGCCTAGACCGGTACCAAGCGAAAATTAATTTTGTGCAGACGCTGAGATTCTGGACTTAAGCACATAAGAAGCAAATCCTATAATGAAAATCTGGTTCGGTCGCTTCAAGTTTCATTTGGGATGGCAGTTTCTTGTCGTCTACCAAATACAAGGCACATGATACAGTACTTTATCTTTGCGTCAATCCAAACTATTTTGTAATCCGATCTATATAATCGTCACTATTGTTTTAACTAATATCCAAGTGCAATACGCCGAGTAATCTCAGCAAAATGTACAATTTGCGTATATGCTGTCTGTAGAATATGTGTATTTTTAAGAATAAAGAATGAAATTAGAATACTTAATAATTACTAGGTGTTCAATTTCAAATCTCCTAAAATATCATAACTAATGGCACTAATCATTTATAAATCCGATTCTAATTGAAACAATTTAACAGATGACATCATTTAATCGACGCTTGTAATCCTGGAAGCGTTTTAATCTTGGACCCTTATCAAGGTCTTGTAAATTAATGTCATCTTGGATTAGGCCCCGATTGGACTACTTAGAGCCCATAGTTATTTATATTGACAATCTTGCGAACATAGTTTGTATCTGTAGTAACGTCAACAGGCGCCTATTTGCTCTAAGTAATATTGAGTATTCAGTTATTAACTATTTGGCAAATTAATTATTCCGTTATTGAATTTTCATGTCAATAGGCGGCGATAGCCGAGTGGATATTCCAACAGACTGCCATGCAGAGGGTATCGGGTTCGAATCCACGGCGCGCACCAATGACTTTTCGGAGTTATGTGCGTATTGAATGGTTAATTATCGCTTGTCCCGTGCCTCGGAGAGCACATTAAGCCGTCGGTCCCGGTTGTCATGAAGATCTTTGACAGTCGTTACAGGTCGTCAGTACCTTCTAAATAAACTGACACTAGTCTAAACTATCCCTTCGGGTTGCGGAGGTCAGACAGGCAGTCGCTCTGTGGAAAAGCTAATATTCAGCCAAATCCGGATAGACTAGAAAGCGGACCCCAGATTGAAACTGGGATAACGCTAAGAGGATGATGATTGAATTTTCATGTCAGGTTTGGGATTTGCTCTGAAGAAACATATGTATCAAGTCAATTGAGATGTTGACTACTATAACGTACAGTTTTGAACCTCTTGGTATATGAATCACGATATGACTAGACGGTTGGGCATAGTGGTTTTAAGCAGTCTGCTGGCCGCTTGACATTGCGCCGAGGGTTGTGATAACACTTATATATGAACCATAAATTGTTGTTCGTGTCTGGGTATGTATGGTTGAAATGTCTCCCGTGCCACAAGAGCTGTCATTTTCATAAGACAAAGAAGATTAACGCAGCGATAGATTTCGTAAGTTATATTGCAATTAAGTTTAAGTTTAAGCTTTAGAACAGTGATATTGTCAACTGAGAACAATCATAAACGGACACTTTTGTTAGCCTTTTATTTAATTGTCCTTCGATAAATATTCCTAGAATCTCTATCGAAGAACAATACCTGCTAGTTTCATTGTTACCGTTCAGTGTAGTAGTGGGAGGCTACAATGTAACTACTCATATATATAGTATGTATATATACTCGTACATTATTAAAGAGCAGACAGTTAAACGACTGCCATAATTCAAAGACGGATCTCTTACCGAAAGCCAGAACAATCCTTGTTAAATACCCTGAAGGAAGCCCAGAAACCTTTTAATCAGATTCTATTTCAAATAAATTGACGAAAAAGTCAATCACATTAAAAACCATCGGTAATGAGATTGCTTATCTTCAGTCTCTGCGACATAAAAATGATGAAGCTCCACAAACACCCTCTAACCTCCTTTAATGGGAACGATAATTGAAAACTTGAGTTTAATCCGAGACTCTTTTGCGTAAATTGAAACCCAGTGATTGAGAAAAGGGATAATTATATTTAAATTATGAAAAACTACGGCAACCAAGGCGGTTTGCTTTGCTCTTAATTAACGTTTTTAAATGAATATTTTGTTCTTATGCACTAAACTTAAATTTAAACGTGGACTCTTTTAATAGAAGATTGTGCTGAAAAGTTAATTATTTTAATATACGATGCTTTTAAATGGTAATTTTGGTTTATAATTAAGTATTTAAAGTCAAAGGTTTTCGGCCACTAAGTGACGCTTATGAATGTCAAAATTTTAGTTAATTACTAGATGACATCTACATTTATTTATTTAACTGCCAGGTTCAATTCAATTCAATGGTTTATTGCTCTCCATATCTTTTACATGTTGTATCATAGGTATATAATAGACCAAATATGGACCCTGACGGGGACGGCAAAAAGAGAAGACGGCAAAATATATAATTATTTATTTCGTTCGCGATGCAATAGCTAGAATCACGAGAAAATCAGGCAATAAAACTCATGCCCACTCTAAATTTAAACCTTCTTCAGAAGTCTATTATTGGTGAAAACCGTATAAACTTCCGTTCGGCACTTTTTGTGTCAAACATGTTCAAACCGACAGAAAGTACGCGTTAGTTAATTTTATAAAGTGTATATATATTTGTAATATGTCATAATTATTTAAGAAAATATTGACAAGTATAACAACTTTAGCACAGTCATTTAGCAGTAAGCCAGTTCACAAGTAACACAGTTGCGAAAACATTTATTTAGATCAATTATTTGTATGCCACACCAAACCTATAACCGCCTACAGCTACCTAATACCAAAATTACGTCGATACAGGTCAGAGTGAAAACTGCGCCGCTCCCTAACTGCCCAATACCGTAGTCTTTTTCAGAGGAAAATTTCAGTATTGTAGCCGAAACTTGAATTATATAATTTGTATATATTATTAACCCCGTTGGTTGAAATTCAATGGGTGCTCGGTTCCCTCGACGCAATTTTATTTCTTACTAGAAGATGCCTACGGATTCGCCTGACAATATATTTTCAATCTTTATTATTTACCCTTAGACGTGGCGTATTAAAAATCCTTCCTTAATGGGTGAATATGTCACGACGGAAACCCGCTTCAATACTCAATATTTGATTGCACTCCATAAGCACTCCACTTTCGTGATTCCAGCTTCCGTATTTTAGACTCTCCACTAGATATGTCAGTCAGGACAAATATGTAGATAATTTTATAAGCTCACACGATATATATATTTTTACGTAATTTGGACGGAAAACGACCTTTGTCCTGTTGATGATAAGCTGCTAAAACGAACCTCACTAATACCATTCATTTAAAAAAGAAACATGTAAATCAAATAATTATATATCTTAGTAAATTGCATATACATTTTCGTTTATTTTCCACCTGAAACATAGCGACACGGACGGTTCTGTGATTGATTAATAGTCCCCAGTACACTTGAGACGCTTACCTAAAGGTTTTGCTGTCATGTCAACACGTTTACTATGCTTAACAAAATCTCTTCGGTTGTTTTATATTTCAGTTATAAGGAAAGAAAAATAAAATTTATTTGTGTTTGTATTTTCAACAACGACAAATCATTTAAGCCAAGTTAGAGTCTAAAGGTAAGTTACATAGGATTATAAACTATAAGCTTTAAATTAAACAAAAACCAAATCAAAGGTATAGCTAGCAATTTATTAAGTCGACAAGCCTCCGAACAATGTTGTTGATTTGCTCAGATAGTCGTTACTGAGAAACTTATTCCATTATTCGTACAGAAAAAGTTAAACTGAACGATTGTGGTAATTTAGACAAAACTTCCTTCTTTCATTTTTTACCCTGAATAATTTGATTAAGGGCTCAACTGGTTTAAGGCACTTTGTTTGATTTTCTCGTAAAAGTATTTGTGATTCGGCGCCGTGTTACTAAAATTTATGCAGACTCATGTACAATGCCTTTTAATGTGTAATAAATAAATCGTTGGCTCGAATCACGGCCCATAGCATCGTAAGTTAAGGTTATAGTCCAACATAATTTTTATCAATAAAAAATTTCATAATGGACTCTAAATTTCCTTAGCAGGTACATGGCAGCTCTTAAACTGTCCTTGATTAATGTTCTACAAGAGTAATGAATTGTTCACAGAAAGAGCACTCGTGCTTCGAATAAAAACGATCTGCAATCTATTGAACGTAGTTTTGTGGAAACCTTTGTTACTGGCGGAAGTACCGTCCGCTATAATAAGAGCTTTTTCGGGATTTCAGAAAAGATGTAACGCTCCTCATTAAGAGATCATTGTTGTGATGAAAATGGGGATAGTTGTGGTTAAGAAAATTTATATCAAAACTTTAGTTATAAAATAAGGGTACGTCATTTAACTTACAACCCGCTAAGCAAATCAGAATGACGATTTTTATGTTGGCTTATTGGATTATTTCTTCACCCAACAATGCTTTATGCCTTAAGAGTGCAAAAACGTCATCGCATGAAAACATTCATCGTTTTGGTAGCTTGATAGAGACACTAATAATAGATCAACACTGCTCAAGCTATCTTGTGAAGCAACTCAGTAGGTACATATACCTATACCGAAATAGCCGTCCCATCAATATTGTGCTTGACTTGGTAGCGTGTCTAGTAAAAGATATTCATGCTTTGTATATTGTAACTTGGTTCGGCGTTACACCGAAACCGTAGGGTAGGGTTCTAGGCGACTTGGAGAAGGAAATGGACTGTATAGAGAGGATAGCGGTTCTTCGCCGCCTAGGAGATGGTTACGGGATGAGGGGTGATTGAGTGGGTATAGGATATTTCAAGGATGGAGGGCACCTACCTTATACAACCTTCTTCGTTTCCGTAGGGCAGTCTCCTGGTGGTTTCGTGATGCAGCTGCTTGTTTTCACTTCAATTCACCATTCGCGAGCGGGTTTTCCTTGGTGGAAGCGGTAATAAATCACATACAACGGTGCGGCGCGGTACGGTACGAGACGGCGTTCTCAGCGAGCGGAATGTTCTCGACTGGCACTCGCGTCGACGAATCAGGCGAAAGGCAGTGCCTCTTCCAGGGAGTGGGAGAGAGAGGGAGACGGAAATATGGTATCGCTCACACTTGTACGTGGAACGATTGATGTTGATGCGATTAGTTATGGATAGGAAGGTAGATGGCGCTACCAGTAACTAAACAAGTATGTAAGGTAGCCAGAATTAGCAAACACGATATCCTTACGAAATGCCGCTAGTAATCTAATTATTTTATTAATACCCAACGTCGACGGACGGTCGTTGAAAATTGCTAAGTATTTTAAATAAGCGTAGCTCTTGGACAAATATTTAGTGCAGTCATCAATATTATGTAACTGTTTGAGCCAGAGTACTTCGAGAAACGAGTCCCACTTTGATTGTATGTTTATTTAATGTCACCGCCAAACTTACTGTTTATCTTTTTGTTCAGTTAATGTGGATTGCGCCAATATCTTTATTACTCACCAAGTCACGAGCTACATTGTGGTTAAAACCGCTTGAAAGGAGTATTTAGTCTCTTTGTTATTTAAAAAGCAATTTCAAGTGCAAGGCAGATTTGATCTGTTTCCTTGTTGTCGCTGTAATGCCATTCTATTTCATGTATATTAATAAGCTTACCTTCGCATCGACTGCTGACTCATCTGTTACCAGCGGCAATATAATGGTAAAATATAGCTTTCGCATTATATTAAGTTTATAACAGAGTGAGCGCTGCCTGTCCTCTGCAACCCAAAGGGAATGGGATATGCCAAGGCTTAGACCAGTGTCAGTATACTCAAGGGTACTGACAACCGGTACCGACACGGCTTAAACGTGTTCTCCACGGCGCGGGGCAACCATATTAAATAATTAAATACGAACTTTACCTCGACCATGTTATGGTACGCGCCGTATTTCTGAACCCGAAACCCTTGCGCCTATTAGCTATGTCCATACCACTACGCTATGTCTATATCAAAATACAGAAGGCAGTCCTTAAGTCATTAGGTATATGTAACACAAACATTCAAAATAATGTTTGATCTAATTTTCATTATTCCTCATATTTTGCCTACTATATTCCGGCGGCATAGATTTTCTTTAGTAATTTTCTTATAAGGTTTCACATCAAAGGTTTTTATATAAAAACGAAACGCTTACGAAAATGTGCCGGTTTAACGGGCGCCAATGTAAGAATCGTGTCAAAGGCTTAATATAATATCACTTTGGTTATGTAGAAATATTCTTCTTGTAACGGACTTATACACATTATAATATTAAAAGAAAACCGGCCATGTTTTATGCTGGCTTAACAGATTTTATGAATGTAAATCGAGTAGAGTTTCATATCTTGATTGTAAAGTAGGCTATCGATAAACTTAGAGATATGTATGTATAACTTATAGACTTTAACACCCTAGTTATAATGGATATTCATGGTATATCTGCATGATGTACTTCAACATTACGAAGATACAAGGAAATAATCTTTCAGCCGCCACGTATGTATATTAAAATTACACCCAACAAATTCAGTTGCTAAGCTACATAGAGTATGAAGTAGCGGCTACTAACTGTAGTGTATAGATTGAGGGTCCAATATTGCCTTACTAAAAGCGACCTAACCTCCAATATTCATGCAGGTATTAATAATTTATAAAATAGAATGGTGTGGGCGGACAGTAATAATACATACAATCCACTGTTGCCCTCTTTTTAGGATGAAATTTATGTACGCAATATGCCAATTATTTAGATGAGAAAATGCTAATTAGATGAAAAAATATTAGCAATTAATTCTAATAATTTATTTTTAAACAAACTTTAAAGGCAACCTTATCAGTAACAACATTAAAAGCTTTAAACATATTCTAAATACACAATTTCTAAAGGAAAGGGTTAACATTCAAGATAATAGGTAGCCTCAGGATAGACTTTTTTTGGGTATTGGTAGCACACCTTTATGTACCTAACAACAACATCTAGGCCAGTTCTCAGATAACCGTTATACCTAGTATTGTATTAAGTATACAATTAAGTAAATGGAAAAACAAGCATTATAGGGGAACGTCCGCATTTCGAGGAAGATAGATACCAAAAAACGTATTCAATAACGTATTTTCCTCTGCTTTTTTATGGTCTCCAAGTCGTAAACTGAAATCTCTTCTGGCGTAATTAAAAAAGTTTGTTCCCGTTTCGTAAAGGATTAAATGGCATTATTTATGTAGCTGTTTGGTACGTTACCCGAGTGCAATGGGGAAGAATAACGTGTTAATATATTATTAGCATATTGTGTACTGTATATCCAGTCACTTGTATGTTGTGTTAAATCTAAATACGTGCTTATATTTTTTAATGTTGCGGCGATACCGCATCGGTTCTGGCTGACATGACTTTTGACAGTCGTTTTGTAAAATCAGTTAAAAATCGCAGTAATTTCAATACCTAAGTCAGAATTACTGTATGAACATAGCTACATGAAATAGTATATTGCGCTGTATGCGTACACAATTGCAACAGACGTTCCTCTTCGGAGATGATCAAAGAGAATCAGGAAGACAAACATCGCAACCTAGAGACCTCCACTGCTGGACATAGGTCTCCCCCAAGGCGATCCACACACATCGATCTGGAGCCACCGCAATCCAACCAAGTGTATGCAGTAAAACCTTAAAAACTCTAAGGGTACTTTTCTACTGAAGTGGAGATGGGCAAAGTGGCGAGGAGCGCACTGTGCGTTGGGTAACCCCAATGCTCTTAATCTCCACTTAAAGTTTCAAATAAAACTGCTGCACTCCTTTACTATCCGTTGGACGAAGTTTTTATAGACTTATTGTTTGAAATATTAAATTCAAACGAACTTGCTTCAACAAGTCTGGTTGAAGTACGTAATAAAAGCTACGCTATTTGTCTACGGTTAGGAAACACAATCCTATAGAATTCCAACTGCAATCTCACTTGTGGAGGAGGAATGGCGTTTATAGCATGTCTTGAATTGCCGTTCGAAATAGATTGGCCAAGCTAAGTATCTCTCACAGAGATAACCACTTGGATGGGTGACATTTACGTCAAAGAGTTAAACAATAACGTTATTCCTGTTCCAGCGCCCCACGCTTTTACAATCAAATATTATAATTAAAAGCACATAGTTTACACTTCAGCTCAGAAATAGAGACAACTTGAACGATCCATGACTTATTTTTTGTTTTTACGTGCATTAATAAAAGCGTGTTTTTCTAGTGTTTTTTAAACTATTAAATAATTTATTTTTTACTTTTTGGTCTTTGATAACGAAATATTTTTAAAATTTATACATTTATTTTAAGTAAGCGTATGAGCCCGCATCCTCTCCATCTCCACCTGTGCGTCTGTATTACATGGTGTTTTATCTGTCGGATTATAACAATCTAGCTCTTCAATCAGGAGACCACTAAGTGATTTTACTCTACTCAGGGCCACATACGCCTGTCCAGCCGCAAAAGTACGGGACCCTAACTACACCACTGCGTGGTCTACGATACATAATTGGTTTGTTAAAACCTTGAAACCTGAGTGTTCAAAGTCCATTACATAGCCTTTCTCACAAGTGCAAACACGATGATATGATACGATATTCCATCATGGAATGCCAGTGCCTAGCTTCCGGCTTTATCATCAAACCTTAAAACCTAATCGTGGCCAAAGTTCATTACAAGACTTTTCTAAGAAATCCATAACAGTTTCTTTTATACGATTTTCCGTCATGAAGTTCCGTCTCCATCATCAGATCAGTTTGACAGTACTATATTATTGTATTGTTATCAGAATTACATACAGCTGCTAATTTTCATTACTCTACTACCCTTAGAAGATGGTTAAATTAGTTAGCTTTGATTCGATTACATAGTTACATACATGTCGAGTTCCAGTTCATATCATCCGGCTCCATCATCAGCTCAGTTTTACAGAACTATATTATTGTATTGTCATCAGAACTACATACAGCTGCCAATTTCCATTACGCTACGACCCTTGGATGATGGTTAAATTAGTTAGCTTAGATTCCATTACATAGTTATTTACATACACTACGACCTAATAAAAGCGTGTTAAAAACGGCACGGTCAGCTTTGTCTATGTAATATTTGATATATCTGAGAGATGCTTGTAGGTACAGGTGAGGCATCTTGTGCTTATGCCATGCATAAGTATGTACCGACTCACGTGAACAGTTATTCTGTGTGAAACACTTGACAGTTATTCTGTTGTTACCTCCGATCAGGTGCATCGCTGTCCGATCTCTAGCAATACCACGAATTTTCCTTTAGAAAAAGCAATTATTTACATGATTTAAAAAATCACAGCGTGATTCACAGAAATGTAACAGACCAGTGTAATTTTAGACATTCTATTTTAATCCCACTTGAAATATTGAGTGAAAATAAATAAAATTTAATTTCTCTTTGTATTACGTTAAATTGCATGCTCTAACAAAATACTTGGATGAATATCGAAATTCAACAGCTGTAATTTATTTGAAGCATTCCAAATGAATCACTTTTGTTGTGCTAGTCATTGTAGTAACGCTTTTTTAAACAAAATACTTTTAAAGCATTTGGTAAGAGATTAAATAGTTGAATGAGCTGAAATATTTAAGGTACTTACGTTTAATATTTTTATTCTGTACAGATTTTGTTTTCTTTTGTGCAGACATTTTTAAATACCTATTTTTTTAAAGGGCATAACGAATAAAACAAAACAATTATAAATCATACAAACTATGAATAAACTCATATACTATGATATGTAGGTAGTAGAGCCTTGCTGATTTTAGCGTGAATGGACCGGCTCGACCGGGGAAGTACTACCACTTCACAGAAAATCGACGTCAAGTAACGATACCTAAACTGTTGCGTTTCGTTCGGTGAGTGAGAATGCCGGAGGCCCTATCCCCTATTCCTTCTCCCTCATCCTATCCCCATTCCCAACCCCAAGGGGCGGCAATGCACTTGTGACTCCTGTGGTGTTGCTTGTGTCCATGGGCGGCGGTAATTGCTTACCATCAGGCAATCCCTCTGCTCGTTTGCCACCTATTAACATAAAAAAAAGTCTTGTGAGTAAATTTTCAATTTTTTCGATGTTTTAAAGGAGAATACTCTAAAATTTTGAACTGGCGTAGTTGAGAATTAGCCTTTTTAAACTTTGCACCATATATGCAGTTAGCATGAACTATTATTGTTGCACCAAGTATTTCAAGTAGTTCCCTATTACATTTGATACTGAGTAGTAAAACCGACGAACCATTAGCAGACGTACCTACCTAGTAACCGACACAAGAGCGCTCGGTGCAACCTATTTACTTAATCAATGAAACAAGGAATAGCAGTGCATTCTTCGTGCTGGGTACAAAGCATCGCGAAGATATTAAAGAGGTTACTAAGCACTTCACTAGAATTTCTGAAGCATCATCTTAGTATAACATATACAATTATAATCACTGACTTATAATCGCAGAGTCTAAATGACTGAAGCTAGAAACATACCGTATGAATTAGTAAAGCAGATTACTTTTATGACGTAGCTAGGCGCTAAATAAAGAAGGATTTTTTAATGTGCTATCACCTAAGAGGCTAAAATGGTACCCCCAAGCGAAGCCGCAGGTGACTGCTAGTTATAACAATATCAATGCTCAATTGAGATTTTGTTTATTTCATTGTTTACTTTAGAATTCCAACAGTAATAGGCGAAGAAACTTTGTTAAGTTTAAAAAGCTGCTAATTTTGAATCTACTTTGAAAATGTGGGCAGCACCTAGTAAGTACCTTAACAAATTATTAATTAAATTGCACTTTGCTGGCTCCTTTAGCGAGAACTGATTGTGATCAAAGTTTTCACTTTGAAACTGGAAACTGTCGGAGCAAGACTGATTCTCTAGAAAACTGTCAAATAGGTACAGAAACTTGCCAAAGAGATACGCCTTATAGGTTGGTGTCATTCTCTTTTTCTACGTTTCTGTAAAGATAGGAGATAGCAAGCCCAATTTTTAGCTTTGCCTCTTCTTAGCGAATGGTTAATTTTATAAAGATACCGTAAATAATATATGCGTCAACGTACAGTAACATCAAAATACCTGAACACGATTAAATATCGGAAGTTATTATCTAGTGTAAAAAAAAGCTCGACAAAGCAACAGCGTAATAAATCATACACTATCTGTTAGTATCGTCATACATAAACCATCCAACGTCATACAGAAACCATCATGCATTATATGTTATAAACCATATTTAAAAAATACAACAGCTTCCGAACATGTTTGCATAATATGTATGTACAGTATACCTCAACTACATAACTCAAGATCACCCTTTGGTGTGACACGACCGGTAAATTGACTAGTTTTATTTCACAACGTGGGCAAAATTCTTGTAACTTTAGTAAATAGCATACTGCAGCATGATCTGGTCGACAACATAAATAGCTTCACCAAAATGTAGCTTAGTGTACGAGTGTCAACGGTTGCTAATGTATTCAAATGACAAATAACAGGCTTAGACTTGCAAGCTAATGTAACTTGTAATGTACACGCATGTTTTACAGAATTGCAATTATCTTATTTTATCAGGTTCGGTTGCTAACAACTCTATGAAAAAGTGGCTATGGTTCAGGGTCTAAGCCCAAATTGACTAATAAACCTGTTGCACACTGGAAAGGGACATTTCTTGATAACCATGGTAGCGTAGAGTAAATGAATATGACAGAAATCAACAACAATATAAAACGTTTTTAAATGTATGATCCCTTTAAATAACCTTAAATACAACAATATATTCACCTGACGGATTCTAGCCGATAGCACGATATGACGACCGATAGAGACACTGCCTAAACCATGTAGCCTTAGCTATCAAACAACACCACTTGGTGCTTCTTTTCGCCAAAACATTATACGCCTTTGAGTTTCTATCATTTTAAATATTTGGAACATTTCCACTCATTGTCAAGATCATTAGATGCCTTTAATGTTGGCGTACAACACATACCTACATACATGTAAAATCCTCACCATATACGTTGATAACAGCCGCTGTCACATAATCACGCTCGAACATGTCTCACCTTTATCCCGACGTCGTTCATCAGATACGACGAATGACATCCAATTTAGTGCAAACCTTATTACCTTGAAGACGGGTGTGTTCACGACGTACTTATTAAATACCGATAAATCGACACAAACTTCGCCACAAACGCCTCCGCGTAAACAATAAACATAAGACAGTTTTAGGGGTTCAATCTGCTTTGAGATATCCTCAACAATTCGTGCGGTACCTTCGTCAAACTAAAGACACCGCAATAACGCCGACATCGGAATTTATGTCGACCCCAGACACCCCCTTATCAAGCAGAAATGGTCACTTTGACTAAAGTATCTGTCATTCTAAATAATACTGAGGAGTAACGCGACTTAAGCATACTAATTAGGTGTGTGTATATCAGTCGGAACACTGATAGTGACGCGGGTTCAGTTAGTTGAGTCAGGGGGTGCTTCTGTCTATTGGTCTGTCCGACCATTAGACAGGGCTTCGGGTACGCGCTCCCGGCTTTCCGAGCTACTGTAGTCACTACCCCATATCCTTCCAGTGATTACAGTACCCCCGCCTACAACCCCCTTCTTCCTCGTCATTCCATCCTATCCATTTCCCGTATCTCCTATCACCGTCCTCTATAACGATCACATTCCCAAGGAGGGTTGGCGTCAGGCAGGCGGCCGGCTGGTAAAACACATGCCAAAACCTTCTGCAGTATGGCCAAGTGTATACATGAGTGCGATAGGGTTAGGACGTTCCCCGCAGGCGACGCGCAGGGGCAGCACCCGGCACCTGCAAGAAGTATGAAAGGGTTGTTGCACTACTCCGGGCGAGTGCAACGTAAGAAGCGAGCCTGTGACGTAAAGGTGAGGTATGCAAGTTGGAACGTAGGTACGATGACTGGCAGAGCTAGAGAGTTAGCTAGTGTTTTGAAAAGAAGACGAATAAATGTGGCATATTTGCAGGAAACGAGATGGAACGGTATGAAAGCTAGGGAGATCGGTGAAGGATACAAGTTTTATTATTGTGGAAGTGATGGCAAAAGAAATGGTGTGGGAATTGTGTTAGACGAAAATCTGAAAGATAGCGTGACAAGTGTAAATAGAGTTAATGACAGATTGATTGCTGTGAAAGTGATGTGGCAAGGTATTATTCTAAATCTGATAAGTGTGTATGCCCCCCAGGTAGGCTGTGATGATTGTGAGAAAGAGAAGTTTTGGATGGATTTCGATAGCATGATGACGAATATACCGGAGAGAGTGAAGAGATTATTGTGGGAGGAGATTTTAATGGACATGTGGGACGAACAAGTGAAGATTATGAAAGAGTACATGGAGGTTGGGGATTCGGCAGCCGAAATTGTGAGGGAGAAGCAATTCTCCAAGCTGCTGCTGCTTTTGACCGAGCAGTTGCAAATACTTGGTTTAAAAAAAAAGAGCAACATCTGATCACATACAACAGCGGCCACCACATGACCCAGATCGATTATTTCTTGCTAAGACGTAATTGACTCAACTGGGTCAAGGACTGTAAAGTGGTACTAAGAGAAGATTTAGTCTCGCAGCACAGGCTCCTGATGGTCAAACTTAAGATTCGAATACGCTCTCAAAGAACCAAGCAGCAACTGACTCCAAGAATAAGATGGCATATGTTAGAGAAGAATGAATGTGTAGAAAAATTCAGAGATAGAGTGGTAGATAAGATGTTAGAAATGGGCGATATGAATGATATTAGTGTCAATGAGTGTTGGGAAGAGATGAGTAAATGTATTAAGTGTGTAGCAAAGGATGTGTTAGGAGAGTCGAAAGGGAAGCGTATGAAAGATAAGGATACGTGGTGGTGGACAGACGAGGTACAGAATGCACTTAAGGAAAAGAAAGCAAGGTTTAAAGAATGGCAGCTGATGAAAGGAGGAAATGAATCTTTAGAAGAAATTAAGAAGAAGGAATATAATGAATGTAAAAAGAGAGCCAAAAAGGCCGTAGCCATTGCTAGATCCAAAGCTCTAGACCACTTGTACGGGTTACTTGAAAAACCCGAGGGTCATAAATATTTATACAGCAAGGCTAAAGCTAGAGAGAGAAAGGCGAAGGATGTATGCCATATTTAGTGCATAAAAGACGAAACAGGAGCGATTCTTATGGACGAAGACAGAATAAAAGAAATATGGAGGACATACTTTGAAAAGTTAATGAATGAGGAGAACGATTGGAACGGAAACCTTGAGAATGAGGTGATGAATATTGGTTTAGTAAAGGAAATAAATAAGGACGAGGTAAAAAAGGCTGTTAGTGGAATGAAGAATGGAAAAGCGTTAGGATCAGATGGAATACCAGTAGAAGCATGAAAAGCGTTGGGAGATGATGGATGGGCGTGGCTGACTTTATTCTTCAATAAGTTGTTGCACGAGGAGACCATACCCGAGGAATGGTGCAACAGTTACCTGGTGCCCATTTTTAAAAATAAGGGTGATATCCAAGAGTGCAACAATTATCGGGGAATAAAGTTAATGCCTCATAGTATGAAAGTATGGGAGAGAGTAATTAAGCGACGCCTGCGTGACGAGAGTGAGATCTCACCAAACCATTCGGTTTTATGCCTGGTCGAGGTACGGTGGATGCCATTTTTGCACTTCGCCAAATGTGCGAAAAATACAAGGAGGCGCATAAAAACTTGCACATGGTGTTCGTCGACCTTGAAAAGGCATATGACCGAGTGCCTCGTGAAGTCGTGTGGTGGGCCCTGAAGAAGAAAGGAGTGCCTGGGAAATACCTGACGTTGAT
Source organism: Euclidia mi (assembly GCA_944739405.2). Classification (NCBI taxonomy): domain Eukaryota; kingdom Metazoa; phylum Arthropoda; class Insecta; order Lepidoptera; family Erebidae; genus Euclidia; species Euclidia mi. The sequence goes on from OX123184.2 coordinate 111,560,803, forward strand.
TCAAGCCATGTACGCTAAATGCCGAACGCAAGTCCGATCCGCAGCTGGTATCACAGCCAGATTCGATGTGGCCGTAGGTTTGCACCAAGGGTCGGCCCTTAGCCCTTACCTCTTCCTGTTAATTATGGATGCTATATCATCGGACATACAGGAAGAGGCACCCTGGTGCATGCTGTTTGCCGACGACATCGTTCTGGTAGCAGAGAGTGGACAGAAGGTGCAGAGCAAGCTGGAGGAGTGGCGACAGAGATTGGAGAATGTAGGCCTGAGAATAAGCAGAACCAAAACAGATTATATGTTCTGTGACTTTGGCGGTCTCTTCAGTCCTATACCGGTAACACTCGGCGGTACACTTCTACCAGTAAGCTTCGATTTCCGCTACCTAGGTTCACTCCTGCAAGATGACGGCAAAATTGATCGGGATGTTAGGCAAAGAATCAACGCAGGATGGATGAAATGGCGACAGGTCTCAGGCACAATATGCGACCACAAAATGCCTGTGAAATTAAAGGGCCGCATGTATAAGTCTGTTATAAGACCTGTCGTACTGTATGGAGCTGAGTGTTGGGCTACAAAGAAGATGGATGAGAAACGATTGCATGTGGCAGAGATGAGAATGTTACGATGGATGTGTGGAGTGACAAGAATGGACAGAATTAGGAATGATTACATTAGAGGTAGTATGAAAGTGGCGCTCATTGATGAAAAGATAAAAGGGAGTCGATTGGCCTGGTATGGACATGTTATGCGGAGAGATGAGATGTATGTAGGTAAAAAAGTGATGAATATGCATGTAGAAGGACGAAAAGGGAGAGGACGGCCAAGGAAAAGATGGATGGACTGTGTGAGGATAGATATGAAAGAGAAAAGGGTAAATGATCGGATGACTGGTGACAGAGAAGTATGGAAGAGAAGGACATACTGCGCCGACCCCAAATAATTTGGGACCAGGGCAAGACAATGATGACTGATAGTGACGCGGGTTCATCAAATCTATTCACGCGACACGCTCCACTCGTAATCTTAATTATGAACACCGATAGGTGTAAATTAACCGCGCGACTGTACTGACTGCCTCAATAGGTTACCAGTCTTTCAAGACTGTACACTTGCTCACAGAAGCACACCCGTTTATTATTTTCAAAGCTGGGAAGCATGAGGGTAGTTAGTCGCAATGGAAATTGTATTCAATTGCGCAAAGTCATTTGGCATTAGACCAAATAGAGACTTACAGAGCCGCTCTTGTTCGGTAAAAACCATAAGTGTTATTTTACTTATATTAATGTAATAGAATATGGCGGTTGCGGTGAATTTGATACAACTGGTTTGCGCATTTAACTGTTGCCTGTTTGGTAGACTGGGAGGCTTGAGCCTACATTGTTTACCTATTATTGTAATCGAGTGTAATCATACGTGCTTTATCATTTGATCCACACTTGGATAATGAACTACCTTTAAAGCGTGATGTATCGTTAATTCTGACTATTGGAATAGTCATTGAAAATAAACGCTGCATAGTATGTGCTAAAAACTAGCAGCTCTTTTGCTGTGTCCGAAATAAAAGCTTGTGAGGTCTTCACTATATACGTCGTTACAAGCTTTTATTAAATTCAGTGTTTTGGTTAGTGTGGATGAAATTTTGCAAGCTAAATCTGACTCGCTTGCCATTGCCTGATGTGTAAATAAAAATCTAATTCAAGAGATGTAAATCATCTGATGGCATTCCTCATCATTTTCAACGTTTTAATTTTAACAGCACCTCTCGCATTATATAGGAATTTAAACTTTCGTGGTCTGAAGAACTCGCATACATAAGTGACATTCTACGAATAAACGGGTACAGCGGACGTATCAGACTACCTAGACACACTAAAAACACTTCGACAACAAGGTAGAACGACAACCAGCTTAACTTACGTCAAAGGAGTGACAGATAAGGTCTCAAATATCCTTGAGAAGGTATCTGCTAAAAAGATCTTCACTCCTTTGAAGAAACTGTCACAATACATAAGAACGCCAAAGGACAGTTTCCCCTTGAAAAAGCCGGGTGTATACAAAATTGACTGCAGCTGTGGGTGTTTTTATATAGGATAAACAAAACGCACCATTGCCTGCCGCATCAAGGAACACATCAGGGCAATCAAAAACAAAGAACCAAACAAGTCGGCAACAGCTCAACATCTCCTAGACTCAGGTACGAATTATTGGATTGAGTTACATAACCCCCAGGTGCTTTTGACAGAACGCTACTAACCTAAATAGAATGGTTAAAGAAGCTATTGAAATTAAGAAGTACAAACATTTCAATAGAGAAGATGGCTTTCAACTGTCGGACACCTGGCATCCAGTGGTACGTCTATGTAAAACCCGTGAACCGCAAAAACTTAAATCACGAGCCGACGTAGTGAGTACAGTGTTGCGCGTTCGATTACAGTGCGAGAGTGAAAACGGTGGTAGTGGTTGTGCGTGCAATAAACGAGTAAGAAAGCGGGAAGACCGGTTCACTTGTTTATAACATTCATCCGCCCGCAATACTTCAGTACACTTCTTCAGTACATCCGTGAACATGGCGCTCGCAACAGTGCCGAAATATCGGTTACTCAAAACAAAGGTACGTGGTATATATATTTATTTATTTATTTTAAAACTTCATATACACAATGCGTATACAAGGTGGACTTAATGCCGTAGGCATTTTCCGCCAGTCTACCTTAGGGTAGTGCAGAGATTAAAGGTAGGTGTATTTTACAATTAAATTGAGACTGATGTAGTTTTACTTAAATATAATACAAAATACATAAATATATAATATACACAAATATATAATATACACAAATATATACTATACATAAATATACACTATACATAAATAAATATTATGCATACATATTTTATAATAACACGAAACAAATACCTTGATATAAACGAATGCTATGCTACTTCTGCTAACTTTTCCAATAGCAGTGCTTTAACTTTTGATTTAAAGCCATACCTGGTAATGGACGTCCTGACTTCGAGAGGGAGACCATTCCAGAGAAGGATAGCTTGTATAGAAAAAGAAGAGTGAGTGAAATTGGTAGTATGAGGAGGACAAAGAAGGAGAAGATTGTCAGATGAACGAAGGTTTCGGTCGTGAGTTGAACAAAGATACTGAAAATGCTCACTTAAGTACTTTGGGGTATTAGAGGACATAAGGATAGAATAGAGGGTTGTGAGGGCACGCAAACTGCGTCTTTGACGAATTGGAAGCCACTTCAACTGAGAACGAAAAGTAGACACATGGTCATACTTGCGAAGATTGAAAACGAATCGAATGCAGTTATTGAGAAGACGGTCAAGTTTGTTAAGAAGATCTGCATTCAGGTCATAGTAACATACATCACCATAGTCGAACAAGGGAAAAATTAAAGCTTGCACAAGCAATGTCTTAGTCGTGGACGGCAGAAAGTTCCTCAACCGATAGAGAGTGCGTAGGGTACTGGTAATTTTTTGGCTCACTTGCGTCACTTGAGATTGCCAATTAAGAGTGCTATCCATATATAATCCTAAGTTCTTGACAACTGGACACATTTCTATAGTAGTGTTATTATAACTAAGTTTCGGGAGAGATGTAATGTCAAGTTTTCTGATAGACCATTGACTACCTAATATAATTGCTTGACACTTGCTTGGGTTAACAGATAGGCCAAATTTTTCGGACCAAGTTTGTAAGGCGGCTAGGTCTCTGTTAACCATGTCTATTGCTACCGAAACGTCATCGATTGTAGCCTGAGAATATATCTGCAAGTCATCGGCGTAAAGATGATAAGCGCATTGAAGATTAGGTGTTAAGATATTGATAAACATAGAAAATAAAAGAGGAGAAAGAATACCGCCTTGAGGAACGCCAGAGCTATTGTCACACCACTCCGATGATGAATCATCTAGGCGGACCGACTGCTGACGACCTCGAAGATAACTTGAGAACCAATCCAGAGCATCGGATGAGATTTTGAGATGGGAAAGAAGGGATAAAAGGACATCGTGACTGACGGTATTAAAGGCATTAGAGAAATCGATCAAAGCCAACACCGTGACTTTGGTGTTCTCCATACCCTCCCTAATATCGCCAGTCACTTTGAGGAGGGCGGTGGTAGTACTGTGACCAGGACGGAAGCCAGACTGGAAAGGACTTAACAGGTTATTTAGGGAAACGAATCGGGACAGTTGTTTTTGGACACAGGACTCGAGGACTTTGGATAGAAAAGGCAAAATAGAGATGGGACGAAAATGATTAGGAAGAGAAGCATTTTGGATTTTTGGCAAAGGAATAACGTAAGCCTTGCGCTAAAGGGACGGGAAGGTGCCAGAATCGAGGGAAAAGTTGATGATGTGGGAGGTAGCAAGGAGGAGATGGTCCAGGATGGTGGTAATCATGCGACGGCTGATGTTGTCGCATCCTACGGCATTGGACTTGATGGAAAGGATAATCTTTTTGATCTCATCCGGTGCTACTGGAGAAAAGTGGAAGGATTCAATATCGGGGCAAGGTAAAGCAGCCACGTAGCTAACCGTGAGACGCGAGGTTTGGTGATCCAATGTAGAGGAAGTGGTGAAATGTCTATTGATATCATCCAAACCGAGCGTCCCACAGATGTCAGCACGCCGCTGTTTGCCGATACCTAGAGTTCCAAGGAACTTCCAGATATCAGCTGGGGATGACGAGGAAATATTTTGGAGAATATGTTGGCGTTTAGCGTTGCGAACCATCAGGTTACACCGATTTCTTGCAGATTTAAAAAGAAGCCAGTTATCTTCGCAACGCTCCCTCTTATATTTTCGGAATGCCCGATCCCTCCGCCTCATTGCCATGCGCACCCCTCTCGTAATCCAGGGTGCAGGTGGCCGTTTCACCTTTACCTTCCGTACAGGAGCATGAACATCATACAGCTTGCAGACAGCAGTATTGAAGATGCTAACTTTCTCATCTACCGTAGCCGCAGATTCCATCTTTTCCCAATTCAGGTCGGCTGCATCCTGAAGGAGTTTGGTTACATCCATACGACTAAAACAACGCTTGTGCAGAACTTTGGGAGAGGATTTAGGAGGTTTTAGGCGATAGGAAAGGAAAATAAGGTCGTGACGGGAAAATCCAGGAGCAGGATGTTGACCATGAAAGGACACTAAAGTAGGAGTGGATGTGAGCATTAAGTCAAGCCATGTGTCCTCCCCATTAACATTGTGGTGAGTGGGCTGTAATGGCAAAATGTGGAGGCTGGCTGACTCAATGATGTTAAGGAGTTTACGGGTACGGCTGGAATGGTTGGATAGGAGATCGGTATTAAAGTCGCCCATGATGAGGTGATGTTCGTACTCTGACCCTAAAGATTCCAGTATCGGCTCGATACTGGAGAAATAATCGACGGTTGGTGGACAATATACGACGCCAAGCACAGCTTTGGCACCTTTGACATTAATTTCAAGGAACAAGTACTCCGCAGGTGAAGAAGTAGGTGAAGAAGAGGCAAGAATTTTATAGGGTATAGTACTGCAGAGGTATATTGCTACACCACCCCCTCTCCTACCGACACGATCATTCCTTATTAGGATGTAGCCGGGGAGAGAGTAAGATGTAGAGGGAAGATCTGGTTTAAGCCAACTCTCTGAAATCAGGACGGCGTGAATATCTACATCAGAAAAACTTTCAAGCAAGTCATTGTGGTGGCTAGGTATGCTTTGCGCATTAATGTGGCAAACATTGAACATTAAGCCCGATTTCTGCGCAAAAGTGTGTCTTAAGCAGTCCCCCAATGTGCCATCAACAGAACAAAAGCTCTCGTTATCAGAGTTGGAAGCAGATTCATTAGCAGATAGATAAGCATCGCTATCAGACAAATTATCCATAAACTACAAATAAAATATATAAATAACAATAAATAAAATATGTAACTTATACTATTAAATTAAATGTATGGTACAAATATTAAGGTACAAAGACAAAATAATACTATCTCTGCACCACCCGCCAGCTCACACAAATATTTAGCGGAAAGAAAATGTAATGAAACGTTATTACTGCTAACCTAACACAATGTACAACGAAACGTAATACACACAATGTTTCCGAACGCAACTATTTCAAGCGAACTTAGTTTGACAACATTGACAACGACACTAGTTTGACATAATATGTTAGAAGTGTGAAGTAAGTAAACAAAGTAGATAATCTAATGACTTTTCTGTAGTAAAGCAATAATAATGTGGGTAAAATAAAATAGATAGCATAACACCTATATAACTATGGTCACATCTAAATAATAACACAATAAATGTAATGAATGCCAAAACAACAAGACAAGTCTATACTAGTGGCAGACACAGTTATTTACGCGCCTTGGAATTCGCGTTTGAAGAACCAGTACTCACTGCGACGCCACTTTCGCCCGCTGATGCCAAACCGTCTACTTCTCTGGGATACTTCGCCATCAGGGAGTTGAGCTGCTCCGTTGTTGTGAACTTATGGCGGCTACCATCGGACGATTTCGCCACAATTACGCCGTCTTGAGTCCAGCAGGCCCGCATTCCAAAGTGGTGACGAGCTTTTCCGAACACTGCTTGTCGTGATCTCGTCAGGAACTCCTTCATCGACACTGCTGTACCTTTCAGCTTCGTCTTGGCTCTCCAAACGGCCGATCTAACATCCGCTTTCTCAAACCAGACCAGAATCGGTCGTCGACGGTCACTGGTGGAGGCTCCAATCCTGTGGCAATTGTTGATGTCAGCCGATGTTACATCAGGGAGCGCCAGCTTATGCACTATTTGCAGCACAGAGGCCCGACAATCCTGCTTCTCTTCTTCTGGAACCCCAAGAAAAATCAGTGCCTTCCGCCTGTGCCTAGTCTCCATCGCGTCGAGTGTATGGGCGCATTCGTTGATTTGCCGTCTCAAGAGGCCAAGCATTGAAAACATAAGCTCCCGGAAGGTGCGGAACTCCTCCGCTACCTTAGCGACAGTCTCCTTTGCCGGACCACCAATGTGAAGCTGTGCCTCAAGTTCTGCCATCCTCCTTGAAAAGGACTCTTCAAGATTATCCTGTGCCGTTCGGATGTCAGCCAGTTGAGACATTATGAGTTGAAGTTGTTTTTCAAATAGTGTGCAATCTCAAAAATTTGTGAAGTGCTGGCAGGTGGTGTATCTTGCAGGATTAAGATTACATATGCAATAATACTTTTGACAATGTAAGTACACTGTATTTATGGCTTATTGTACACAATGTAACCAAAAAAATATCACTTATTTACTTTTATTTAATAAAATCAAATCTTTGCTCTTTACAACATGTGTTACTTTTCTGACACCTACCGCCGAAAAAAATATATATACCGTATATATACCGTAGAAACAGTAAAAAGTAACCTCTCGCATTAGAAAATAAACATGTGTCAGGCGATTTTACAAACATGCAATAAATGGACACAAAGTTCAGACTCGAAATATTTTAATATTGCTTTATTCTATAGATTTAACAATAATTATGTTTGTACTACTGCATATTTGTACACTCCATGTAAATCGGGTTATATTTGCATTGCGAAAAGATACATTTTCTTTTTATTGGAACGAAGTTCCATAAATTTACTACAATTGCAAATTAATCAAACATAATTACGCATCACACGGATGTCATAAAAACTAACCACGCTATTTATATTTCTTCGTATCAACAAAATGACGTCTATAAAACTCTCTTGTCGTCCAAAAGAAGGCAATCTGCATTCGCTGAATGTAATAAACGATATATTACATCGATAACACTCGAATAATACATTGAAACGTATCATAACATTCGCTTTGCGACTTAGTAGCAAACTTTCGGCACAATATATTGGCTTCGGTGTAGTGTCAAGTCGTAGGATGAAATTGGACCAACTGCCCCGAATAGAGAAACAATTCTATCGTGTGTCACATCTGCGGTCCAACCTTTCTTATGTGATGGTTTTGGACCGAAACTAACGCAACAATGCGTAGCGTGAAGTGGGGCGTACCATGCAGTGATACGACGAATACTATACGAAAAAGATACGGACTGTGTCTGAATATCTTTGAGAATTTACCATGCTAAGAAAATTTGTAAATTGTAAATAATAGACCTCATTGATAAAAAAAAGACTTAAACCTTCGAAGAAACATAAGAATGCACATTTACAAACTGATACGACTATCTTAATTGAACATTTTCAGTGAAACATATAACACAAATGGTTAAAAAATTGTCACAATAAATTAGTTTACTAAAGCGGCGTTTTTATCTCTTTGTATTATTACTTGAATCCCAGCTAACCACACATTTTTCAACACTGCGGTCAGTGGCGCTGGACCGACAAACATCTATTATAAGATGTATGTATACATGTATCATGTATGTATAGTGTATACATGTATCAGAAAGATCGATTTTATGATGTAAGGGCGTGAGTTGCTACTTAGTAAACGCTTACTTCTCTTTTCAGTCACATTTCTACACCGTTAAGTAATTGTACATATACCTATACAAAAACGACAAAACATATTAAAACGCCGGGATTACCATCTGCGAGCCAAGTCTGAAAGCTTCACAAGAACATAGCAGCCACTCTCATTGTCAGCTATTAAGATTACTCTTTCCTTATTTTGAAGCGTCTTATCTATTCTAATGTTATGAAAACAAGATGTCGGTATACCACACGTAGTAGTTCACTGGCTTGAGATCGAATATTTTCATAGATAGGTCTTTTGTTTTCAGAAGCTTGTGTAAGACTTTTCTTGAAAATACGTTTGGAGAAATCAAAATACCATAGACATGCCAGAAACCATAGTGATACCCTGGTATCCTCGTCTAATACATATACGAAAAAGAAATGCTAAATTTAGTCTGTAAGAAAGGATATAATATCAAAACGTGTGGTCTCCATTAACATGAAATGCTTTGAGAAGCTCCAACACAGACAAAAGCATACATAATGAAACATAAAATTTGTTTAGTTAAAAACCAACCGACAACTTTTGCAATTCTTTAATCATTTTGCTTGGTTAACATGTTCTCGTATATTTTCAGCACTTTTCTTAGAAGGCTTCTCAAAGTGTCTCGCAACAGCATAAATACCGCTGTGATCTATTGAATCTTTTATACACTGTGGCACCATTCAAAATATTTGCTTCGAGTATTAGTGGGCTGTATATTTGCTACGTATGGGTGGTTTAAGTGTCAGTTAGCGCTCATAGCGAGACTTGGCTTGCTGCTAGTAACAGATCGTCAAAGTTAAGCAACGCTTGCACAGGTCGCCACTTGGATGGCTGACCACGTGTGGCATTTACATCTGAGCGCCACCGTGCTTCGGAGGGCACGTAAAGCTGTCGATCCCGATTCTTGTCTCAGGATAAGAATCGTTAGGCCATGGAGGCATTCGGGCGGTCTAAAAACTCCGACACTAAAGTTGGCCACACACTCACACGAAAAAAAAACAAACAAAAACAACGTGTCAAGTCAAGTAAAGTGTTATTGGGTAATGGAAATATTATTTAATCATTAGAAAGCATTGTAGTTAGTCACGCCAAACCAACTAGAAAGACTACGGTGGCATTCAAGTCAGCATCATTATTATTAAGATGAAACAACTTATTCTGGCTGCAGTATTATTTATGAGTTTAAACTACAGATAGAATCATACAATTTGGCAAGTGGGTTCCTTTTGTACCTTACTCACCTACTACGGCTGGATTTTAATTATGCCATGCCTAGAGAGGTAAAACAGGGTCTTTTACTCAGGTACCTGCACTGGCAAGTTTGAATTTAAATAATTCATATTCAAATAAAATTAATATTCTTTTTTGTAAAACAATACATGTTTAGCGGCTTGCCACTGATTTTTGAAGTCAGTTTAAAACAATGATTGTGCCACACTGCCGCAGTGATAGCTCATACGCGAATAAAGGATAAGCCAACAAAAAATAGAATAGCAACAATAGTATCATGGACTGCACGGATGGCGTAGTGGTTTAAGCGGCCACCTCGCCGCTTGACATTGCGCCGAGTGTCGTGGGTTCGATTCCCACACGAGACAACACTTTGTGTGATCCATAAATTGTTGTTTCGAGTCTGGGTGTTAATTGTGTCCGTTGGTTGTATGTTTGTAAAGTCCCCCGCGACACAGGATTTATTCCTAGTGCGGGAGTTGTCTTTTAAAAAAGATAGAAAAAAAATGATCATCACAGTGGCGTTATAACGGCTAATTTATACAGTGTGTTTCATAACCCCCTGTCCGATCCCGAAACTACATATTACTGACTTGCTAGACATACTAGGAAAAATAATAAAAAAAATCCAGGTCTTCATAAAACATCACAATTTATTTCCTTAGTATAGTATTAACGAGAAACATTACCCCGAAATTAGGGAAAATTCCCTAAACTAGCAACACTCCACTCAGCGGCGGTATCCTTTATGATTCTATTAAAATATTGTCGGCTTTTCGTGTCAAAGAGCATGCCGCCTTTAAAATAGTGCAATTTTACCGCCAAACGAGCCGCTCGACACAATACCGAAACGCGGTAGAGATGTTTACGTTCGATAGCAGCTAATATCGATTTAATAATTTTTTACATGAAATAATATAATAATAATAATATTCTACTACATTCACACAACACCATCTAGTCCCAAACTAAGCAGAGCTTGTACTATGGGTACTAGATAATGGATAAACATACTTATATACTTTTTTTTGTAAATACATACATATTATACATAGAAACACCCAGACCAAGACAAACATCCATGTTCATGCACACAAATGTTTGACTTGTGCGGGAATCGAACCCGCGACCTTCGGCGTAGCAGTCGCTTACACTCCCGCTGCGCCAACCGCCAACCAATGTGACACAACTTTCATTTTTCAAAGAATTATTACATTAATAATATTAAGATATCGACACATTACGAAATCAAGACTTAAATAATACTTTTGTGTTACAGAACTAAGTAGATCATAGACAAAAGACTATGATCTACTAATTTCGGTAACCTAAATCAAATAGAAAAGTTACATCATTTTTATGTTATAACAATAATTTAAAAACAAACATCAATTTTGCGTTGGATACGTGCCCATCTCGTACGGGGACAATAATAACATATCGATAAAAACAGAACTCTAAAAACTATCATTGGTTACATCCCTAGCTGGCTATTTTTTACGACTTCAATTTGCCTACTGATCACTCAGTCTTGCCCTAGGATTATTTTCGTTCGGACTTCCAGAATAACTTACGTTGTGAAATAGTTACGTCGTCGGTCGTATTCAAACTCTGAATACTTTAACGTTTCGATGTGTTTAGGTAGGAGTGAATGCAATTCATGCAGGTGCACGTAGTGATAAGGAGGAACAGTTCGCTAGACCACCAGGGCTGCCAGTGCCTTTGGAGCGCGTTGTTCAACGGCTTCACCACCTCGTGAACTACAGTGTGCTAGTTAGTGTGCTTTCAAATAGGTACCTTTGATTAAAAGGTACCGTAAGTGTCTTAACCATTACGGTCGACATGTGGAGCATGATCGTCGTACGCAGCTTACAAATAAGTTGATGTTTTTCGGAATTAAAGGTAACCTGCCTAAGTAAGATTTAAACAATTAGTAATTAATTACCGTAAATACTGCAGCGCTCATAGCGTGACTAAGCTTTTGGATCGTAATAGTTTGGCAAAGTTAAGTAACGGTTGCACAGGTCATCACTTGGGTGGGTGCCCACGTACTCAGAAGGCACTTAAAACTGAATCTAAGAATCGTAAGGCCATGTCGTAGGCCTTCGGGTGATCTGAAATGTCTGAATACACGGACACCAAAGTTGGCTACGCACTCTTACGAAACAAACAAACAACGTAAACAATACCTTCCGTTTTACCTAATGCAATAAACCAGCTGTTGCAAGTTGCAACAAACTCATAAATAAAATGGGTATACCTACCTACCTAAAATGATGGCACGTGTAAAGTTGACGTTCGGCTTTTGTCAAATGATTAGGTAGCTAGACGCGGCCGCCGGGCGCCGGCCGATGCACTCAACGACCTTATGAACTTTAGGTAGATACCTAGTTATTACGATTTGAGTCTTCAGTTTTGCCATGGGTAATCTGATGTGATATTATTTAAAGTTAATTAAATTTACCAGGGAAAATTTTATCTTTAATTTCCGTGAATTAATGACAAATACCTCATCATTTTACTCTACCCTACAACCCCTTCATTGATCGGACGGGGGGTTATGAAACACCAGAGAACAGAAGGCCAATTCTCGTATTTTATTTGACATCGAAACTGTATTTTGAACAAATTGTGATTAGATTTTGAATTGATTTACAATTGATATTCTGTTAAATGAATGCCATTATCCTCTAATTTGACATAATATATTTATTTCGATTTTCACACATAGTTTGACTCTTTCTCCAAATCACAATTTAGTAGTGTTGTCATTCAAGTATCAGTTAATTTAGAAGTCAAAGTCAAAATCATTTATTCATCTAGGTCACAAGGTGACGCCTATGAACGTCAATTTTAGAAAGAATACAACGGCAACCCAGCGTACCATATATGACATAAGTATGACACTGACATCAGATCTAATTTACATTTGAACAAATAAAAATACGAGAATGGGCCATCTGTTAATTTACTTAAATAAAAGAGTGTTGCAGGGTTTAAAATAAAAATATTTCTCTCATATATGTATTGAGATGGTGTCGGCCAATAACGATTGGCATCGGCCCGTTATTGTTTCTGTGGAGGCCGGACATGCATACGGAACTCGACGCGGCTCCAACATAAACCACTATTTCATAATCCTGTATATATAATATGTAAAATGTATTCTGCACTTAGGCGAATTTCGGATACCGGTTTGTTGAGCAAGAAGCTATAAGGATTGGGGATTGATTTTGGTTTGGTTGTTATTGATACCATTTTGAAACAAATTCTGTATTATATGATATTCGGTTTATTATTCGTATAAACATATGTCCGTGTGGTGACGGATTAAGAATACGGAATGACACCACCCCATATCATCCCATGGGTGTCGTAAGAGCCGACAGAGGGAGCATATTATGCAAAGAACAGCACTGTAAGAGAAGGAAAACTTGATGCAAACCCTATACCAACCCGTTTGGCCAGTGTGGTATAGTAGGCCAATTCCTCCTTTTTAAGGAGAGGCCTAGACCAGCTGTGTACTGTTAAGGGCTGGTGATGGATGGATGGATAAACTTAGAGATCTAGTAAATTTCGAAAGAGATCTCTCGTAAAGATAGAAATAAATATTATACATGTTGTAAAGATAAAAGCTTCGACCATCTTGACCGTGCTAAGTATTGTGAACCTGACATTGAGAGTTATTGATAATGTATAGAAGGAGTCTTAAAAAAATGAGTGACAAGGCAGAAAATAAACTCCGTCATTACTTGTTTTATTTATATTTTAGTGAAATAACGCTAATCATTCTCATTTTATGTATCCTCTATTATTCAACTTATTTTCCATTTATACCTACACACATACATAGACTCAAGCCTGTTTCCCGGAGGGGTAGGCAGAGACTACGGAAAGCCACACATCATATTATACATACATACATTTATACCTATGTATGTATCATTATGAGTATTAAATGACATATGATATACAATACAAAGCTTTACTTCTGTCATCAATTATGTTACACAAAAATAGTATGTAAATTTGATATGAGTTTAAATGTTTCCCAATTTTAGTTCTTGAAAACGAAATTTACCACAATTCAAAGCAAGAAATTCAAAACACATTTTAGTTACTTTATAGAAAACAACGACTACATAACTGAGCGGCATAATTTATAGGTATAGGATAGGGATTTATTTCATTTTCATTCAGATTCGAGCCTAAGGCTATGTCCATGTCGAATAAATAAAGAGACAGTTTAATTATTTGGAAACATTGTGGTGGTAAAACTATTATGCAAAACCTGGCGAAGAAAAAGAGTGACCGTGAGTTTTATTGCCCGTTCTTTCTCATGGTTCTACCTATTGCTTTGCGAACGTGGCAGTAAATGTAAATGTAGAGTCTTTAAGTAATTATTTTATAAATTTATTATTTTGACGTTCATAAGCGTCACATTGTGACCCAAATGAATAAACGAATTTGAATTTGAATTTGAAAAAAAATTATTACGTGGGAACGAGCTTGTTTTCTGTCAGACAACTGAAAAAGGTCTATGTTTTATAGATTTAGTAAATACATTCATACACTCAAACAAGAAAAGGAGAACTGGCAATATATGGAAAAAGATTTTGTCACATGTAGAAAACATGTAACCACTTTCATGCAGTCTGCCTCGTCGGTTATCTACGTAAGTTTGCAGTCAATTCAGTTCAATTTCTGTTTAGAATATTCATGGATCAGCAGTAGTAATTTCCTTTCTAAGTGTTAATATTTGTCAAAACGTAGGACTCGCGTATTGATAGTGAATTGTGCTTTGCGTCTTTGCAGTTTATTCTATGATCAATAGAAATATGTATCCAAACTAGTCCGTTATAATATCTGTACCAATATTATAAATGCTAAAAAGTGTTTAGTAGCTTATTTATTTGTTCTTCTTCCACGTCACAACGGAGCTATGTAATAGTTTGGTTTTATACGGGGAGATCGTTTGGAGGCCGTATTGTGACATGGATTACTTTTACCGCGATAAATATGTCTCGTTAATCGACCCTATGCGGACGAACACGCGGATTTACAATATGTTCAAATGTGTCCCGTTATTTAAGCTTAAATGACTCCTTTAAATAACCAATATTATATACTTATACGTTTACCACGTCATAGGAAACGTTAAATGTAAACCACTCCAGTATGAAATATTCCCGAACTGTCTCAAATAAATACCGTAATATCAGTGTTTTTTATACGAATAGGCGGCAAACGAACAGACGGATTGCCTGATGGTAAGCAATTACCGCCGCCAATGGACACAAGCAACACCACAGGAGTCACAAGTGCGTTGCCGCCCCTTGGGGTTGGGAAAAGGGATAGGATGAGGAGTGGGATGAGGGAGAAGGAATAGGGGATAGGGCTTCCGGCAATCTCACTCACCTAACGAAACGCAACAGTTGAAGTACTGTTACTTTACGTCGATTTTCTGTGAGAGGGTAGTAATTCCCCGGTCGAGCCGGCCCATTCATGCTGAAATCAGCAAGGCTCTACCACCTGCGAAACAAAACCAAAAAGTGTGTAAATAGATATTTTCAGACCGATATAATTTTCTGCTGGGAAACACATATTCATCGCCATCAGCCCTGTATATAAGCTGTCCCACTGCTGGGCACGGGCCTCTTCTCAATATGAGAAGGGTAAGGCCATGGTCCACCACGCTGGCCTAGTGCGGGTTGGCAGACTTCACATGACTTTCGAGAACATTATGGAGAACTCTCAGATATGCAGGTTTCCTCGCGATGTTTTCCTTCACCGTTTAGCAAGCGACATTTAACAATTTAATTACCATCTTAATATATAAAATCCTTGCGTTACTGACTGACTGACAGACACGCTACAGCCAAAACTATTGGGCGCAGGAAGCTGAAATTTGGCATGTATGTTCCTTAGGGACCGTAGAGGTGCACTAATAAGGGATTTCCCGAAATAGCCACGGGATCGGTCAAAACAGATAAATAAATAAAATGTGCAGGCGTAGCTGCTGGCGTCCTCTAGTATTAAATAAGAATATTTAATGTGAAATTTATGTTTGAAACAGAAAATTAAGTTTAGGTTTGACCTACCAGTTTGCAGTACAGACTATCGCTAGGGCTCAACGTTTAATATAAGCACTGCAATTGCTGCTGTGGTGCTTTACTAAACCTTTAATCAAACAACTAATCGCTGAGCCTAGTGATAACTACCACTACGCTCAGCGAATAGTTGTAAAATGTATGATTTAGTTTGAAACTGTTTTAGTGCGTATTCTATACTAGTCGACGCCAGCGGCTTCGCACGCACATATTTTCGAATTTCCCGTTTTGCCCGATCCCGTGGGAATTTCGGGCAATCCCTTCTTAGTACACCCCTACGGTCCCCAAGGACCATACATGCTAAATTTCAGCTTCTTGCGCCGAGTAGTTTCGGCTGTAGCTTGTCTGTCAGTCAGTCAGTAACGCAAGGATTTTATATATTTTGATGAGTTTGTTTTTTTTTGTTTTGATTAATTAAATTGTACATGTGTGACATTTATAAACCAGAGTAGAACAGACATCGTAGCCATTAGACATATGATTTTATCGCCCCCCCGTGGGATCTCCACCTTGTCGTGGTGGGGGGGCTTAGTAACCGTGGGTTTGAGGTACCCCCGCGGTGAAGCTAAGCGGGATCCCGGGAGGGGACGCTCTACGTGGGCTTGGGTGAGGCCTGGGTAGGATGCGTCCAAAGTGCGGGTGCGGGGAACAGTTTTGTCTGTCCCGCGCAGTCGGGTGCGGTCGCGGGAGGAGAGGCGTGTCGGTGTTGCGTTGCCGCGCGCCCTATCTCCCGCAACCAAATGGAGGCGCACCATTGTTGCATCACGGTGGGGCCGCAGAGGAAGAGGAGATGCGGTGTTGCGTTACTGTCCTCCCTATCCTCTGCGACCGCTGGGTGTTTTAGCGGCGGAGTCCAACACCTTCCGCCGCCAAGGGGGTTTTGTTTGAGGCCCGCCTGACCATCTGGCGGGCCAATAACCGTCGGGGGGTTGCGACGAATGCTTCGGCGATACCCGACCCTCCTACACACAGGTACATGAGAAAGTCGAGGTGGTTTTAAGTGGTAAAACCACATACTCCGGCTCTCATTTCCCCCAAGAGTCGGAGAGACGAAGGCATTTTACACTTCGATTAAAAAAAATGATTTTATCGAAAACGCATATGGCAACGCTGCAATGATTCTTACATTGCAGATTTGACATACAAACAGACTTTTCACAACAGTATAAGGAAACATCGCACCAATTTTCAAAAAAAAAACATCGCTACTATATTATGTGCGCTGTAGCATCGTGCGGGTGGCAGTTTCAGTAACGTTTCATTTCACTTTTGAAATTTGCCGCGATTTACAAATTATGTATTATTATTACTTAGTATTTGAGTTGTACCACATTCGTAATATTTTAAATCATTTATTACTGAGGTATATTAAAATATGGTGACCCTCTATCACCAACAATTTTTATATCAGTGCTGCATCATATAATGAAAGACTTACAATGGCAACATAAAGGTATTAACATTAACGGGAAAAATCTGAGTAACCTTAGATTCGCAGATGACATAGTACTATTTTCCAAATCATCAAAACAATTGGAAGGAATGATATTGGAGCTATGTACCGTTAGTAGCAAAATAGATCTTAAACTAACCACATCTAAAACAAAAGTAATGACTAATGACCAAAAAATACCTATAGTAATAAACAACTTACAACACTTAGTATAGTATTAGTATGTAGAGAGCTACATATACTTAGGAAAAAACATTTCATTCCGCAACTCTAGAAACAAAGATGAGATTGATAGGAGAATAAACATGATATGGAACAAGTTCTGGAGTCTAAAAGAAATAATGAAATCTACACTACCTTTAAAATTGAAAAAGAAAGTTATGGATCGCTGTTTATTGCCCTGCATGTCATATGGATCACAAACCTGGATTTACAACAATTATACTAAAGACAGAATACTAAAAACACAGCGAGCCATAGAAAGAAGTATCCTGAATATTAGATTGAAAGATAAGAAGAAAGCAGAAAACATAAGGAAAGAAACTAAGGTGATAGATGCTCTCCAACATATGAAACGGCTGAAATGGAAGTGGGCTGGCCACGTGGCAAGGCTGACAGATAAAAGATGGACACAATTGGCAACAAACTGGTCAGAACCAAGTGGCACTAAAACGAGAGGACGTCCAAGGGAACGCTGGGTAGACGAAATTATAAAAACTGCTGGAAATGACTGGACAACAAAAGCAAAAGCAAGGGAAACCTGGAAACTGTTGGAGGAGGCCTATACCCATCAGGGGCCTTAACAACATGTATGTCATTTTTTAGTTATTTTATGCTATTATTTTTTGTTATACTTTTTCGCATGTTAAGAAAATAAAAAGGCTTTATTATTATTATTAAATTATACCCAACCAGAATGTTCTAGTCTAGAAATAAAATCGAATGGAAAGAAAAATTAAGCAAAGTGTTATGCGTATAATATAACACCATAGACGGATTTAGTGATGGGATGTACTGCTACCATATATAATCGACGTTTTTATAATAAAAAAACGTATATTGGGCGTACTTCAAATCATATTATAAAAAGTCTATATTAATGAAACAACATACATAGACTCACGCCTGTTTCCCGGAGGGGTAAGCAGAGACTACGAAACGCTATTTGCAACAATCCTGACATATATCTCTTGCTTCATTCACTCCAATCAGATTCCTCATGCACGCTTTTCTGTTCAGGGTACTTCTAACCTGCCCAGTTTTTAGGATGTTATGAAACAACAGAACATATATACAGTGTGTTTCATAAACCCCCGTCTGATCTCGAAAGGTCATATTACTGACTTATCAGGCATACCAGGAAAAATAATAAAAAAAATCTAGGTCATCATAAAACATCAGAATAAATTTCCTTAGCTCAGTGCTAACGAGAAACATTACCCCGAAATTAGCGAAAATTCTGTAAACTAACAACACTCCCCTCAATAGCGGAATCCTTTATGATTCTTAAGGCCCATCCACACGGCACAATTTTACCACTGATCAAATTTTCAATGGAATTGGCTTTGCCCGTCTACACGACACAATCAAATGACTGAATTTCATTCCGTCCACCCAATTGGTTAAAATCTGGTGGTCCGCACACCCGATGAACTTGAGTTGGACGACTGGCGTCTACACGTCACGATTTAATCAAGTGATTTAGTCAAGTTGGACGTAAAATTGTGTCGTGTGGATAAGCCTTTAAATTTATTAAAAATTGTCGGCTTTCGCCGCTTACCGTGTCAAAGGGCATGCCGCCTTTTTAAAATAGTGCAATTTTACCGTCAAGCGAGCCGCCGTACACAAAGGGACCGCTCTAGTGATGTTTACGATCAAGAGATAATATCGATTTATTTAATTTTAACATGACATGTTAAAACTAGAATGATAGCCTGCTAGACTACTAGGCCAATGATAGCCTAGTGATGATACCAACGGATTGCCGTGCAGAGGGTATCGGGTTCGAATCCACGGCGCGCATCAAATACATAATAAGATAATAAGACTTTTCCAAGTTACGTGCGTAATAAATAGTTAATATCCCTGTGTCTCGGAGAGCACGTTAAACCGTCGGAGCAACAGTCATGAAGATCTTTGACAGTCGTCACGCGGAGTCAGTACCCTTAAATAAACTGATTCTAGTCTAAACCATGGAATGTTTTTATTTATTAACAGCAAATAAAAACATAAATTTACACAAAGCTGACGTTTTAGGGGTTTAGCTACCGATATTCTATCAGGTAAACAATAACATAAAATGTCGATAGAAACAGTACTCCAGTGAATACCATTTGTTACATCTCTATTTATTTACCTATTTGATTTACGAATTAACTATTTGCCTACTTGAACACTCAGTCTTTCGCTAGCTTTCCTTTTGTTTAGACTTCCGCGTGAAATAGTAGATTCGTTAGGTATGTCATATTCAAACCCTGAATACTTTAACATGTTGATGTGCTTAGGTAGGAGTGAATGCAATTATGCAGGTGCTCGTAGAGAGTACGAGGAACGGTATGCCAGACCACGGGGTCTACCCGTGCCGTCGGAGCGCGCGTTTCAACGGCTTCACCACCGGGTGTACAACACGGGCAGTGTTCGCGATGATTCGAATCGCAATCATGGTGGCAGACCACAAAGTAGCGACGGTGTAGTGGAACAGGTCTTACAATTATTCGCTGAGGATCCCACGCAGAGTACCAGGAGTGCGGCACGTGAACTGGGCACCAGTAACGCGCGAGTGTGGAGGATATTAAAAGAAGACGGACAACATCCTTTTCACTACCAACGTGTTCACTCACTTATGCCGTCGGACTATGCCCACAGAAGACAATACTGCAACTGGCTACTTGGCAAAGTAGAAGAGGATGCTACGTTCTTGGAGCGCGTGTTATTTACCGACGAATGTTCATTTGTGCGGACGGGTGTTTTCAACTGTCACAATGAACACGTCTGGGCTGTTGAAAATCCACACGCGATGAAAGAAAGCCATTTTCAACATCGTTGGCGCATCAATGTGTGGGCGGGAATCCTCGGCGACCGTATTATTGGTCCGCATTTTTTAAATGAAACCATGAACGGTACCAATTATTTAAGATTTTTGAGGGAAGTTCTAAGTGACGAGTTAGATTCGTTGCCGTTAAGCTTCCACCGCAGCTTGTGGTTCCAGCACGACGGTGCCCCACCTCATTTTTTACGAGCTGTGCGTGAGTATCTTGACGCACAGTTCCCTGGCAAGTGGATTGGACGAAGCGGGCCTATCTCGTGGCCACCAAGATCACCGGACCTAACGCCTTTAGACTTTTACTTGTGGGGACACGTTAAACAAATAGTGTACCAAAAACCGTGTGACACTGAAGAAGAAATGCGTGCGCGTATCGTTTCTGCTTTCCGAAGTTTAAACCCAGGAGTGTTAAGAAGTGTGCGTTCGGATATGGTGCAAAGGTGCCGTAAGTGTCTGGACGTGGGCGGCGGACATGTGGAGAATGACCGTCGCAACTTACAGCAAGTTGATATTTTTATCAATTAAGGTAGGTACCTAGTTACGTAAGATTAAACCAATTAAAAAGTAGGTAGTTATTAATGTAAGTACCGTAGTCATAGCGCGACGATTTTCTCTTAGATGGGTGACCGCGTGTGACATTACATGAAAGCGCTTCCGGGCTTCCGACGGCCCGTAAAACCGCATCCAAGAATCGTTAGGCCATGTCGTAGGTATTCGAGCAGTTTGAAAACAGTGACACCAGAGTTGGCCACGCACTCGCACGAAACAAACAGAAAACCTTAATACTGTACTTTGTTTTACGGAGTTTTGCCTAAACCGTCGAAGCAAAAGATCAGCTGTTGCATCAAGTGCATAAAATCTGTTTATACCTAAAATAATACTTGGCACGTGTAAAGGACGATGACGCGCGGCGACGGCTTTTGTCAAAGGAGGCGGTCGGTTGGCCTATGCACTCAAAGGCGCCGCTTTTGCCGTCAAATTTTTATGAACTTTAGGTAGATACCTAGCTAATACGATTTATGAGTCTTTAGTGTTGCCATGGGTAATCTGATATGATATTATTTAAAATTAATTAAATTTACATGGGAAAATTTTATGTTGAATTTCCGTGAAATAATGACAAATATCTCATCATTTTACGCTACTCTACAACCCCTTCATTGATCGGACGGATGGATATGTAACACCCTGTATAGAATAGATTTCATTCGTTAAACTAATATCAGAGTCAACAACATCTGAATTGTCACTAAATTCATCATATGTATCTGTGACGGATATTATCAACGACTAGAGGACGCCAGCAGCCACGCCTGCATTTTTTTTAATTTACCCGTTTTGGCCGATCCCGTGGGAATTTCGGGAAATCCCTTCTTAGTGCACCCCTACGGTCCCCAAGGAACATACATGCCAAATTTTAGCTTCCTACGCCTCATAGTTTTGGCTGTAGCTTGTCTGTCAGTCAGTCAGTAACGCAATGATTTTATATATTAAGATGACTCCATTATATTGTCAATGTGGATGTCACGATCCCAATCAGTCAAAATGTTTCTCTTTGTTTTATTCACAACCTTCGACCAGTCTTCAGGTTGGACATTGTTGATGGCCGCTTGCAATAGGACCAACATTTTATTTGCTATAAATGGCGGCGAAGTATTATTTCTTGCGGCGTAACCTTTCATTTGGGCCCAAATCATCTCAATAGCATTATACTGGCAATGGTAGGGTGGTAGTTGAAGGACCTGGTGGCCTTTTTCTTTTGCCATTTCGTCCAGAGCATAGGTAGGAGTTGGTGGCTAATGACGCCGTACTAAGGCAATAATTATTTAATAGACCTATGGACCAATCTTTACATTTTTCGTAGTTCATCGCCTCATGATACTCTGTTGTTTTTTTACCTAAAATCCAGTAAACAATTAGGGACGAATCCACTTGCTATCTGCATGATAAAGAAGAAGAAATAAGGCGTTCGCCTTTGCCTTCAGGCACTTTGGCACACGATTGTGCTGTATCGTCCGTCCAACATTTACCCGCTGTGTGGTTGGAGTTTAGCCACGTTTTATCCAAAAATACAACTTTGCTCTAATCACTTATGTTTATGCTGTAAGTATCGATAGATCGATAAAAATGAATTGCATATTGCACATCCCTAGTCATGTGGTACTGACGGATGTCAACGTCATATAAGCAACTATCATCCGCACCAATGAATACAGATTTACATAAGAAGCGTATTTCTTAAGGATGTCGTGTGTCGATTAAAGTTGGCGTATTGACAGTTGTCAGTGTAGTAATTACACTGACAACCGTCAAGCCTGTCTGACCTCCGCAACCCGAAGGGATAGCGATATTCCATGGTTTAGACTAGTGTCAGTTTATTTAGAAGGTACTGACGCCCTGTAACGACTGTCAAAGATCTTCATGACAACCGGGACCGACGGCTTAACGTGCTCTCCGAGGCACGGGACAAGCGATAATTAACCATTCAATACGCACATAACTCCGAAAAGTCATTGGTGCGCGCCATGGATTCGAACCCGATACCCTCTGCATGGCAATCTATTGGTATATCCACTCGGCTATCGCCGCCATTTCAAACATATCAAATAAATTAACGTAAAATCCATCGCTAAATAAAAATTAAACTCGCACCAATACCTTCACAAATAAACTACTGCTTAACCTAACAAGTGACACTGACAAAGAAAAGTGACAACCTTAGACTGGGTTGCATCATCTTACTTTAACAATGACAAAGATCGCAACATCTGTCAAAGTACCGGTTAAGCAAAAAATTAGTTGCACCACTTGACAATTGTTAAAATGACGTCATAATTTTACGTTAACTGTAACCGCTCGATATTGGCCGGTTAATGTTATTGATAAAGTCAGTTCTATTGTTCTATTATTGATACGCATCAAATATAACCACCAAAAATGTCACTGCTTTGAGAAATACTCGCAGAAACTAGTTCTTCTGAAGACGAATGTGATTTAGACCCGATAAGTGTAAGGCCTAGGAAAAGAAAAGTGTATTTCTCCAGAACCAATCGAGATTCAAAATGAGACAAAAAATCATTCTTGGCTAGATTTCGAGTCTCCAAAAATGTAGCGCAGTGGCTAGCTCAACGGTCGGAACACTCTCTGTGCTAGCTACCTGAAATTGTATTAGGTAGAAATGAAAATAATAACAGTTGAAAAGATAAATGTGACGATGCCAGGAATCGAACCTTAGCTGGTCCGCCACAGTGCGCTGGTGGTGTGTGACTGGCGAGTGTTCCTACGACGATCATCTTCTATGTGCTAGTGGACTGTGTGGCTTCGATCTATTCGGGGCTTCAGAAATAAAACATCTTCATACGTTGAGAGCGATGCTGTTCAGGTGTTCGGTGCTAGATGGCTACATATAGTACTTGGTTACAACATGGTGGTTGGGACGCCAACAAACTGGCCAAAAATATGGTCGCTTAGCTACTTCGAAATTTTACCTTAACACTCCAATATCCCTTAAAACTTTGAGAGGGGATAATGTCCTCCTTTGTGAGTTGAAACGACCTCTCAAGTTTTCTCTTTAATGTTTCGATATATTTTTTATTAAAAAATAAGAAATATTATGAAGTCTCAAAGTAAGGAAGTAAATAGAGACCGCATTAAAATAGCAACCTTACCCAATATATTTACTTCACTCTGACTTATGATATTTTTCTCATGTAAGAGAAAGATAAATATACAAATGTCATTTCGAATCAGTTTCGAATCTTCGAAATTGTCGTAAATTTTAACTAGACTAGTGATGTGCTTACTCAAAATAAATTTCGATAAAATATCGATAATATTTGCAATAAATCCTTAGATTTGGTTTACTCAGAATGAATATCAATTGAATGTTGATAAATCCTCAGATAAAGTAAAATATGTGAATAAATACAGCTTATATTTAACCACTAGTAAATAAAAAATATATTTTTTAAATTACCTTTTTAAGGTGAATAAAGCAATTGACATACCTACATAATATCACTAATAATCACTACCTATATGCAATGATAGGGTCAATGACGAGATCATTACCACGTAATGGTTTTCGAATACAAAACCACGTTACGTATTTCAGACTTTTGGAAGTTATATGTTTATTATTTAGCAAATTATCACGATCGTCAAGTGTTTGTCTAAAATCTTCCAAACTAAATTAGGCCTTCTGAAATTGAAGGGCGACACGATCCCAGTATGCTCGGTTACATAATTATATTAAATCACCAATCGAGAGCAGGCTGCAGTAATAAGTGAGTTAACTAATACGTAAATTAGAAATAAAATTTAACTTCAGGGTCAATTTAAAATAAAATATTTCACACATAATGAATCACATTTATTTAAACGTAAAATAGAAAAAGTCTCTGACAATGTCATTGGCTTAGTTAGAAAAAAACTCAAATATTTACAAAATCATATTATATATACAGGTCAAATTAATTACACCCTTATAGATACGCCTAGGTCTAAAATAAGTGAGAAATAAAATAATTTAAAAGAATTTAACCAGGAGCCCGCATGGTGAGTAAGAAAGAAAATAAAATTGTGTGCGTATTTCTAACTGGCACCGAACTCAAAAAGTGTTGTTGTTAAAAATATTAGTTTTTCTGCTGCCTAGTGCGAGCATCTTTAGATGTTGGTAAAGGCTCTTGGCGATTAGTCCATTTACTGACACAACTATCGGCACAATGATCGCCGAGTTCACATCCCACATATCGACAATCTCATGAGCTTGGACCAAATATTTGATCTCCTCTTTTTCTGCTTTTACGAGATTGCTGTCATGCGATGTGGTAATAACGTCTATCAATGCGAATCGCTCTGCTCGGTCGACTACAATATCAAGCTTATTGGCTACAATAAACCTGTCTGTAATGATAGACCTTGCCCAGGACAACAACGTTCGACCATTTTTTCGAGAACTGAGAACAAATATTTTACATGCAACAAATATTGCATGACGACAATTTTATCATGGCTACGATTATATAATCATGATAATGACTCACACGATTAGCATCATGGTAATTTATCGTTTTTTGGCAATCTGTCGCCACTGCAAAAAAGTAGTCAATGACTACTCAGTACTTAGTACAGTTAATAGTATCGTCCTACATGTGAAGTCTTGCATTTAATTACACAAGTTTTAAACTTAGTTGTTAACAGCAGATGGTTTTATTTAAACTTTTATTAACAAGAAAATTTGTGATGATCGATGAAAACACTTTTCTTGAGATATATAATTATATTCAAGTCTATTTATTTTTCAAAGAAATATTGCAGTATAGCTTCTACATCACAATAGTGCAAAGGCTACCTTTTTTGCAATAACTGTCACCCACATCGGCGAATACGTGGGCCGAAGCTAGTCTGTAAAATAAAAGTATCGATAAAATTATCGATCACTATGTTTATGCGTCACATTTTTATACGAATAAATCAAAATGTCTATGAACGAAGAAGAAGAAGAAGAAAGACGATGAAAGAAGTCAAAGTTTCAAATGAAGTTCTATTAAATTTTGACGGGTAATGGGGTCCACACCAGAGCCCAGTCCCAGTCCTTTGAATGATGGGATTCCTCCGTCTAAACTTAATTTAAATTGTTTTTCGGGATATATACCACGTACCTTTGTTTGGAGTAACCGATATTTCGGCACTGTTGCAAGCGCCATGTTCACGGATGTACTATCGGTTACTCCAAACAAAGGTACGTGGTATATATCCCGAAAAACAATTTAAATTAAGTTCCTCCGTCTATTTACTTTATATACATATGTAGTCTAAGTATAGAGTAGCCCTTTCTAGAATTAATATTGTGACGGCCGGTGTCATGTCAAACTGTCGTCACGGAGAACAAAGTCATACTGACGTCTACACAACAAGCTGGTTGGTTGTCAAACAGTTTAAGTTGAGAAGTGGTAAAGTGAAGAAGAGAAGGAAGAAGTCAAAAGAAGAAGTAGTAATGAAGTGAACTAAAGTGAAGTGAATTATAGTGAAGTGAAGTGCAAAAGACGTTAGTGTTGGTGCTGTCCACCTCGAAATCGAACGACGCGTGTAAAGTTTAATAAAGTGTCATCAATGCTACTCGGTGTTCTGCCTTCCAATCCCGTTACTCCATCCGTAACAATATCTTCAATAATTTTTTGGATATAATATACCTACTAAATAATTTCAAACTTTCGTGATGACATGAATATTAATGTAACTCAGAAGATCTGGTCATCCATTCATTTTTCCATGTTAAAGATTGTTACAGGTATTTGGTTTTGTGACAGTAGCATTAGACAACTCCTACATAATGTCATTACATTGTAACAATGTTAGAATCGTTCAGAAACGTAATTTGTCGATCTAATTTTTGTATTGAACGGCAGCAGCTACGATTGCATTTTTTTTTTAATCTACCAGTTTTGGCCGATCCCGTAGTAATTTCGGGAAATCCCTTCTTAATGCACACCTACGGTCCCCAAGGAAGTTCCTGCGCCCAATAGTTTCAGCTGTAGCGTGTCTATCAGTGAGTAAGTAACGCAAGGATTTTATATATTAAGATTATATCTGAATTTATCTATGAATAGCCTTTTAGGAACAATAAAAGAGTCTAGAACATATCGGATATTTTATAACGACCACGCAACCTGAAATGATGTATTAGTTATTAGAGGATACACGGTATACTCTTTGTCTGTTAGGTATACTGAATGTTTTATAACCATCTCACGAGCATATGTTGAGCAATAACATAGGGTGAGTCCTGCACTAAATACTAGTCCTATATCGCAGGCGACTTAAAATAATTAAAGCAATGGATACAAAGAACAGCCTTACTTGAAACAACTATTTATGGATCACACAACGTGTTGTCTCGTGTGAGGATCGAACCCACAACTTTCGAAGTTGTTCTATACGCCGCCGCCGAGCGACCGCTGAAATCTCCATACGTGCAGTCTTCAGTCTTGAAAGGTTATGAATAAGGTAATAATTTGTTATAATTCTAAATATTTCAAGCGGTCATGAATTATTATTTAATTATATTTACGACCCAAACTAAAATAATAAAAAGTACCCCGGCAGTTATCTTTATGGCGCTGTTTAGCCGCTATTTTATTATTAAAAGCAATATAAAATTACTGTTAAGTATCAACGAAAGTAATAGACAACGAAAAAACGCGAGCGACTTTCACGAAAATTTAAACATCAGAGCCATAATAAGAAGTAAGAAGTTTACCAAAATAAAATACGGAATAACAAACAGGTGTTTAGCGTCGACATTCGGTACTTTCCTCACTCGATCCTTCTTTTATTAGCAGCCTTGAGCCCATTTAAGACTCTGTGGTACTTAACCGTATCGCGTTCGAATGCATAAAGGATCATAAAACGTGTTGAAATTGAAATTTTTTTTGAAACAATAGCTTTTAAATTCACGCCCGATCCTTTATTCATCATAATACGTAATTTATAAACCGTAGTCGGATCTGCATTTTAATTAATCATTGTATCGCATCATATTATCGTTTGGCTACGTTGCATGATACGTAAAAGGTGAAGCTTTGGTTCGGTCGGTTCCATAACTTGATGGCGTTCAACTGTGCCATACTTCCGCTGCTTAAGGAAAAACGATAGCAGTTATCCTGTTCACTGCATATTAATTATCTTGTGGAATATTATATTATTCTGAATTGTTATATCTTAGCGGATCGTATTTTAAGAATATAAAATATATCTTCCTTGGAATAGTATAATTGCGTAGTTGGGATTAAGTTTCTTCCACGATCAATACAATCTTTGTTCTGTTTGGTTTTCAATAGATTGTTAGTTGTCTGAAGCAGCGAAGTTGGTTTCAAAACAAATATCACTTATATCTAGCAGCAAAAGAGCTACAGTCATTTCACTCGGCGCATTAACTAGCTAAGTAAACTCGCTCTGCTCCCGTTTCCACTCACGTACGCAGTTTAAGTTCACTCAAGTGTGTTTGTTTATACCCTTTATCCACAAATCTTCATACCGATATTAAATATCTTCGTCTTCAATCTGCCTGTATCCAAGGAGATGAAATGAAATGTCTTTGTAAAGCGCCGTTGACATTATTATCCCCTCGCTAAACGGGTCGGTGATTTAGTAAAACAAAAACAAAATTAATCAATTTATTGAGGTTTTTTCAAGCGAATGCTATAGTAACTTATGTTTCGTTTCGATGTAAAATATCTTAAGTATAACTTAGGATTTAAAAAGACTAACAAAATCCGGCGTAAATAATCGTAAGTCCCAATACACAAAACTAATTTAAATTTTGACAATAGTAAAAATATCGTAAGTCATTACTTACGATAGTTGAAAAGTATCTTAAATCAATGGATAATATAGTAAGTCCTACATACGAGATTTTACTGTAGGTATTATGTTATTCCAGACATTTATTTTGTTTATTTGTAATTAATATTTTAAAACATTCCATTTACCTTGCACGTTCGTACAACGACCACAAAAGAGTTAATGGTACACACTTCATTATAAAATTATTAATTATTTATGTTTTGTTTTGTAGATCAAACGAATAGTTTTGTTAAAATGGTTCAATTACTGCATCAATCATTTGTAAGACGCTCAAGATAACATAGTTGATAGCTATACTATCTTATTTGTCCATTAAATAATACAAAAGTCAAAACACACGATACAAAAGTCCGATGAAAAGTGTCATGTCCGCCCGCCGTCGCATCAACTTAACTTACTCGGTTTAAAAACATTACATTTAATTACAATATTTAAATTATCGTATGTATGAACTTTCAATTAATCTTCATAATTAAGAAACAATATAGAATTCCAGTTACTTTAGCTAAAGCGTCGAAACACGTCTTAATAAATTAAATTAGTTATAAAATAATTACCATGTGTTGGCGGGCGAGAAAGCTAACCAAACTATTTAAAGACGATATTAACCAATACTGCGTTAAGAAATATATGTAAATACTGAAATGTAACACAATTTATATAATAATAATTACAAGCAAATTTAATTAATATTTAACTGGTTATTTAGTTAAAATTACATTAACTTCCGCTTTTAGTTATCATTTAGTCATCTAGATGGCTCTGCTCTACGTTTATGCTTCTACAATATAACAATCAACTTCGAATAGATGGCTGCACAATCTCAGTGCGCCCATAAATACCTACTTAGATTTAAGTTTACATAACTTCGAAAGATTAGGTAGAAAATATTTTGTAAAATAATATCAAAAGTCTAACTCATACACAGATATTTGACCTGACACAACAAATTATCGTGCCCATCACGTTAAGGTTCGTACCGTGTGAGAATCGAGCTAAAAAATCTTAAATCGAATATTGGGGATTTAAAATACCTAAATATACATTTCTCAAACTCTTTCTCTATTAACTAAAATATAAAGGTTTTCTAAAGCTCCACACTAGACAAAAAAAATTGTATTTAATTCCACTTTAAACTGAATTCCTCTTTTGCTGCTCGCTGTCTAACTTTTTAAGATCCGTCAATAGGTAAATAGCTACATAATTATGTATCTTACTGGTCGTAATTTTACAAAGCTGAATTTTGCTTTTCATATGTATGTAAATTTTATGTAGCTTGCCTCAGATCCCCGTAGAAACTTTAGTTTTCCATTTTCACTTAATTATAATCATTGAAATTTGCGGCGATCCAAAGTGCAGTTCCAATTATCGTGTACTTTGAGGCTTACCCCATCAAAGACTAGGTTCTAACTAGAACTCTTTTTAGAACCCATATAGTACATCATACATACCCATACATGCCATATAGTACATAATAATATAGTACATCATTCAGACACACAAACCACTTCACAAATCGAAAAAGGAAAAATAAAACTGCAAAATTATATTACTGTCGTTTAGCAGACATGGATTGAATAACGAGTAATCCTATTGGAAATAACTGAATGAACATCTCATGGGTGTATTTAGGTATCGTCTGATCACAACTGAGTGATTGATGAACGCGATGAGCCATCAGACAGTATAATTGGGTACGGATATGTCAATGTAAGACTGTGACAGTTATTGAAGTGAAGGTGCGACAAATTGGTTAGCTCTATTCCAATGAGTAAAATATGTTTTGAAGCATACACCCGAAACATATAAGGAGATTATACATCTCTATCATACGAAGCCGTCTGGACTATGGTAGTTTCCTCTACGACTCAAGTACCAAAAACCATTTATACAAACTGGATAAGGTCAGAACCAGTGCATGCGGGTTATTGGGGGTTTCATAAGAAGCACCCCAATTCACGTAATGGAAAATGAGTTGTGCTTACACCCTCTTTATCTCCGTAGGCACTATCTTGGAGGAAAGTACTGGTTGAGAAGCTGTTCGGTACAGAGTAACAATTTAGAGTTAATCGATAAATTGTCTCGCTGTTGCCAATCACGTTATTGGAATAAACGAAAGAAGCCATTGCTGGCTACCATACACGAGTCACTAAAGGATTTTGATATACACTCGACTGATAGCCTGGAAATGTTTTCCTTAGATACATGGGTGCAAAACATTGACTTAGATAATTGTATAATTTGTCACATTGAGGGTGTACAAGGGTCCAAAAAAGCTTTAGGAACATCATTTTTAAACGACAAATGCAATAAATTATTTGACGATAAATATAGTAGCTTTTACAAAATATACACTGATGGCTCTTAAGAGAGGAACGACATAGGAGCTGTAATATTTAACCCTCAATCGCAAACAAATATAAAGCTCAAAATAGAGGCCACCGTTTCCATCATGTATGTTGAGTTATTTGCGCTTTCCGAAGCTCTTTCGTATACAGAAAGTATCGATTTTAATAAGTTTGTTATTTTCACGGATGCCCGGAGTGCGCTTCAGCATGTGGCTCGGTGCACCTCGAATATTCGAGGAGTACCGATAGCCTACACGATTTTAGATGCTATCCGTCAGTTGCAGTCATGTAATAAAAAGGTAGTTCTGCAGTGGACCCCTTCTCACGTGGGGCTGTGTGGTAATGAGGAGGCCGATCGTTTGGCAAGATTGGCAGCATCAGACGGTATTCCTAGTACTGTAGTGCCATTTTACAGTGACATATTGCCTGTTCTCAAAGAAAACATCTTGAAACTTTGGTTTAAACACCTTGAAAACATATAATTGAGTAAAGGCATTTGGTATAGGACAATCCAAGCTGAGCCTTTTCGTTACCCTTGGTTCAAGGCCAGTAGACTAGATAGAAATTCACTTGTAATAAACAGCTTTTAGAGTTCGGTCCGGTTATGTTCCATTTAATAAGTTTGCATTCCTAATGAAAATAGCACTGTCTCCAAACTGTTCGGAATGTGGTGTGTGTAAAGCTTACATAGAATATATTAATGGAGTGAAAGTTATCGTTCTAAAAGAAAACAAATTATACGGCTTTATATTATAAATTCTTGCATAATTAATATAATTATAAATTATGTAAGAATTGTTAGTTAGTAGTTTCAGTTTGTTTTAACTGGATATATAATAAACTGAAACTAGTATACATCTCTCACATGCAATTTAAACGTAGCGTATTTTTCATATTTTACACGAGAGCTATCGTGTATCGTAAAGTAGTAAGTGGTCGGTAATTAGCAACACCACAGTGACCGAAGGATAACAACAGTTATGAAAAATTGATTTCCACCAGCTGCTACTATATTGGATTACTTACTACTATTACTACCATACTACTATTGCCTACTGAATTGGATAATAACTGTGATTTATATTACAGTTGCTAAATTAGAGCTAGATCTCTATAATCGTGTTTGAAAACAGTTGGCATTATTATCTGCCTTGTTTGTAATCTATCCCACCACTGGACACAGACTCTTCTCATTCAGATTATCAGCCTGCCAGCCAGAGGTCAATAATGATTAGGCCATAGTCCACCATGGCCAAGTGCGCGTTGGCAGACTTCACAATCATGTCTTTCATAGTAATATTTATGTAACGTTAAAATTATTTGAAATTATATAAGATGACTGCCATGTGTTATCTCGTGTAATTTCGAAACCACGACTGGTGTTACGCATGCCGAAACTTCGAGGGAAATTCCTAATTTTACCTAGTTTTTCAAGTAATTACGCGACATAGACATTACTATGTGTACAAGTCGCGTAAGTTTAAAAGTACTCTTTTTCATTTAATCAAGTTGGCGTAAATAATAATTAAGTGCTTATGTTTCATCATCATCATCATCAGCCTTTAACAGTCCACTGCTGGACTAGGCCTCTCCTTTGAAAGGAGGAATTGGCCTACTATACCACGCTGGCCAAACGGGTTGGTATAGGGTTTGTATCAAGTTTTCCTTCTCTTACAGTGCTGTTCTCTGCATAATATGCTCCCTCTGTCGGCTCTTACGACACCCATGGGATGATATGGGGTGGTGACATTCCGTATTCTTAATCCGTCACCACACGGACAATATGTAATATGTTTACGTCGTAAATAAAAAGCAACTAGACCTTAGGTAAAGTTAAACACAGTTGTGGCATACCTTACAAAAACAAGCAAAGTAAACAAGCTCCTTACGTAGCTTTCAGCTTTATAAATTAATATTTCTGCAACACTTTGGTCAAAGAATCAGCGTGGTTTATAATTAACCTACTATCTACCTCACTCTATGTTTATAAGCTAAGAAAAATTGCATTCGGGCAGTAAAAAATAATTCCTGTCACATATAAAGCTGCTTATTCTATCGTAGACAATGTAAAAGCAAAGCTGACAAGGACCTTTTACACTGGCCAGTCGAGACCCGGCCGTCAACATAAAGAACAAATAATTAATAATTCACGAAACTACCATTGTAAAGTCTCTTTGAATGTTGTTATACCTACGTATAAATATGTAGAATTAACAACGGTTGAAACGGATTATTCGCCATTTTAATCTTTGTAAGGGCCTTTCATGTTTGTCAACAGCTCCTTTTTATTAGTACTGAAGCTCTATTTTGTTTAATAATTAAAGACTTTGGACAATAATATACTCTTTTATCTCTTAGCAAACAAGGCCGTATATGTCAACTAAAAGTAAAAATAAAGTAATTTCAATAACTAAGTTCGACACCGAATTAAATTCTTAAAATAAGACTTCAAAGGAGACGGGTAAATCATTACACCTTTAAGCCAATATGTCCAAAACAGCGGCCAAACATGGGAATTCGAGATTTAAAATTGCAAGAGTATAAAGCCAGTTAATTCATTCAAGGGTCGTGGTAAGGCCGCTGAGCGACGTAAACGTTCTTTGTGTAATAAGCCTTTTATTTATTTACATACTTCGTTGTATATTCACACAAAAAGACCAACAAAAACAGGAATGTTCCGTGGTTATTTAAACGAATTTAAAACGGGTTAGATTCGGTTGGTACCGAGTAAAATATGATGAAGCAATTATGTACACGAATACAGTTTAGGCATTTACATATTAAAATAAAAGGCCAGACGTTGGCTGAATGACTCGTCAACAGCCAGCCTTCATTATATACTTTGAAAAAACACTTAACGTGATGTAGATAACGTATATAACGGCTTTTCAAAAACGTGTACGAATAATGTAGAGAATAAGTAAACGCTATAAATTGTATTGCAATACACACAAATTAATATTATTTTCAGGTTTTATGAGGCGCTGCAGAGCTAGCATTATTTTTATTTCAATTGTTCTTGGGAAATTAGTTTGTTCTTGGGAAAATATAGGTTTCTATCTCAGATTTTAGAATCCTTCAACCTGCAAATTTAATAGAATAAGCATTTTATTTAGAAGTCAGCTTAGTTAATCAATTCAACGCAGAGCTCATGGACAAAACAAGCTGCAAAAAAAGCGCTGGTCAGCAACGCAACGTGTAGAATATTTCTATAATATATATCGTGTAGTTTTAAACACACCTAATGGTATTTATTAGGATTCACGTATATTATTTCAACATAATTCAATTATATTTCAAATAAAATAAGACTCATTTTCCTGCAGCCTGTTTCTGTACAATGGTGTCCTCATTATATTGGGCTCGTTATATTATTTGTTAACAGTACTCTGGTTACGAGTTACATTTGCAAAGAGTTACTAGTAAAACACCTACAACTTTATCAAAACCAGTTTTTTAGTATCATGATGAACACTTTTATCTATTGATAGCATACAAAAGCATCAAAAGAGTTTTTATTAATGTATAACCATTCATCAACGTCATAGATTATTTATTTATAGACCGCCCAAAGGCCTTAGACATGGCACGATTAAAGTCCCGCTACAAGAATCGGATCGAAGGACTTTACATGGCCTTTGAAGAACTGTAGCGCTCTGCTGTGACTGTTACCTAACAAACGGTCACCCATTTAGGTGGTTACTGTGAAGATGTTGCTTAACTTTGCTGTTTACCAAAGACCAGTCAAGTCTCACTATGAGTATACTACACAGGATTTTGTATACAGCAGTTCTTCTTCTGCCTGCCATGTTCCCAAATTACTTGAGTTCCCCGCAGAATGTCTTTCTCTTCCATTCTCTCCGATACCAAAGAAAAGATGTATGGATTGTGTGAAGGATGACATGAATGAAAAGGGAGTGAATAATCAGATGACGTCTCATCCTTCACCATACATCTTTTCTTTGGTCTTTCTGTTGCCATTTTGTATACAGCAGTATAGGTATTAATTCCGTAGTGCCTCACAAAATCGATACACAAAATAAATCGTGCTCACCTAATCGCTTCTCATGTCGATCCAATAAATGATCGTCCAATATTTTAGCTTAGAAAATAGATATTAATTTCCGTGGCCTAAAAAATTGCCGTCGTACACAAACGACTTATAGCAATAATTTATAACCACTGACCTAGAAAAATAAGACATTTCTAACAATAAGGTAATTATGGCAGAAAGTCTAAACGTTTTGTTCTCACAAAAAACTACGCTAAGCTGTCACCTACCAAGGCTCGATTTCAGGTCGAGATACCGAAAATCTTTTGATGAAAAGTCTTTATTTTTCATACGAAGGTACTACTTTCTTTTATAATTGAGTTAGGTGAACAATTAACATTAAGGTTTTTGTTGACTGGGTGTTTGAAAATATTAAAAACAACGCGGGAATTTTTATTTGTCTATTTATTTTTAATAAAATCTTAACACAATGAAGAAATAAGACTGCATGGTTAGCCCACTGGTAAAAACTGCCTCCTTGGTTGTAGTACAGCTCTGTGGATGATTCTATGTTTGATCCCTGAATAGGCTAACACTTTGTGTGATCTACGTAGGTACCCATTGTTATTTCGAGTATTGATGTATTTTGCGTCTGTTCATTTATCATTTCTCCGGTGAGACAAGTTTTATTCTTAACACAGGCGCTATCTTGAAAAACGAAATAAGGATACTGACAACGTTAGTGTACATAAATTATCTCAAAAATTCGTAAAGTTTTTACTAGAAAGACGTAACTGTGCTGCCACTAGAATGATCTCATTCAAACTCATTTTTAAGAATGTACCCTTGAGATAATTAATGATTTGAATAAATATAAACTAATTTGATTACCAAAAAATAATAAATAGCGCGCGACCTTGTTTGGCAAACAGCAGGGTTATTTTACAAGTGCAAGTCATTCCACAATAATCAATCATAATTATTTAATCATTAAGCCTAGTTGGACGATGTTGGATATGCTCGCTCTAATCTTTCGTGGCCTGTTTGAATAACCTCTGTAATATTTGTGGAGCTTTAGTTCCTTTGTTTATTGTTTCTGTTCAATACAATGAAACGGAATGAAGATATTATCAATACAGCTTAGATGCAATCATTATTTTGTTACTGTATAAATATTTATATTTTCTTTCCATACTTCATTGGTGTCGGTTAAATCAATGAGAATTTTATCTTTTTGTACTTGATGCTTATATTATCAACCAACGAAATACCTTTGTGATATTTCTGAATTTAGTACGAATAACAGTCACAATAAAGACGCAATACTGCGAATAAACTGTATTCGAAGTGATAAATCGTATTTGTTGTTCTAGTAGTCAATCAACAGACGCCCGCACGGCTGTAATAAGTGAGTTGTTATAGATCACCGAGGGGCGTGGCCTCAGAAACAATAGGACAGTCTTCATCCCGATGTATTCCGACTGGCTTTAATTACGGCTCGTTTACGACTAGCAGCGGCGAGCGGTAGCGACATCGTTTCTGATGTCCATTGCGAGTTTGCGACTGACACGACGTCGGCCGCGGCGTAGTAGAGCGTGGCATGTGCACCGAAATCGCTGCCGCTGATAGTCGTGAACCGTGAGTATTTACCACTGTAATTTGTGGCAGCCATTAGGATTTCGTTGATGCTCCTTTTTCAATGATCTCGAATTTGTTCTCGGTTTTGTTCTGCGTAGAGAATTGGAGATTGCATCAAAGTCGGAGTAACTAACTGACGGCATCATGAGGAGGACAGCCATGACAGTGGGATAGAAACAAATGTGCAAAAAATAGCCCAGTTTTGGTCATTCTCCTGTATATTAATGTGTAGCACTGAGAACCTTCGCATACATGACGATAAGTATAATAACATTGAAAACGAGGACATGTTTCTATCCTTACGAGTATATGGATGTATACTATAGTACTGACACATACTGACTTGACTATATAAATGGGCTAATTTTTTTGCGATACTTTCGCAATTTGTTTAGCTTGTTTGGTACCTATCAGATTTAAAGAAAAAAACCAGTTACTCACTCTCAAATTCAAAGAAAAAACTGGTATCCACAGCAGTCGAAATGCCAATAAACTTAGAATCTATAATAATCATCTGAGTTATTTTATTTGTAGGTATTACGGTGTTCCCAATCTATTTTTGACAAAGTTTTCATTATTCAAGAACTTCGTTTCGATAACGAAATGCTGGAATCTTGTACATTTAATCTTCTTCGAGTTAAACATAACACTACCTACGCTTTAACAATCTAATAAGCAAGTTAGCAACATTGTTTAACTTTCACCCAAATCACTACGTTCAAGTTCAAATTAGAAAATTACTTCATAATTTAGGGAGATCGAATAACTTCTTAACTATAAGCTGTGGGAATTTTGATTACCCTTGTGACCATTTCATTTTTCAATATAACTGGATGCCATTTGTGGTGCATTTGATATTTTTATATAAAATAGGCAGATTGCAGCCCGCAGCTACGCCTGCGTATAAGTCAGTTATAGAGAGCAAAAGTAACTTATATGATGTACTATGTGAGCCCGCGGTTACACCCGCGGTATTTAAGGCTACTGCTCCTCATAGCGTGATGTTAATCATAATAATAAATATCATATTTTTATTGCCAATAACATGGTATACAAAGATGTTATAAACATTCAATAAGGCACATACATGTTTAACTAAAGTTACATAGCATGCAATTATTAGGTAATTATACAGATGACTACGATTTATATAGCCTTATGTAATATAGCCTATAGCCTTCCTCGATAAATGGTCTATCTAACACTGAAAGAATTTCTCAAATCGGACCAGCAGTTCCTGAGATTAGCTTGTTCAACCAAAGAAACAACCAAACTCTTGAGTTTTATATATTAAGATTTTTGTGAGATATGCAAAGTTTAGCCCAAATTCATTCAGTAGTTATAGCTATACTCATAACTGGCTTTCATTGCTCTAATTCAAATCAAATTTGTCTAAAAACCTTGTTCCGTTGTATCCTGCAATTTTTGCAGCACCTCTTCACGGCTATTTTGGTACAAACCAACTGTTTGTTTGCAAGACTTTTGTTATAGGGCCTTTTCAATGTTATGCGTGTTTGAGCCCGCATGCAGGCTAGGTACGCATGCGTGTTGTGCACCGCACGCAGAGCTAATATGCAGGCGGTACCTTTGGTAAAATATATCTCTTCTATGCTATTTTTTTAAATGCAATCCATTTTCATTTAAATTGACGTAATCTTATACTAATATATAAAGCTGAAGAGTTTGTTTGTTTGTTTGTTTGGTTGAACGTGCTAATCTCAGGAACTACTGGTCCGATTTGAAAAATTCTCTCTTCAGTGTTAGATAGCCCATTTATCGAGGAAGGCTATAGGCTATATAATATCACGCTATGAGCGACGGGAGCAGAGCAGTAGCCTTAAATAACGCGGGTGTAACCACGGGCGTCATCTATTACTATATGCATATGTATATTGATTACTTACTGAATAAAAATATCCGACATTCAGAAGAAAGATATTAATCTTTACAAGATGTTTCTCCTACGTAGTCGATTCTTTTTTATCGTGTTTTATAGACATTGATCGATGGTTTACCCCATATGCAGTTTGCGGGCGCTGCACCAGAAATGTTACTGAATCTACAACAAATAGCAACTAGCAAAATAAATCGTCTTCTTAAGACTATTTTCCATGCAAAACAAAGTATTCTAAACTGATTTCTCAAGATAGCGAACTGAATTGCATTTTACAAAAGAGTTCCTTGAAGATGTATCCATGATAATGCTATTAGGTATTTAATAGGCAGAAGCATTTTGTCTCTTTTTATGTGGAACGAATCTGCGGTCGAGAGGAATTATAAGCGTATTTACGTTTTAAAAACATTTTCAAATATACTTACACATACAAACATAGACTCACGCCTGTTTCCTCGAAGGGGTAGGCAGAGGCATATTAAACACCCACTTTTCGCCAGTGTTTTGATCCCACGTAATAGGTGGCGAGCCTATTGCCGCTTGTCGGGATATTTTCTTTGCCAGAGCCTCGTCCGTTGATCGACAGGTGCACCACTTGCAGGTGAGGTTGGCTTGGGACCCTAAGTTCTTGGTGGGAACCCTATGCACCCAAAGATACTTATTTTTGTGTGTAAAGTGCCCGGTTGCATTCAAGACATGTCATGTACTTTGGAGGGTGAATTTTGCTTTCTAGCATCATTAGATAAATATGTGTTTTTCTACACAATGTGTGAAATTTACAATCCAATCGTTATTCGCTATAGTTACAACTTTAAATAGGGCAGATCAGGGTGATAATGACTGCCGTTAACGACAGTCAAAGGTTTTAGCTATTTATATTTATGAAGCTCTATTTGTTATAGCGGTATGACACACACTCACGAACACACGCACACGCACACACACTTAAACACACACACATCCACACACGCACACACACACACAAACACACATAAGTTATTTTAGATGTACCCTTATTTAAAAAATTATGGGCATATTGTACTTTAATACCTTTATTATTGTGAAGGGAAGGAACTGACCTGCAAGATACAGTTATTTACTAGTTTGGAGGTCAGGGTCTCACCTGTAAGATGTTGATGTTATATGTTCGTAATAACGATTATTATTATTATTTATCCATCGTAATATTGTTATCGCTGTATCATGGGTATAATAAATATGTATACACACATTTGCATTTGATTGCACCAGAGGCGCAAGAGACTATGTATGTATGTATGTATTTCTTTCAAGTGATAAATAGTTTAGTTACACATTTTCATTCCAATGTGTCCCACTAGTTTTATTTTCTCACTTAACCCGCAATAAAAAGCTATAAAATAAAATATGCTTTATTTAGAGTAAAATTGCACACTGCAGTATTACTCTCCATAAAGCATATATTTTAAATTTAAAGTGTTCACACATATATTTATACTAAAATGTTGAACTAATATTATGAAATATTTTTGGTTAATTATTGTGCAAAAGTAAATAAATTTTCAACTAAATCTCATGTACAAGCAACTGCATCGCTTTTGATAAACTTTTAACTATTTATGATTGAACTGGT
Organism: Euclidia mi; assembly: GCA_944739405.2. Lineage (NCBI taxonomy): Eukaryota > Metazoa > Arthropoda > Insecta > Lepidoptera > Erebidae > Euclidia > Euclidia mi. The sequence continues at coordinate 111,600,970 of OX123184.2, forward strand.
GACGTAGCGCACAGTGCTCTATTTTTTGCAAGATGGATAAAATTAATTTACATTTATGATTTTGTTTTTACAGACATAATAATAATTATGTTATGCTCATTTTTATAATTTCAATAAAATTTAATGATGTATACAAATCAAGAAAGTTAAAAATCGAATTATTTTAACGAGGTTATAATTTTAAATGTTGTTAAAAATCTTCTCCGTAAATGCTTGAGGATCTATGTATCTATCACAGAGGACTTTTATTTCGTGTTGGAGGCGAAGCAATTAAAAACGTGACAAGATAACTTTATTAAGGAATCTTTTTCTTTTGATAACACTAGAGACATTAAGAAGGAGATTTGATGACATAAGGCATCTACTATTATCACTGTTTAGACAACAATGCTGTATTCTGGCAACCTATGAAATACCTAATAGTATACTATTTATATTTAGTAATAGCAAGATAAACCGCTGTTCATTCAAACCCTGTGTCCAATTCATTCGGTCCATTATATCCACCTGTGCGCGGATTCAATAACAACCGCACTGTAGTGAGCGGACATCGATAGTTCCGCGATGCAATTTAAGTTCGTTTGCTGCATGAAAAGTTAAGCGGAATCAATGGACTAACTTTGTGCAGCAATATTAGGAGGACCGCAAAAGAGAAATACCTTACCGGTATCTGTAAAAGAAATCATGGAGATCTAAATTTCCATATATTTTTACATAATACTAGAGGATACTTACAGCTATGCCTGGGTATTTCTATTTTTATTCTAAGTTTCTACCCGATCAAGTTTTCCATTTTACCGCGCATATCGGAAAATCTCTTCTTAGTGCCCTCCTGCGCAGCCCAAGGAACATACATGCCAAATTACGGCTTCTTCTGCCCAGTAGTTTCATTTGTACTTTGTCTAACACTCAGTATTGCAAGAATTTATATAATAAAATAATACAAAAATGCAACTTCATGCTTACAATTAGAAACGCATACTACTAATCTCAATTAAAGCCACTACAACCGTATTATCTACAAATTTTGCGTTTTCCACACATCTATTTCGCGATCATGGCAAATGTTGTAGCAATTATGCAATGTGCGATTTCGACGAAATAGGCTCACTGATGTTGTGACGTAGACTATGCTAATGTTAGCAGCTGATTATGACGTTTCTGGCCGAGCGAAATGTTATTTAGCTATTTGTATTAAGCTCGACATTTCGTAATATTTGGTGCAGCACAGTGCAGGTTTCAAACTGTGATGCCAAATGTGCTTGTCATGTACGCATGTCTGTTTTATATGTTTATTATCAAGTTGATAAGTAGTTTTCTTTCTCCGTGCTGTGAGTTATTAAGAATACCAAATGTCACTATCTAATATCATTCCGTAAATAAGGGCGGAAGCCCGTGCAGGTCAACTCATCTTTAGCATCACTGAGCTGCACTGACTTCTACTCCCTGCACCGGACTCAGGCGAATGGTCTCAGGGGTAGCGCAGGTCGCGATGATCCCTAAGGCAAGGCTGGTGGACTATCCTTCTCGAGGTTGCCGCCCGTTCTTGGTCCAGTTCCTTCAGAAATGGATGCAACCAAAACCTCCAGCCGAAACACAAATAACAGGCACTTTACACACGCATACACACACACGTACACACATGCGCGCACACACACACATTCACTTACACATCTCTTCACCACGCCCCCTCGTGGCCGGGTGGGCTTGGGCCCGTAGTAAACAGTCACGGGTAAGAGAAGCTGACCACCTGCGCTAGGACCTGCGCAGTCGAGCGCCGTACGCGGGGATGACGGAGTCCTGGGGGGTTGAGCCGAGCGGCGCTGGCGGTAATGCGACCGTGAGGCAACACGCCCTCTTTGGTCCCGATTTCACGCTAAACGGTAGCCCCCGCTGTGAGCCGCAGCGGGGGAAATGGCCATCGTGTCCCGTCAGAGGGCCACAGGCTAGGGACGTGGGGTCCGCATCAGCAGTTGGAATTTATTTCGGCTGTTGATGTGGTGGGTGAAGGCTATACTGAAGGCGCAAGCGAGGGAAGACGGATGGAGTTGGTAACTCGGCTCCGACCTTTGACCCGAGCGGGCGCCCGATGTCGTGCTGTAAGCCAGCCTTGCGTTCCTATATCCCTCTGGTAATCCTAACGTCCGGTATGACGTTCCCTGTTGCGGGCTCCATGGAGGGTGGGAAGCCAGAGGGATGAAGTCTTTAAGTAAACGTATGGATACCGAAATCCTTTTTATTACCCCAACCGCGACGGGGACGGCGAAAGCTGTTCCCGCCGCCACAACCAAAACCATACAGATGGTCGACGCCGTGGCCCCGGCTGCAGGTGTCAAACCATCCCCCAAGGACGTGACTTCAGCGCTGGCTAACGCTAGTACTGGTCCCGTCCTTACAATCGTCAGCCCGTTTGAGATCAAGCGGGAAGATGACTCCTCCTTCGCGGGCTGGCAAGTGGTGAGTCACCGTAAGGGCCCTTACCCTTACGGTGACTCACCACTTGCCAGCCCAAGTAAGTAAGGGCAAGACCACCGGTCCTGTCCAACGCACGCCCACCACACAACCGAGTGGCCCCGCTGCTACCAGTTCCACGAAGAAAAAGAGGAACAACAAAAGCAAGAGACAGCGCATGGCAATTAGGCGGAAGGCTGAACAAGCCGCTGCTACTGCCGGTGCTGCCTCCACTAAAACAGCTGAGCAGGTTGCCGTCGCAGGTCCCAGCAATGTGACCAGCGCGCAGCCCACGCTCAGTAGCGAGGGGTGCACGAAGGCCGGAGGCAGTACGGGGAAGCCGCCTGCCGCCAAGCGGCGGGCTGGCCACCCTGGACGGCATCCAGCCCCAGCACCACCGGGAAACGCGGCAGGTAAAACTGCCGAAAACAAGGAAAGAGGTGAGGCCAAACGTGCTCTCAACGAGACCAGCTCGCCTCGAGGGGAGCACAAGAAGCCCCGCCTCGACTCCTCCAGGATACAAGGTAAGTCCTACGCACAGGCCTCCAAGGCGTCCCTGGGTGTTGCAGTAACATGCAAACGCACAGGGAACTTGCCGAAGGAGTTGGTGGACCAGGTACTCCGGGAGCTCCAAAAGAAGATCCTGAGTGATGCCTGGTCGACCAAAACCCCCAAACGCCCCGCTCCAGCGTTCACCGGGAAACCCGTGCACGCGGACGGGGTCCTCAAACTTTGGTGCGCCGACGAGGCAACGCGTACCTGGCTGACGGAGGCAGTCTCTCTCCTGGTCCCACCACCGGGCTTCGAACTGGAGGTCAGGGGCCAGGAAGAGACCCCGAAGAGAGTGCGGTGCGGCATTGTCGTACCCGACGAACAGGGGGTCTTAGACGACGTGCGCGACGTGGGTCGCGCTCTGGAGTTTCAGAACCCCTGGTTGGAGGTTGACAAATGGTCGATGCTGCACTCTGAAAGGCAGTCGGGTGGGTGGTTCCTAGTAGTGAGCGTCCCAGTAGAACAGGTCCCGATCCTGATGAAGAACGAGCGCCGCCTCGCGTTGGGGGTAGGTGCCGTCTACGTCAGGTTCCGGGACCCCTCAGGTAAGTTTGTCGACCATCCTCCGGACGACAACTCCACACGAGTCAAGCAGGACTCAAACACCAAGCCAGGGTGCGACGCAGAACCCGGCCCGTCAGAGCCGGCCGCGTCTGGCTCGGGGGCTGGCCCGTCAGCCGAGGGTAACTCGGAAGATGAGAGCCTGCTCCTGAGCCCGGTGCGGCGGGACGACGGGGTGGAGGCTGGCGAAATCCTGGCCGGCCTAACGCAGCTGACGGTCGGGGAGGTGGGGACATCATCCAAAGATGAACCCTCTGCCTAGTGACGTCAGTTGCCTCCAAATCAACCTCCATCACAGCCAAACGGCCACTGCGCAACTGCGCAAATGGATGGAGGTCCAACAATCAGCCATCGTGCTCATCCAGGAACCTTGGATAAGGGGTGGCCTCATCAGAGGCCTCTCCAGCCTGGGAGGTAAGATTTATTCTTCAACTGACCACACACATCCAAGAACCTGCATACTGACAACTAAAAACATCAGAGCCCAAGTTCTAACGGAGTTCTGTTCCAGAGACATCACAGCGATACAAATTGAAATAACACAGCAGCCAAGGAGTATAGCGGTTGTTTTCGCATCGGTCTACATGCCCGAGGCCGAAGACCCGCCACCGTTCGACCTCACGCGTTTGGTTAACCAGTGCGAGAGAACCAAAACGGAGGTCGTAATAGGAACGGACTCCAATGCCCACCACCAAATGTGGGGCATGAACTGCAATAACAACAGAGGTAAATCACTGGTTGAATACCTATTCACCACTAATCTTACCCTATTAAACACAGGTACGGAGCCCACCTTCGTCACAAGACGTAGTCAGACAATTATCGACTTAACTCTCGCAACAGAAGGAGCGGCTGAACGCATCAAGGGATGGCACGTCTCGAAAGAGGCATCGTGCTCAGACCACAGATGGATCAGCTTCTCTATGGAAGTCGTTATACAACCTACACAGCCACGCAGGAAACCACACAACACTGACAAAGCAAAGTATGTCCAATTACTTAAAGAGAAACTTACCCTTACTGCTATGCCGACGGTACTGGGTGACAATGAACAGATCGACGAGCAGGTATGTACACTGACGCAGTCGATGCTAGACAGCTACCACGCAGCATGCCCAGAAACCACTCTACCCTCAACCCCAGGTAAACAACCCTGGTGGGGCGCTGAGCTTGAACGCAAGCGCAAGAAGGTAAGAAGGGCCCTTAACAGGGCAATGAACACAAGCGCGGACGCAGATTGGGACGCTTATAAAGCGGCCAAATCAAGCTACAAGAAATGCCTCAGATTCAGACGCACCATGGGATGGCGGAAATTCTGTGGGAGCATTGAATCTTGCCAACAAGCAAACCGGGTAAGGAAACTACTGGCTCAGCAACCGTTGGTTGCACCAGGTACTCTCCGTAAACCGGATAACACATACACCACATCGGAGGAGGAGACAAGACGCGTCCTACTAGAAACACACTTCCCAGGCTGCGTCCTCACCCCGGTAATAACGTGGCACGATACACCAACAGTGGCGACCGAACACGAGTGGAGACACGCAAACACCGTGGTCACGGAAGAAAAACTCCGATGGGCCATCGATAGCTTCCATCCCTTCAAAGCAGCCGGACTGGACGGCATCTTCCCTGGGTTATTACAATGGGGGGGTGAACCGGTCCGCAAAAGACTTCTGGCAATCATGAGGGCTAGCCTGGCCCTTAGATATGTACCGAAGAATTGGAGGGAAGTCAAACTAATTTTCATACCAAAACCAGGCAAAACAGACTACACAAATGCAAAGTCCTTCAGACCAATAAGCCTGACCTCCTTCATGCTTAAAGCCTTGGAAAGGCTATGCGAGAGGGAATTAAGAAGTGGGGCACTTAAACACCTACCCCTACATGCCAATCAACATGCATACAGCTCAGGGAAATCGACGGAATCGGCCTTACATCAGGTCGTGAACCAGATAGAAGCTGCTATACAACAAAAAAGCATCTGTCTGGGCACCTTCATTGACATAGAAGGAGCCTTTGACAAGACAAACTTCTCCAGTATAAGCAACGCCCTAGCCAGACATGGTGTGGATCAGATGCTCATACAGTGGATCCAAAACATGCTCAGCAAAAGAGTAGTGCGCCTGCACGGCGACTCCCAGACAGCCTTGATAACTAAAGGTTGCCCGCAGGGCGGTGTACTCTCCCCGCTATTGTGGAACTTAGTCATCAATGAACTCATAGACAAACTCAACGCGAGATATTTTTACACAATAGGATATGCAGATGATCTGACCATTCTCACCTCAGGTAAGGTAACTAGTACAGTGTACGACCTTACTCAACAGGCTCTACGCATAGTAGAGTGGTGGTGTAATGAGTACGAATTATCAGTAAACCCGAACAAGACCGAACTAGTTATGTTCACACACAAACGCGCGCTGGGTACTTACCGACTGCCCAGGCTATTCAACACAGAGCTCAAGCTGTCCACCGAGGTAAAGTACCTGGGAGTCACTCTTGACAGCAAATTGACATGGAACAGCCACATGGAAAATAAGCTCAATAAAGCCAGCATCGTCTTCTGGCAGTGCAAGAAGATGATAGGTAAACGATGGGGCCTATCCCCCAAAATTGTCTTATGGCTCTATAAGACAATAATACGTCCGATGATAAGCTACGGCGCAGTAGTGTGGTGGCCTCGGACCAACCTAACAACGGCCGCCAACAAGCTTCAAAAGCTTCAAAGACTTGCATGCCTAGCGGCCACGGGCTGCATGAAAACTACACCTACAGCGGCACTCGAAGTGTTGCTGGACTTGCCTCCATTGCACCTGTTCATACAACAGGAAGCAACGATGTCGGCGATCCGGCTAAGAGCACTGAAGCTCTGGAAAGACACTAACACACTGCACACTAGCAACTTAAACACACTCTTTAAAGAAGTTCCTCTCACACAAGCCATTGGCGACCGAATACCGAAACAATTTGTTTTCGATAAGAAATACAAAATCCAACTGTACGAGGATCTACACGAGGGAGCGGTTGGCCACAACGAGCTCACGATCTTCACAGATGGGTCTAAGACGGATACAGGTACGGGTTCAGGAGTATTCTCCGAGGACCTTAACATCAACATCGCAGCACCGCTGGGAGCCTACAACACGGTCTACCAGGCCGAATGTTTTGGCATAATCCTAGCTGCCACAGCAATCATGGCACGTGAGGTAAGGGAACGATCCATTAGGATCCTCTCAGATAGTAAGGCTGTCCTCTCAGCCCTCAAAAGCCATACTATCACCTCGGCACTCACGCTTGAATGCCACCAGAAACTAACAGAGGTAGGTAAACAAAACAAATTAACACTGCAATGGATCAAGGGCCACAGTGGCTCAAGAGGGAATGACGCAGCCGACGTACTTGCCAGAAGAGGGGCCACTTTAGAGGTGGTGGGACCCGAGCCCATTATTCCCCTCCCTTCTGGTTTCTATCGCAACCTGGTAAGGAATAGGACCAGGACCCAACACAACCAGTCCTGGATTGGTATTGAAACATGTAGGCAGGCCAAGGAGGCTCTTCCCGCAGTAGACGGTAAGATAGCCAAACAAATCCTCCGGCTGTCCAAACAACAACTGCGGACAGTCACGGCCGCCTACACAGGACACGGATTCTTTAATAAACACCTATTTACTATAGGTATCACCGACAGCCCGCTGTGCAGGGCCTGTATGGCAGCGGACGAGACGGCAGCCCACCTGCTCCTCGACTGCCCTGAGGTCGCACAGTACAGGCAGCAGTACCTGACGAGATACAGCACCCTGAGGGAGGCAGTGGGCCACATCAAGAGTCTGCTGGCCTTCCTCGAAGAGCTGGGGTGGCTCGAATGAAGACACCATTCCCACCTGCACGCAAAATACACGCCAAGATGTGGAGTTGCGGAAACAGCCCGTGCCATCAAGTATCAAGTATCAAGTATCATTCCGTGCCGTAAGAGGGCTGAAGTGAATAGTATCTTCCGAAAGAGACAGAAATCTCAACATCAGACGCTATACCAACCCGTCTGGCCAGCATGGTATAGAAGGATTAATCCTCTTATTGACTCGAAGGCAGTGTTTCGCCAATAAGGAAAAGATATGTCAAGCAGTAGAAAGCGAAAGGCTGTATGATAAAGTAATATTCGCTGTCCTCTTTGATTCACATAAGTCTTTCATATCTCGCTATAAACTCAATTAGAAAATAATATTACTACACCTTACTGTTTGTACACTGATTGGCGTAGTGGTTTAAGCGACCACTAATATTATCACTATTTAGCACGACTAGGCCTAAAGTTGGGGGTGTTATTTTGATAGTTCCAATATTTGCAAAATCAAAAATGATTGATTCCTAGTGCGAAAATATTATTGTTATAAATATACTACTTACAAACGAAGATTACCATTATCGAAGAATATTTTAAAGTGATGTATCTTCTTCCAATGACTAAAAGAAAATCATCTATCTACCTACCCCTGGTTGTTTACCATCATTTAATAAGCGCAAAATGTAAAACATATTAAAAAATTTCAGAGCCTCTTCCTCATAAATCCTCTATCATAACGCGCAGACGTTTTTGCAGTTTCAACTGGTAAAGATGGATGGGTGAGCTCAAGGGCTTCGCTGCGGTGATGTTCAACAAAATATAGTACTTACTACAAAAATATTGGAGCGTCGTAAAGTGAGATTGGTCACTGCTTACTCTAAATTTTTTTAATTATTACAATGAACAACTTTGCGCTTAAAATGTTTTTGCGAGTTTTGTGATAATGATGCTTGTCAATGTAATGGAATTAAATAATAACTGAAATGAGTGGCTGGCATTAATGGAGCCGAAGAGCCGAAAATCAGGTTCAGTGGCGTGCCAATGAGAGGCTTATATCCATTAGTGGACTATGCCAAGCTGTTGACGATGAAGATTAATAAATGAAACTTAAATTTAACTTCACGAATGGACTAGTGGTTTAAGCGGTTTCGTACCTAGACGTGTAGGATTGATTCCCGCTCGGGATAACACTTTCTTGAAATTATTCACAAATTGCTGTTAAGAGTCTGAGCATTATAGTGATTCATTTATTTACAAAGTAAAACATTCTGTATAGTCGGGAACGGTCCCTTTTATCTAGTGTGTGGGTTGTCTTAAATTATAAAATCAAAATTATTTTAATAGCATCACTTCAACACAAACGAACATAAAACTATTAAATACTATATTTCTTGTTATCATAATCTTACTTAAAATATTTATTCGGTGTAGCTTAACATGCTTCATAAAAAGTAAGTACGTTTTGTATCAACATAGAATTATATAAAAACAAGACTATCATAAAACATGTTTTACGCTTGATTTGAATAATGCTTACGCTAAACTGTATAGATTGTAATAATGATAGACCGATCTAAGCTCACAGAGAATACCTTTAAACTACGAGACAATAGAAAGCATTTGTGATTTATTTAACTGCCGTAGAAAGTTTTTTTAAGAGATAATTTTATGTACCTATATTACAATAATATACTTTAAGTTTAATGTGAACATAAAGGTGCTCAAATATTTTATGAACTTGAAACTAATTTTATCACGCTTGATAATGTTCGTCTTGTTTACATTTATTTATTTTTATTACCTGCTATTGTCATTTATCTTGCTCGATGCGTACCTACAAGTCGAGCAAAATATACTGACAAGTTATCGTGGATATATTAAATATTATTCTTATTTAAATTTTTAAGATTTGACAAACCTTTGCATAGTGACTCTTCTATCTGAATAAAGTCCCCGCCATTATTTCATCTCAAACTTTGTAGAGCCTTTTCTATTATTACTAGTTAACTGACAAACTAATTACGTTTCCTTAAATATATATCTAAGTTACACCCAGACTAGACATAACCGGTCATCCAACTCAGCATAAAAATACTTATTGTTCAAAAGAAGCGAACCCACGTCCGCCGGCTTAGCGTTCAGGGTCACCAATCAAGCCTACAGCAATAGATTAGCTGAGAAAACAATTTAAGAACGTATTAATAATGAGAAAGACAAAATAAGAGAGCTGTAGCCTTTAATTTCAGATAGTAATTACACATGAGTCAAATCAATTTAATTTCCAGTCAACTGAAACAAACATTTATTCACTAGACACAACATTGGGCCCTAAATAATAAAGTAAGTTCTCGACAACTTGTGTTATTTGATCGTTTACTGTCTCATATCTGCGAATACTTCAGATCCACCTAGTCACTGTCGGATAATTACTGAAGATGGAGGGTCCGAACTGTCTGTCAATATTAGGTCATCCCTCTGTCATCTATTATGATGTAAAGAGACAAGAATGGCACTTCGAATTGTTTTATGGGTATAGCCACACTCAGTAAGAAGACGCAATGGGACACAGAAAGACACAACAAACTATTGTTTATAATTATGATGTGTATGAGATATTTCCTTTAAATTAGTCAGCAGAACTGGCTCTATCATGTAGAAACTAGTACTAATAGTCTCATAGAAAGTTGATATAAAGTAGCTGGTTCCTATGAGAGAATGACATGGTCGAGGTGCGTTGCGTAGAAGATCGAAGATCACATCAGATCTCCTATGGAAGAAAAATAAGGGAGATCGGTAGAAGTGAGCGATCGAATTTTACTCAGTATCCCTAGAATTGACAACGGGCGGGTATTGTCTTGCAAGTTTCGTTGGAATCTGTGACTATAGATAGCTTGGTTAGCCTGCAACTGGTATGCATCTCTTGTGCCCAGACCGTACAAATCTAAGCAAGGGAATTGCACGTTTTACTGCGTAGCAAAGGAATCGTATCAGGACACATAATTTCACTGTCACTAAGTGTAGTCTTTTCACTGCATGTGTAGGGAAAGAATTAGAACCACTCATCTATTTGTTTATAAGCAGCGATAGTCTAGTGGAGAGACCGACGGACTGCTACGCAGAGGATCTCGGGTGTTTTTTTTCGAAATTATGTGCGTATTAAATTGTTGCATGCTAAACGGTGAAGGAAAACATCGTGAGGAATCCTGCACGTCTGAGAGTTCTCCATAATGTTCTCGAAAGACATGTGAAGTCTGCCAACCCGCACTTGGCCAGCGTGGTGGACTATGGCCTTTCCCTTGTCATAGTGAGAAGAGGCCTGTGCCCAGCAGTGAGACAAATTATATACAGGGCCGATGATGACTGAAACTTCGTAACTACGTAGGGAATACTATGAAGAAGAAAGTTTAGTCACTTTATTTCTTAAATATTCACATGATTATAAGCTATAACGTGAAGGTACACATTAACTTTTAGGAGCAAATAAATTGCATTCAGTTCATATCGCTACGTAAAATGAATAACTTCGACCTCTTGCGTGTTTTGCTATCTGAAAATTGTACTCGGTATTCTTACTCACTACCAGTATAACATCATAATTTAACTTTATATAAATACATACATACATAGACTCACGCCTGTTTTCCGGAGGGGTAGGCAGAGACTACGGAACGCCATTTGCAACGATCCTGACATACGTCTCTTGCTTCATTCACTCAGATCAAGTTTCTCATGCATGCTCTTCTGTTTAGGGTACTTCTGACCTGTCCTTTTTTAGGATGTCTCCAATCTGGTCAGAGAACGTCTGCCTAGATCTTCCCCTTCGTCCTGTCCCATTCACACTTACCTTATATATCTTCTTTGTCAGTCTTTGTCCTGGAAATAATATGAGTATTTAGTAGCCTTATATTATGACTTTTTCCCAGTTGTTTATGTAAATAAATAGTTGTTTAATAAATCTTATAGTAATATAAGATTGACTAGTTTTGTAAGGTCTGACTCTACAGAGTTTTGATGCTGAACTTGGTGGCGCGTTACCCGAAAGGCTTATATCTTTCAGTGGACTTCGGCAGCCTGACAATAATGATATATTCATATTATTATATATAAATACAAACACTCACGTCCTTTTCCGGACGTCCGGGTAGATAGCAACAACAGGACGCCACTTGCTTGCTTGCTGGTATGGTATGGCAACTCCACGTTCTGGCGTGTATTTTGCGTAGCTTGCTTGCGCAAGTAATTCGCTTTATAAATGAGCAAGATATATAATTATGAATCACAATAAACTTAGTGCTACCAGGCTTACTTTTATATGCTTATCAGATCTTTGACTACGACCAATTTATGGTGTCTATACTAATATTATAGAGCTGAAGAGTTTGTTTGTTCCTTCGGTTGAACGCGCCAATCTCAGGACCTACTGGCAAAATTAGAATAATTATTTTTATGTTGGATAGCACATAGTGCGGAGTAGGAGCACGAAATAAGCCGGGTGTAACCGCGTGCTTAGCTAGTCGGTTATAAAACGGTGTGCATACTCCACGGCCCTTTTGTTCAGCGAGGTAGCATTCACAGGGTATAAAGTAATTTATTACAGCCCCGTCGTCAGCTGCCATCTATTTTGGAGTCAGTACGTCACCGCGATAAGAACTTGGCATTGACCTGGTTTAAAAAAGATGCTGTGTGAATGCTGAATGAAGTCAAAATGATTTAAGAAGTCAGGTCACTGTAGACCGATGGGAAAAACCAAGAGATTGTACGGTCTTTGGCAGACGCAAGAGTGAAAATATTTGTTTAATTATTTGATCTTAGGAAGATCAACATCAGTTAACAACATGATAACTTTATAATTATAGTATGTGACAGATAGCCAATTATAGGTCTCCACGCTAAGTTATCTGTATGTATAAAATTCTTGCGTTACTAACTGACCGACGACGCAAAGCCTATTTGTCTCTATGTTCATTTTGAGATCAGATGGCAGTGTTGAATGGTGTTAGAGTGTATTTCGATTTAACTAGTTTAATATTCGCTCTCTCCTCTGTCTCGCCGTGAGCCTTCCAAAGAAATGTATAGCCGATTTTATTGGCAATCAAGGGAATTGTAGTAAAATGTAGAATGTATCGAACTCAAACAGCCTTTAATAGAATAATCTAAATTGTAGTATAGTGTCACGCCTGTAACTCCAAAGGGGTAGGCAGTGTAATGTTACACTCATATTTCGCTTTATGAATTTTAGGTCCCAAGTAATAGATAAGTCTAATAATAAGCCTATTGACGTTACCGGGTAAATTACCAGACTCCGTGCTACTACTGGAAACTTGGGAAAAATCAGCAACCCTTTAGCCCGACACGGGTATTGAAGGCGAGGCTATCCACCATCGGGACCACGAAGGCAGTTGATGTAAATTGATAAATATATAATAATATTATAAATAAAGTAGGGCATTTGGTGCTCACTCGTGTTCTGGTTTGCTCGCCTGGATCAATCCTAATCGAGCATTTAAATCATGAGCAAGGGCTCTAACTTGACAGCAGGTAACTAAAATAATCTACTCACAGTAGAAAGTAGAGGAAATGAACTCACATATACACTATCATTGCATAAGGGGATAGTTTCATTGTTATATATATTAAGAATATAAAAAGTCACCATCTCGTTTTATGCAGTGGGTGTCTTAAGAGGTGACTAGTAAAAAATTCACAAAGCAAATAGTACCGTTTGCGGCAAATTCCACATATACACCACACAAAAACCTGTACCAACCCGTTTCGCCAGAGGCACATAAGGAGAGACTTGAGTCTAGCAGTGGACTGAGAAAGGCTGCAAAGGTAGATCTGTGCGAAGAAACCTTGCTTTCCCTCTCTTTTTTATCTTTATTTGTTAGCTAGGCATTGAATACGATATTATACAAAACACAAACGGAGATACCAGGAAACGTTGCAAAAGCCGTTGTTGAAAAGCATCCTTTGAAATTGTTATCATCCGCAATGACACACCAGCCACAATATGTATTCTACCGTTTCTTGAACAAAACGTCTCTGAAGAGAAAATATACATGCTAATCCGTTCTTCATAATATATGTTCCAGATATTTCATAAATCCACCTTTAGGTAGGTATATACGTAAACAACAAGAAACAATTTATCAAACCTCAATTTGTTTGACAAAATTCGTAAACAAACTTTTTCTTGTTAATAGTCTACGTCATACGATTCAGGTGAAAGGCACGTCTGCCAATCGCGTATGTACTCGTATTTCACAAAAAAATATGTATATTATATATACCTACTATTTATACCTATGTCGACAGCGTGCGGTTGAATGACGAATGGGACAGCTTTGGCACATGTCTGTGAAAAGTTTGGAAATTCAACATTGTGGATATTAAACGCAAATCTGTGGGCATATCGTAAATATGTTATTGAAATACCATTCATCTTCAACTGTCGGAATAGTCAAATTATTTCTATCATAATATATTTTGCTGGCTAAATTGAATATATTTTTGGTTAAAATGATCTGATAACTTTTTAATACACGCTATAGATTGATTTTCACGGCTTTTCTTTGAAAAAATATCCATTGCAATATCAACTAATAAGTTTGTTTGAGCTTCGATAGCACATTGATGAATTATCGGGCTTAAAGGTAGCCGATGTACAGTACTGTTTTAATAATATACAATACTGTATAAGCCTTATTTTGGTTAAGTTGCATCAATATTCTTTCAGTCGGTTTTGCGTGAAAGAGTAACCAATATTCATCCGTCCTTAGAAACTTTCACGTTTAGTGTAGTGGTAAGATAAGATTCTATCAGCGAACAATAGAGCGTAGTATCCTAGGAGTTTGATTAACAGACTGCGTAAAAATATAATACTATACTCCAGAACAAAAATCGTAGATCTCACCCACAAAACTTGAAAATATAAATGGGACTGGGCAGGCCACACTTGCCGCATTTTAATTTTTTTAGTTTTTAATGCATTAATTTCTTCTCTAAAGAAATGTCAATGATGAAATTATTTTTCTAAATCACTAAATTAAGCTCTTTACAAAACAAGAGTTTTACTCGCTATTTTATTTTGTTTTTTTGTCCCTCCCCGGCGCCTATGACCTCTAGCTTGACAGACAGGCGAGCACTCAATTATAAGTGGCCTGTTATATTATTCAAAGCACTTAAATAAGAAATAAAACAAAATATAAACTGGTTACTTTTTACTATCTCTTTATGTGTGGCTCTGCGCAATGTAACCACTGACCCTCAGTTATATAATGTGACTGTTATAAGCTCTGCTTGAAATTTTGTGACCGTCTGCCACTGCAGGACAAAGGTCTATCGTTCCTCGTTTTACTTTTCAATATCGTTTACATTTTATCTTTACTTTTGTGTTGTTCTTTTTTGTACGTCTGTGATAAAATCGGTAATTTACTTATTAGACAGTTCAAAAAATTTTGACTTTACAACGCCGACTATTTTTGGTATCCTATACCAATGTACATATATTCCTAAATATGGCTGAGGCCTAACAAACAAGAGGAACATTAAAATATGTAAGAGAATGTTAAAGGTTCCGCCAATATTTTCGTAGCATCATTTGTAGCCATCAAACTTGATAAAATATTGGGCTTAATTCTCTTGTATTACTCACTAAACTAGAATTAGTCTGCTATAGACTAATTCTAATCTTTCATAAACAATACGACATAGGCAAGGTGTTTCTTTAGAAGCACCAAAGTAAATTTCATACCTATTCGACAGTGATTGAAGCGCGTCTTGATATGTCACCCAAACCCTAGAAGAAAATTACGAAAACGAAATGTTACACCGTTTTCTAGTTTTCTAGAAGAGAGCACTAGATCATGTCATGATCAACAGAATCACCAACAATATAAATAATTTATTATACTCGTACCTTAACCGATCTTTTGAAGCAACCTGCTCTATCCATCGCAACTCTCTAAAATATTGATAAATCTACTAACAAGTAAACATAATATTTCTTTGATAATATTTATTTGTCTCAATAAATAAGAGACTGATTAATCATCTGTAATAAAACTATAATCCAGATTTTGTTAGCGTAAGAAAATGTCGCGTTTAATTTATTCAGGATCCGCCTGCATGTTATACTTAATGGCTTTAATAATATTACAATTTTATTACTATGATATGCTAATAAAGATAAATTTGCTTGTAACAGTTATTTTAAAATAAAGATTTGTGCTCCCTTCTTATTGATGATGTAAACCTCATTCAAGCAGCCTTGCATAGCAACCTTTACTAAATCAACGCTTAAAACATTCATTATGTATTTTTTCAATTAGTGAAGGAATACATAATAATGTGTGAATAAATAGTGTAAAATAGAAAATTATATATGTACTAGACGTCGCCAGCGGCTTCGCCCGCGTCAATGATACATATAAACCTTCCTCTTGAATCATTCAGTCTATTAAAAAAACCACATTATAATCCGTTGCGTAGTTTTTAAGATTTAACCATACCTACATAGGGACAGACAGACAGAAGACAGACTTTGTTTTATACTATGTAGTGATGTATGATAAAATTATGTCATGATCATGAGTCATCATCATTATTAGATTGTATCAATCCACTGCTGGACGTACATAGGTGTTTCCTATGATCACGAATGATAAGTGAAAATTGTGGTACTTAAAATGAGCTATTAGACAGACTTTAAGACATTTACTTTTAATGAAATACATGAAACGGACGACTAGCCTAAAAATGTATCTATTTGTAACCGGAACATAATAATATGACGCTAAAAATTCGTCAACTATTCTATTTTTGTCTTCAGGGTAACAAGAAAACCTCATAAACTATCAAGTTGAAGTGATGCCGACCTTCATTACGAAAATCACGATCTACTTATCTGAGAAAAGAATCTCGTCCACTAGGGAAACTTAATGGGCCATGTTAAGTTTGCTTCAGACCCTGTACTTAACAAACTTAGCTTAAAAGACATCGCTATACATAGTAATATGATGTAAAAATTGGTTTTCAAGAACCTGTCTCTTATTTCCTAACGCTATGCTCGCAACTAAAAATTATTGGTTATGTCGACCAATCATGTGTTATTTTCCGTATTTTAAAGAAGCGTAAAATTAAAAGCTCATCTGTGATTGGTCGAACCGCTTAGAACCTTACGAATGAATATGCGTTAGTTTATAAATTTACCACTAGACGTCGCAAATCGAAAAATTTGCGGCAATGTTACATTGTCAAAGGTTGATGAATTTAAATATTTAGGGCATGTATTGACCACCAACCTCAGAGACGATGGTGACATCGAAAGGGAGCGGAGAGCATTGTCTGCGCGAGCAAATATGATCGCCCTCAGGTTCATGCGTGCTTCAAAAGAAACTAAGTGTACTTTATTTCGCGCTTACTGCACATCTTTTTATACCTGCAGCCTGTGGGCTCATTTTACTCAAAAATCATACAGTGCTCTTCGCGTCCAGTACAATAACGCGTTCAGGGTGCTGATGGGGCTGCCTCGCTTCTGCAGCGCCCCTGGAATGTTTGCGGAAGCTCGGATTGACTGCTTCTATACCGTGATGAGGAAGCGATGTGCATCTCTGGTACGTAGGTTGCATGCCAGCCCCAACAGCATACTAAAGGTGATAGCGTGCAGGCTAGATTGCTCCTTCTTGGCTTACTGCAGTAAGGTGTCAGCTGCCCCTGTTACCTTGAGGCAGTGAGTCGAAGGGTGCATTAAATAGTAGTTATTATATTGTATTTTTAAACGTGTATACTAACATAGATTATAAGTTCCATTGTTACTAACATTTTTGAGTCTTGGTACTTGAATAAATGAATTTATTATTATTCATTTATTCATCATTACTCAAATTTAATTTACATTTTTAAATATATCACTAACAAAAAAAATACATTTAAAAATATAAAAAACCGTGGGATCCTACCAGCATCGGGCACAGGGTCCAAGCTGCCGGTGGTTAGGGCTCCAGAGACAGGAACTTCCTCACAATACGTGCCGTGTCGAGAAAAACTGCCTTTTGCATCAGACCCTTGACCCAAGCACCCAACGTGAGCCTCTTAAGGTGACGATCGAGGCTCTTGGCTATTAGACCATTAACTTATTAACTATCGGCACAATAATTGCCGAGTCCACATCCCACATGTCGACAATCTCGTGAGCCAAGTCCAGATATTTAATCTGTTTGTCTTTCTCGGCTTTCACAAGATTCTCGTCATGGGGAATGGTGACATCAACAATTATTGCGAGGCGCTCTGATCGATCTATCACTACAATATCAGGTTTGTTGGCTACAACAGTCCTGTCTGTGACGATAGATCGATCCCAGTACAATGTGACAGGGCTATTTCCGAAAATTGGCTCTGCCACATACCTGTAGTACGGTACCTCGATGTCTACAAGTTTGTATTTCAGAGCAAGTTGCTGGTGAATGATTCTGGCTACTTGGTTATGTCTGTGCAAGTACTCGCCGTTAGCAAGACGTGAACAACCGGCAACAATATGCCTGAGGGATTCACCGGGCTGGTGACACGCACGGCAAATATCGGTAGTGCCATCCCTCAGGATATATTTCCGGTAGTTATTCGTCTTGATAACTTCGTCAGCAATTGCACAAACAAACCCTTCGGTTTCCCCAAAGAGGTCACCGAAGCGTAGCCAGTTCACCGAGGCTAATAGTTCTACATCGCGTCCATACAGAGCCCGATGGAACCTGCCATGAAGCTCCTTGCTATAAAAAAATATTATTATTATAATGTGGGTGTAAAATAATGCAATTTTTCGTTTAGAATGCTACGAAAGTTTATAAATTGCCTAGGAAATTTATAAATTTGCGGCTCTTGCTAACTGTCGGTGACATATTATACATATTATAAATAAGTGCTTTTGTCTGTCTTTACGAACGCGATAAACTCAACAACCACCTAACGGATTTTGTATTGTTTTCACCAATAGATAGTGTGATTACTAAGGAAGTTTCCAAGTGTATAATACACGCGGAGCCACGGGTGAAGTCTAGTCTGATCTTATTCAGAGAATAGGGTCTAATCTGAACTAATTCAGATAATAGTGTGATTGAAAATATTGTAAGGAAGATAGAATATCGGGGTCATATTTATAACCAAGCGATTCTTTTGAAGTTGTAATAGTTTGACTAGATAAGTAATTCTATACTGGAAACACTACCGCAGTGAAGAGTTGTTTCTTACGAAGTAAATAAGGTTTCCAAGGTCCTGACGAAGGTAAAGTTCAATTACTAGGATCACAATATCGAACGTTTTCTTTAGATGGGTGTAGTAGTCTTAGCGGTTGCCACGCTGTTTGGAACTGTCCCAACTGTTGTGGGTTCAATCTCCATACGAGACAGTCGGGGTGTTTGTGTCCGATAATAGAATGTTTATCAAAACTCTCACGATACAGGACTTATTTCTAGTAAGGGAAGTCTTTACAAAAGTTTCTATATTAAGTGTTTGCTAAAACCATTTTTTTTAGTAATTTGATACTAGACTTTACCCTCGGATCCTCCCGTGTGGATTATACACCTGAACCTTTCTTAGAAATCGCACTATCTATTCTTGAAGACGGTGTAAAATCGGTTGGTTTTGAGTTGAACACGTCCGTATTGGCACACTAGACGTGGCAGACACTTTATTATATTATATAAATGCCGAGTACCTTTAAGGCAGTCTCGTTCCTAAAACTGTACTTTAATACTATATTACGTAGTATAATAATTTAAGCATTTTCCATTAAATTAATAAAATGTCGCTTTAACTTAATTTAGAATTGTAGACCATAAATGTAGTAAGACAGCGGCTGTTTTACGTAATGAATTTTCACTTTAATTTATTTGCCTCTTGACGAAGTAATTTCACAAAAGATATTAGTTTAATAAACTAGAGCTAGGTAGGTTTCAAGTATTGTCTATTAGTCAATTGAGCTTCTTGATGCCTGTCCCTTGATATGTTTTTAATACATCCACTACATATAATCGGAAGGGACTTGAATTATAATGTGGTTTACTTTCTTTATTTTCGGATTGTCGAAGCCCAAGTTGGAGTAATTTAAATCTCTCCAAGGCCTTTTCTTGAATAATGGTCGTTAGGTGAAAATAATCAGAGAATATGTAATTAAAAAATCGTAAAACGTAGAGAAAATTGTTGGCTATTAACTCTATTCATTTGCTGAGCTTTATGGAGCAGTATGAGACGCTCCTTGTAAAATGGTCCAATCCCGCAAGTTAATGTAGGCACCTTTTTTGTCCCCATTAAATATGACATCTACTTCTGCAATTGATGTAATGGTACATTTGGACCGTTCACTAGAAGTAGGTCTATGTACATAAGGCACTTAACTAAGCTATCTACTAAATAGCAGACTGTAATAATATATGTAGTCTGTTATTTGTCTTTTAATAAATAACTATGAACCTCCTCGTGTGGTGATGGATTAAGGAGACTAAATGCCAGTAAGCCATTTCATGCTGTGTGTGTCGTAACTTGCGTCTGAGGAAAATACACCGTGAAAGTCATGACTTTTCGAAGTGACGAAAAAGTCGACATTATAAGTTGTACCAACCCATCGGGCCAGCGTGGTATAGTAGGCCAGCGTAGTATTCCTACTATTGAGACACATTGCTACTTTTAAGCAACCTTGAATGATAAGCTGTAGAGACAACTTATTTAATCATTCTTTAACGAAACCGCCCAAGATGTACGACTGGCATCAAATTATTTCTTCATAAAACTGATTTAAATGAATACTATCCGTCGCCCACATTTTTAAGTAGCCTTTAACTGGCTTCAAAATAAATGAAATAACAAACAATATTTCAATCACTATTCTACCTTTCTAGCGGCGGCATATTAAAAAGTCCTTTCTTAGCAGACACTTCATAAAAGATTCAATTTCAAATTTCATGTTTCAGACTTCAGTAGTTTAGCCTCTAAAATAATATACTATAAGAAAAATACTGCATGTTCCTTGAAAAATCCGAACGATCCTGCTTCCAGATTGCACTACATTTTATACTAAAAAGTCGTACTAGACATGTTCTGTACCACTTTGACCTTGGCCTGTTTGTTACTGGGTTAAACCCGCTCAACTGTAAAGTCAGGCAATATAAAGAATTTTATTGTTTAACGTTATGTCGCAGAGAAGCAGTTTAGAGAATAATGTGTAGTATATATTATACTAATTTGAAGCTCTGAATTGTTTACGTTACGAGGACGGAGTTTATGTTATTTTTATTAGGAAGATTTAAATTGAAATGTACATTAGGTAAACAAAAGGCAGCGATAGCCTAGTGGATCTCCACTAACGGACCAACGGACTTGCATGCAGAGGGTATCGGGTTCGAATCACGGCACGCACCAATGACTTTTCGGAGTTATGTGCGTATTGAATTGTAAATTATCGCTTGCCCCGTGCCTCGGCGAGCACGTTAAGCCGTCGCGTCGGTCTCGGTTGTTATGAAGATCTTTGACAGTCGTTATAGGGCGTCAGTACCTTCTAAATAAACTGGCACTAGTCTAAACCATGGAATATCGCTATCTCTTCGGGTTGCGGAGGTCAGACAGGCAGTCGCTCTGTGGAAAAGCTAATATTCAGACAAATCCGGTAAGACTAGTTAGCAGACCCCAGATTGAAACTGGGATAACGCTAAGAGGTTGATGTGCATTAGGTAAGCATTGCAATGTATTGGATCTATTTTATTATTCTTATTTTGTATTTAATAATAGACATTCTTAGGTAAAGGCATAGCCTAAGTAAGCGAACATCAAAACTTAATTTGTTATCTGTTTATTGGTAATAAATACACGTGCTTACTAAATTAAGTAATTATCTTTCTGTTAAGTGAAATATAATCAAGTAAATATGGCATTTTTTGGCTGGAATGGCATTTCCGTGTATTTTTTATGATTGTAGTATATCTTATGCAGTGATACAGAAATTATATCCATTGCAAGAAGTGTGTTTTTAACTAACCCTTTGTCGTACGTTTATCCACCCGTTCAGCGTGACATCTGACTACATATATACATACATAGACTCACGCGTGTTTCTCGGAGGAGTAAGCAAAGACTACGGAACGCCATTTGCAACGATCCTGACATATCTCTCTTGCTTCATTCACTCTCATCAAATTCCTCATGCATGCTCTTATCTGACTGCCAAGAAGCTATGTTTCAAAAACGCGTGAAACTATCTAGATTAAATTTTAATAAAAAAATAGTAGAGGAACCTCACCCACTAATACTCCCCCGACTTTTGTTAAAAAGTAGTTTTTGGGACATGATTATTATGGTCATGACTATATATATTTCCTTTACTAAGCCTCAATTTTCTTTTATTGCCCATATCACAAAAATATAACCGCCTGTATAAAATGAACCACCTAGCGACTCGATTATCGAAGAAGATTGCAATTATAGATAACAGGTGTAAAACGGTTCATTTTAGCGTTAATTAGTGGCCACCTCATTAGTAAATTAGGTTCGATGTCAAGGAGGTCTTGGGTTATATATGTGATTCGGATTAATATAATGTGAAGTAAGATGTAGGTGATGTGCATATTAAATAGTTAATTACCGCCTGCCCCGTTCTTAGGAGAGCACGTTAAGCCAATCGTTATAGGGAGTCATTACATCTGAATAAACTGACACTAGTCTAAACCATGGAATATCGCTATCCGATCGGGTTGCGGAGGTCAGACAGGCAGTCGCTCTGTGGAAAAGATAATATTCAGCCAAATCTGGTTAGACTAGAAAGCGGACTCCAGATTACAACTTGGATAACTCTAGGAGGATGATGAGATATTAATTAGCACTAGTTTCTGCCCACGTCTACGTCTGTAAATATGTGTTTAGAAACATTTAACTATTTAACTAACAAATTAATATTTATGTGAGGGGTCTACATCGCCTAATCTATTGGAATTTAGGGTGAAACACTTATTTACTAGTTTGATTTACACAAGCCGTAGTCAAGGGACAAATTCAACTTACGGTCATAATTAACAAATAGACTTAGAACATTAATCCGTGGATCACACAAAGCTTTGTCTCGCGTGGAGATTTATTACTAGAAGAGCCTTGCTGATTTCTGTATAAATGGGGCCTGCTCGAGGAGGGAAGTACTACCCTCACACAGAATTTTGATGTAGAGTAACAATATCTATACTGTTGCGTTTTGGTCGGTCAGTTCACTCGTCGTGTCTCACTCATCTTAATATATAAAATCCTTGCGTTACTGACTGACTGACAGACACGCTACAGCCGAAACTATTGGGCGCAGGAAGCTGAAATTTGGCATGTGTGTTCCTTGGGGACCGTAGGGGTGCACTAAGAAGGGATTTCCCGTAATTCCCACGGGATAGGCCAAAACGGGTAAATTAAAAAAAAATGCAGGCGTGGCTGCTGGCTTCCTCTAGTACAACATATTTTTCTTATTCAGCGCCGATGTATCGTGTGTAGAGACGACACGAATTCTTGCGTAGGCCCGACGACCTTTAATAGTGAGTGTACAAGCGCTCTTAAGCGACGAGGCGATTGTTGCTTAAACCACTGCGCCTTACGCCATATTTCCCTATGCTTATGCAGTATCGCAAATAGAAAGCAAGGCTTTATATGACATGAGATATCAGGTTCATATTTCGTGAGTGCATTCATGTTTGAAAGAATTCAACCAACATCATATCCAGTCAACTGAATTAAATATGTATACATTCAAATGGCTGAATAACTCGCTATTAATATTTGTGTTATGAGCATATAGTTACTAGTACCTGCCCATGGTTTCAGATGGAGTTGGTTATAACGACAAAATGTAATATTATGTTCTATTTTGATCCTTCTTTCTTTCTCGTGTGAGTGTTTGGTCAACTTTGGTGTTGGAGTTTTAAGATCGCTTGGAGGCCGATTTGGTCTAACGATCCTTGACTTGAGGCAAGATCTGGGACCGACGGCTTTACGTGCGCCTCAAAAGCACGGTAGCACTCTGATGTAAATACCACACGTCGTCATACATCAGTCTCATATATTACTGCAAAGTTTCATAGATATTATTTTAGTGGTTGTGCCTGAAGGAGTTACATCCCCACAACTTCTTTTTGCGTTTAGTAGTAGGAGAAAATCGTTAAGTAGTTTTAAATCTCTCTAGTTGTGACCCTCCTCTACCACTCAGATTTGTGTTTGGAACCCGGTGAACGGATACTATCTGCGACCCTCAAAAGATGTTTGGTCTTCACACTAAAAACTACTGTGGTGTCCTCGACTTCGCTTAAATGGTGGGGTCATGTGAATCTTCTGTGGTATAAGATTAAGCGACCCACAATGTAGGAGAGCCCTTACCTACTAATATTACAATAAATTTGAAGGTTTCTTATATCATTTATATCATGTAAATCATGTAAGTTATCCCCAAAGTTACAATTTTTATACGCATTTTAATCAATTTAATAATATTCAGTTCAGCCGTAATAAGTTCGTTATCTAAAGACATCCAATTTATGTCTATTTTGTTTTGTGTATGTAAGTTAGCACATGTATGTACGTGTCAAGTAATGTACAACATCAACCGTAATGGCACCTATTTTACAATGTTATACTTAAATAATACAAATTAAACGTTTATGAAATATTTGACATTACAATTTTCACATAAGTCTTGAGTCCCAGCAGTTTTTGAGTTACACCGCGGACCAACAAATGCACATTTAGACGTGGCAAATCTTAATAGCTTTACCTCATCCGTCGAGTTCAGTCGACATGCTGCATTTTGAAACACAATTTCAAATCATTTTCTATTAAGAAGGTAAACAAAATATTGGTTTTACAAATATTGGATATTATGAGCGTCTGTCAGCTTGAGCATGTTGAATGCACAATGTGTTTATTCAGACCTAAGACTATAGAATAAAAGGCAGACAGACCGCGCGGAACACTTGCGTGAGGCCACTAAAGCAAATACAAAATTGAAAAGCGAATACAAACTCGACTCAGTGCGCTGCGAAGCATCGCACAGTTCACACGCCACGACCGATCCAGCTTTTAAATTCATAAAATATGCCGTCTTGCGTTTTTAAACATTGTAAAAGTTGTTTCTAAAAGCAAATACGGGAAGATGGAATATATTTTTACAGATAACTATGGATTATTTGACCGTTTTATAATATTATTTCGATAAAATTCGTATTTCTGCAGAAAATATGTAAGTGTTGCCAGTTTACGTCGACACCGTTTTCCCTGAATTAGGGAAAATGCAGTTGTCAATTGATTATGTAGGTAATAATGATTGTCATGTTAATGAAAAATACATTTACGTATTGTAAAAGTATATTGTAGATTATATTTTTTCTTATAAATATACTAATAGGATTTCCATTAGTATATACATTGTTTTTAGTTCGATCCCCAAACGATCCAAATATTCGTGTACACGCGGCTACTTGTCAAGCTATACACTTTGACCTTTGTACCGTTCTTAGACCTTTGTACCGTTCTTATGGCGTAGGGAATAAGTATCAAAATCGTACTTCGACTATTTAGCTTGTCTTGGCGCCGTATGTACATTAAGTACAGAAACAGAAATTATTGATTGTAGCCATTACTTATTTTTAATTGCAATTTTTTTTGGTTACGATTTATGATTATGATATTCATAATTTATTGTATGCATGACAAAATGTTTTTAGCTAATTAATATTTATGACGCAAGCCTATCTATTTATTTCTCAATTTACGAATAAAATTAGTTAAAACTTAACTCGGAGCCTACATTTTTTAAGAAATGTATTTATAAAAGCATACTTTAATGGTATATTTTATTTGAATAATTTTCACAACAGCATTACATATTAAAAGCATTAATTAAATATATGGTAAATTCTTCAAAACCACAAACGAATATAAAATATTACCTATGTAATATTTTTATATTCGTTTGCAAAGACTATATGCAAAATAGTGGGAGATTATTCATAATCTGGCAACTTTACACACACATAGACGCGCGTGTCCGTACAGTGCCAGTCGCCAAATGTCACGCACACATAGCTGTCAACGTGCCTCACTTAGTGGGACGAATACGCTACATCTGATTCTTATTTAGTAAATCTGTGATTCAGACACAGACTGAGTTCAGACTAGACAGCGGTGCATCATGACTTTACGATCTATATTGGAAGAGCTCATTCCGAGTGGAAACCGAATAACGTGTTCAGCAGCTTTGCATCGATAATATTTAATACTGGCTTTGGGAGATTTAGATTCTATTATGTGGATTATCATAAGCTGTATAGGGAAGTAGTATAAGCTGCATAGTGGCGTAGTGATTTTAGCGGTTGATAAACCGTTTAGTAATGTGCCAATGGGTTTTATCATTCGACCTGGAACAAAAATTTGCTTCCTTTCTAAAAAGGAAGCACTTACTTGACGTATTTTGGAACGCCGAAGTAACCGCTTAAGCATATACCATACGTTCAGTTACTTTTGGATTTTAATGGCTTACTAAATGTGTTGAAATGTGAGCGTGGCAAGCAGTCGAAATAAATACAGTTTTTTTTAATTTACCCGTTTTAGCCGATCCCGTGAGAATACCTTAAACAAAATTCTAAATGTGGCCTTGAAAGACCGAGTGTGGCTACAGGCGTCCTTACCTGTACGCCTGGGCGATATCGGCGTTCGCAAAATTTCCGATGTGAGCTTACCAGCATTCCTGTCCTCGGTCCACGGCACTGCAGAATTAACCAGGAAAATCTTAGCACCTACACTGGTCGATTCTGAGGTGCCGTGTGTGATCGATGACGTGAATGCTTGGAGAATGGCTTGCCCAAGCACCGAGTTATCTTTGGGGAGGCTGTCGACAGCCTTGGTCACCATGGCTTATCATGCATCAGGAGCGCAGGTCGTATATCACGACATGGCAATCTCAATGACATACTTCGCCGGGCTCTTGTCGCCGCTGGCGTTCCAGCCCAACTTGAACCTCAGGGGCTAGCACGTGACGATGGCTAAAGACCAGACGGTATGTCTTTACCCCCATGGAAGTTGGGTAGGCCTTTGGTGTGGGACGCAACGTGTGTCGATACCCTCGCGCCGTCTCATCTTCCTGGCACGGTGGGTTGTGCGGGCGCTGCTGCTGCTACAGCGGAGACCTTCAAACGGCACAAATACGCAAACCTACTTGATACTTGATGGCACGGGCTGTTTCCGCAACTCCACGTCTTGGCGTGTATTTTGCGTGCGGGTGGGAATGGTGTCGTCATTCGAGCCACCCCAGCTCTTCGAGGAAGGCCAGCAGACTGTTGATGTGGCCCACGGCCTCCCTCAGGGTGCTGTATCTGGTCAGGTACTGCTGCCTGTACTGTGCGACCTCAGGGCAGTCGAGGAGTAGGTGGGCTGCCGTCTCGTCTGCTGCCATACAGGCCCTGCACAGCGGGCTGTCGGTGATACCTATAGTAAATAGGTGTTTATTAAAGATTCCGTGTCCTGTGTAGGCGGCCGTGACTGTCCGTAGTTGTTGTTTGGACAGCCGGAGGATTTGTTTGGCTATCTTACCGTCTACTGCGGGAAGAGCCTCCTGGGCCTGCCTACATGTTTCAATACCAATCCAGGACTGGTTGTGTTTGGTCCTGGTCCTATTTCTTAACAGGTTGCGATAAAAACCAGAAGGGAGGGGAATAATGGGCTCGGGTCCCACCACCTCTAAAGTGGCCCCTCTTCTGGCAAGTACGTCGGCTGCGTCATTCCCTCTTGAGCCACTGTGGCCCTTGATCCATTGCAGTGTTAATTTGTTTAGTTTACCTACCTCTGCTAGTTTCTGGTGGCATTCAAGCGTGAGTGCCGAGGTGATAGTATGGCTTTTGAGGGCTGAGAGGACAGCCTTACTATCTGAGAGGATCCTAATGGATCGTTCCCTTACCTCACGTGCCATGATTGCTGTGGCAGCTAGGATTATGCCAAAACATTCGGCCTGGGGGCTTATTCACTATGACCACTGAAATACCATGCTCAAGACGTGTGTCGTCGTGACGCGCACTAGACGTAAACGTGATTCAGTAATGTGACGTACCACGTCAATCAAAATATTGTATTCAGTATGCCATACGACAGCTTGTCTATGCCTAGTTATCAATTTCACAACATTCGTTCATAAATCTTTATGCCGGTTTGCCGGCTCAATTTCGATTTTATAAATATTATTTTACTAACTTGTAATTTTCACTATAAGCTACAGTACAAATAAAAAAGGTTAATAAAACTTAAATTATATTATTTTAGTTCAATTTCGCCATAAAAAATTTATCTTAAAAGTTTATTTCATGTTATTTCATTGTACTTAAGTCAATTTTTGAACGAAAACATAATAATTATATGATGACATTGATGACAGACATGACAGTTGCAGTCGCGCTACAATATAGTTAAATATAAGTGCGGTTATGTAGTGCAGCAAATATCCCAATTCTAACAGAATCTAATAAATCATAATGGATTTATTATTTATCCGAAGACGAGTGAGACGCTGGCGCCAGCGACAGGCGTCAATTTTCATTAAACATAATATTTAATTAAACAACTTTGACACGGGCACTGGTAATAAAAAAGCAAATAAACTTAGCATTTAACCACTAACGGACACTGAAAATAATATAAAACAAATTAACTTAGTACCTATTTATCCTCTATCGTTTTACAATAAACGCGTTACGTGCATGTTACGTGGCCTCTTAGCTCACGTAATTTTGACAACTAAAACCGTGTCCGAAACGTGCGCCACCGTGCTTGCCAAACTTGAAGTTGGCATAGTGAATAGGCGGGTCCACACAGACCGAGCAGCCTCGCGCGGAAAATGCTTCGCGAGGCTGCTCGGTCTGTGTGGACGTGGCTCGGTCGAGGAAAGCGCACGGCAGCCGCGGCCGGCCGCACGTGTGCGCCCGAGCTACCGAATTAGACACGTCCACACAGAGCGCGCAGCCTCGCGAGGAATTGGCGCGCGAGACTGCGCGCTCTGTGTGGACGTGCCCCGGCCGAGGCAAGTGCGTGTGCCGCCGCGGGCGAGCGACCGAGCGGCCGAGCCATCGAGTTTGGTTTTTTGTTTTGCCGCGGTCTGTACGCTGTTTCGTGCCTCGCTTGAACATAATAATGCCTACTAATAATATAAATTCGCAAGTGTGTTTGTATATTGAATTTTTTTTTTATAGACTCACGTCTGTATCCACGTAAGGATAGGCAGAGTTGTAATATTATTACATCCACATTTCACCATGAAATGTTTAGGTCCCACGTAATAGGGGACGAGCCTATTGCTGTTAACGGGCACATCAGCAGACTCCGTGCTGCTTCTGAGAATTCGGGAAAACCCAGTAACACTTTTGCCCGACCCGGGAATCGAACCCGGGACCTCCGCTCGGCAGTCGCATACCCTATCCAATGGTCACTGAATGACGGAGGATACATTCATCATAACATTCTCATCTTTGACGCTATTTATTGTACGAATAATAATCCTTCAGTCTGTGCTTCGGTTACAGTATCCTTGCCTACAGACATTCATTTCCTATAATTCATTCTAT
This sequence comes from Euclidia mi, assembly GCA_944739405.2. Taxonomy (NCBI): domain Eukaryota; kingdom Metazoa; phylum Arthropoda; class Insecta; order Lepidoptera; family Erebidae; genus Euclidia; species Euclidia mi. The sequence goes on from OX123184.2 coordinate 111,629,986, forward strand.
ATTTTTTTCCATGTCTATCTATTCCATCTTTTAGGTATAACAATAATCGACGACCGGTTGGCAAAGCGGGAGTGTAAGCGACTACAACGCCGAAGGTCGCGGGTTCGATTCCTGCTCATGTCAAACATTTGTGTTCATGAACATGAATGTTTATCTTGGTCTGGGTGTTTCTATGTATATATTTACAAAAAAAGCATATAAGTAAATATGTATAATATGGCCCATTATTACCATTGTCTAGTACCCAAAGTAGGTACAGCAATTGGCGTCAGTCAGGCAGCCGGCTAGTAAAATCACATGCCACAACCCTATTGCAGTATGACCATTTCCAAGTACTATATATTTATAAACAAAATTTAAAAATAAGAGAGAGGAGAGACCAACAATCTCACATTGATACGTAGACCGATAGATGGCAAATGTACTATTTCACTCTAATTCACAAGTCGACAATTTGATACATGCGCAATAATACATAATAGATTTTCAACTATATTTTCATGTTCTGAATTCAAACTTTATGACAACTACAATTTTGTTTTTTTCCTACGGTGCCGAGGCTGCCGCGCTCTAGGCCGCGTTCACATTTATCTGATGTAATCTGTCGTGACGGCGTCTGTCGTGTCGCGACAGACAATATCCCGGTCTGCGACAGAGAGGAGAGGGAGGGGGGAGTGTGGGGTCGGTACAGCGCGAATTAAGAGATTGGACTCAGATTAATTGTAAAAAAAAAATACTTTATTTAATTATAACAACTTAACAGTACAGGTATTTAAAATATAAAATAGTAATCGCTGATGTTAGATCTACAAAGGTATTTATAATAATTTAATGCTAAGATGACAATAAGATTATCTAGATAATTTGGTGGGGAGAGATGTGCTGACGAAGCTAACATTGTTGGGTTCCGTACAGTTAACTCGCGCGACACAACTCGTCAGAGTAATGTGGACGCGCCACTGTCTGTCGTAAAGCGTCAGACGCGCGTATGCAATTGTGCGCAATGGACGTCGAACTAATTGACTTCCTTTTTATAATATTATTCTTATACAGTACCTATAGATGAGCATAATGATGAATACGAAATAATATTATCCTATCTGTCTTACTAATAAACATTTACACACTGCTTATAACAAGGTTTTAACAAAAACGTTACTAATAAACGCGTTCTAGCTATACACATGTTATAACGGCTGTGTAAGTTGTACGCAATTTTGTACAACGCTTATACAGTCGGCAGACCTCGTATAACTCGCGCATAACCTACACACTTGTTTTTGACTTTTCTATAGATATGGATTATTTAGATTATTTTGATATATTTGACGAGATGGATAGTGAAGAACCACCAAGAAAGAAAAAGACTTACAAATCTCGGTATAATCCCTTTATTTTAGAAGACGATGAGTTTAAAAGTAAATATAGATTTACGCGTATGCCAAGGCAGTGGTAGATTTAATTCGGGGCGAAATTGAACAGAGTGCTAGAGGTGGTGGCTTTTCTGCAGAACTTTAAGTTTGTACAGCATTAAGGACATGGGCGCGACAGGAAGTACAAGATGATGCCGCAGACATTCACGGCATGAGTCAACAGTCAGTAACAAATATATGCCGTCGAGTTGCTACTGCTATAGCAAGGAGAGCTGACCAATTTATACATATGCCACGAACTCTTGAAGAAGAAGAGGAAGTCATAGCAGGATTTCGCAATATATGTGGCTTCAGAAATGTAACAGGTGCTATTGATTGCACACATATCAAAATTAAAGAGGTTGGTGGTGACAATGCACAATACTATATAAATAGGAAGCGAGTTTATTCAATAAACGTGCAAGTGGTATGCGATTCCAAACTATTAATAAGAGACATTGTAGCACACTGGAGGGGAAGTACTCATGATTCCCGAATTTTTAGAGAAAGTCGAATACGGCAAATTTTTGAAAATGGAGAATTTCATGGCCGTTTATTGGGTGACGCAGGTTATGGACTAACAGGCTACTTGTTTACACCTGTACAAAATCCTGCTAATATTAAGGAGGAGGCCTACAACAAGGCTCATATACTTACCAGAAACCCAGTGGAAAGATGCTTTGGTGTGTGAAAACAGAGGTTTCGATGTCTTTTACATGGATTTAGTGTTTCATTGGAAAACATTAAACTGTATATAGTTGCACTCGCAGTTCTGCACAATATTGCAATTAAAATGGGGGAAAATGCAGAAATAATGGACATAAGGCCAGGAGAAAACAGTATCAGTCAAAGGTCACAAGATGTTCAAGATAATGCAAGTGGACAAGTTGCACGACAATTATTCATTGATAATTTTTTTTTTATATAATTAATTATTTGAAATAAAATACATTTAAGTTATCACCTCTTTTATTATTTTTTTCTATAAGTAATAAATTATCTAATTCTAAATTCTTTATTTTTAACTCCTGTTCTTTTACACGAAGTAAATGTTCTTGTCTAGCCCACTCATGGGCCTCCCTCATTTGAGTAATTTTCAATTTGTGCTCTTCCTCTACAGCGTTAATGAGCACTTCACTGCGTTGCTTTGAATAATTTCACCTATAAACAATAATCAAGAATTAGTACAGCATTATTTTGTTTACATGATTAAAATGCAATTTAAAAGTACCCACACACTAGATGTTAGAGGTTTACTTTTGTGCTTATCTGTACTTACTTCAACAGGCAACCGTCTTTTAGTATATTTGATTTTGGACGATGTAGATAAATTCTCCACTCTCTTTGTTGTTGGAGTAATAATAATCTGTAAATTGCAAACAAAACTATTAGAAATAAGAAAAGTACTGGTATACCACTCTGATAAAACTTACTAAAACCAACAAACCTTTTCTATATTTTCTTTATTTTGCATTGGGCTTAGAAACATTTCCTGCACATCTATTACTATCTACTCTGCAGTATTTATTACTGAAGCTGTAGACAAACATTGTGTATTGTTTATGTCCTGCATGACCCCAGGCTCCAAAGCAGATGCTGGGGAAGCGACAGAGATTGATGCTGGGATGATGTTTACATCCTGCAAAAAAATCAAACATTGTATTAATAAACCTGAACTCTTTCTAACTACGGGCTAATTATTGTTATTATGACATTCATTAGTGGTAGGCAGTAGAGCTTTGCTGGTTACAGCACGCATGAGCCGGCTCAACCAGGGTGCTACTACCCTCTCACAGGAGATCGACATGAAGAGACACTTTTTGTACTATCATCTTACGTTTGGTGAGTGAGAGTGCCAGAGGAACTTAAAATAGCTTTTAAAAGTGCATACCTGATGAATAAATTCATCACTATCAAATTGATTTGAATCCACCTTAAACTCATTTGGAATCATTTCCATTATTTCTTTTGTCTCAGGATCTGGGCTTGGCGGCTTTGGTCCACCTCCTGTCCCATTCAGTTGTTTCCTATATAGAGATTCTTTCTTTTTGGCATCTAATTTTGCTGTTCTCTACTGTTGTTTTATTTCCGTCATTGTTCGGTGGATTTTGTTTAGTTCATTAAACCTAAAAATCAAAACGCAACTTAAAATTTATGTTCATTTTACACACAACAATATAAAGCTGTTGAAATACACACCGTTCTGTTATTTTTTGCCAAATATTCATTTTGACCTTGTTGGTATTTGTATCTGTGTTTTTATTTTCTATAATAGGCAAAAACTCCTTTATGCAACTCCTCAATAAGTTCTATGAGAAAATCACAAAATTTTAGTTAGTTACCAGTTATGTATCACTCTTGTATATTTTACGAAATCACAACAGACATATAGAAATACCTTTTCTAATAAATCCCAATTTGCAGAACGCTTCCTCTTTTTTGCTGCATCACTATTATTTCCTGTTTCCATTTTATTTCCGTTTTTAACAAATTGAAAAGTAAAATAAACCACACAAACAAACTAAGGTACTGAAATAAAAATCACACGTTTTGACATTTTAAGTGACGTTCAAAAAACAGTCAAAAAGGTTTATTAAAGTGTATATTAAATTATGCATTATTTACGATTTTCCTGTTGAAAATTAACATTCAAACACTATTGATGTTGTTTATGTCACAATTATTTATGAAACATTTTTACAATCAGTATTAAATAAGTAAAAACATAAAATTAATTTAGTGGTAATTTCATTATATTAGGCTTCTGAACGTTTCTGACAATATTGCCAGTGCTCAGTGTAGTAACTATTAAATAGTTACTCAACGCTTATTCATGGTTTATTGGTCAAGTAGTGTGTAAATAGCTATACAACGCTTAATCAGTGAATAACTATTACGATGTTAAACAACTGTGTAAGGAAATTTTATTAGTAAGACAGTATGTAAATAATTTATGGATATGATTGGATATCTACTTAATCTGAATCGGATAATTCATCAAAAACATTGCGAAAGTGTGAACTCCACGAGAATCAAGACAGAACTGATTTAAAATTGCGTCAGATCGTGACAGACGGCGACAGACAAATGTGAACGGTATGTAATTACGACAGAGACCGTCACGAGAGATCACGTCAGATAAATGTGAACGCAGCTTTATTCTATGGCCTCGCTCGTTCGGGGACCATTTCCTCGCGCGGCAAATGCCTCGCGAGGCTGCTCGCTCTGTGTGGACCCATCTAATACCGTTTAAGCCAAAAACGTGCCGACGTGGGTAACTACCACGTTAAAACACGTTAGACTTCAAAATGGTCATAGTGAATAAGCCCCCTGGTAGACCGTGTTGTAGGCTCCCAGCGGTGCTGCGATGTTGATGTTTAGGTCCTCGGAGAATACGCCTGAACCCGTACCTGTATCTGTTTTAGACCCATCTGTGAAGATCGTGAGCTCATTGTGGTTAACTGCTCCTTCGTGTAGGTCCTCGAACAGTTGGATTTTGTATTTCTTGTCGAAAACAAATTGTTTCGGTATACGGTCGCCAATGGCTTGTGTGATATGAACTTCTTTAAAGAGTGTACTTAAGTTTTTAGTGTGCGGTGTGTTAGTGTCTTTCCAGAGCTTCTGAGCTCTTAGCCGGACTGCCGACATCGTTGCTTCCTGTTGTATGAACAGGTGCAATGGAGGCAGGTCCAGCAACACTTCAAGTGCCGCTGTTGGCGTTGTTTTCATACAGCCCGTGGCCGCTAGGCATGCAAGTCTTTGAAGCTTTTGAAGCTTGTTGGCGGCCGTTATTAGGTTGGTCCGGGGCCACCACACTACTGCGCCGTAGCTTACCATCGGACGTATTATTGTCTTATAGCGCCATAAAACAATTTTGGGGGATAGGCCCCAGCGTTTACCTATCATCTTCTTGCACTGCCAGAAGATGATGCTGGCTTTATTGGGCTTATTTTCCATGTGGCTGTTCCATGTCAATTTGCTGTCGATAGTGACGCCCAGGTACTTGACCGCGGTAGACAGCTTAAGCTCTGTATCAAATAACCTGGGCAATCGGTAAGTACCCAGCGCGCGTTTGTGTGTGAACATAACTAGTTCGGTCTTGGTCGGGCAAACCTAGCAGGGATTACGTATTTGAGCCGTTTGGAGTCGAAACGTTGGGCCCATGGGGTCCAAGTGCAAGATCTCTTTTTAGAGATTTCGCAAAGAGACTGGTCGACGCCTCGTATGACCAGAAGGCTGGGGTGTACTTGGCCCAAAAGTTAAGCATTGCCATACAACGTGGCAATGCTGCCAGCGTTCTGGGTACGCTCCCGGTCGACGGCGATGTGGAGGACTTTTATGACGCCCTCTAAATCATTTTCTTGTTCCGTGTTGTTTGTTTTGTATATATTTCGTAGGATAGTATTTTAAAATTTAAGTTAAGTTTAATTAAATACCTAAATAATATTATGTACATTGTTATGAAATAAAAATATTATAAAAAATACTGAAAATATAAAAAAAATACTTAAGAACTTTGGCCCAAAATTGGGTCCCCGAAGGTCCTAGGCTACAACGTGAAAGGCCTGTGCTGACACAAAGTAGAGATGTGTGGAAAGAGGAGAGGGAGGCCTTTGTCCTGTAGTGCGATGTTTCAGACTGAAAAAGAAAGTAGTGGTGCTCAATACAGGAGCGTTTTATGCCCATTGCAATTATATTTAAATATCAAAATACTGATGATGATATCGTCACCAACGATTATAATGTTACTAACTTTAACATTGATAATGTGGTTAAGAGTGTTCTAGATCTAAAAACTAGCTAACTAATAGCCTTGAGTGAAGCAGATCTTCACTCAAGATTATAACACGAAACACAAATAGGCTTATTGATAATACGGTTATACGGTCTGTCCGTATTGCACCGCATTTCGACAGCCATTTTAGTGAAACTGCGTTTGGTTGCGTTGTCAAGCGCTCTCTATCGAACTAATCTATCTATCTAAACGAACCTAATCGGTTAAACCAAATGCGTTCGGTGCATTCTGCTAGCGAGAGGTGCTAGATTGGAAATGGCGACATTGGGTTTAACATGAAAACAAAAATGTCTGAGAGAATAAATCGAAATACATAAGTAATTTACAAATATGTTGTTCTTTGGAGATATTAGTGTGTATTTTCGGTACTAAATTGGTGCCAAAAATAAAGTAGTTTAACTTTGTCATTATTTGTGAACATTTAATAATGCAGATATGTTGTATAGCCTCTTACGATACTTACGGTAGCACTATTAAAAATATTATTCATTTAATTCTATTACAAAAATACAATAAAATACTTGTCTTTACTTTATATCAAACATCAATCATAAGAATTTCACTGGAATGTTCAGTTGTTGTTCGGATCTGTTCTAAATGCAAACCCACACATGGGTTCAATCTGTTGTATGACTAGCACGACGATTATTAGTTCTGTGTCTATATACAATTTGTTTATAATACATTTATGAACATAAAAGTATAGTAGTTTTATGATTACCGTAATAAAAGCTCAACCAGAGCCTTATTTAGAATCAGATTACTGTGTGTAAGGAGAGAGTCCCAAAGAATAACAAATATCATACCGCAATCATATTAATGTCTGTTATTCGTTAGGGGCCGTCTGACGAACGCAGATAAAAAAGGCAGGCATAATAATTTTAGAAGAATGCCCACTTTATTACATAACGATCGTTAGGAGAAATTGTTCTCGATCAACGCTCAAACTCGGTACTAAGAGTTACACACAAAACTGAAATAAAATTTGTGTTCTTCATGCTGAACATTTTACGAGAAGAAAAACCTTAAAAGGCTCATTTATTAGTACGGTTATAAGGTATAAGGTTACGGCCAAACTTGTGCCTGGTAGTTACCTGAATAACGGCAAGAAGCGAGTGTGGGTCAGCTTTAGTACACGCGAAACTGTTGAATAAACTGGTAGTATTATGTGTTTAATACTCGACACCGAGTTTACGACGATCAACAAGCTTCCTTGACTGAATATTATAACAGGTAATGATAACTTTATTGGAGAAAGGAGGAGCAAGTGGCGTTCTGTTGTCTCTGCCTACCCCGACGAGAAAAAGGCGTGAGTATATGTATGTATGTATAACTTTATTGAATTATAACTTTTGTGGTGAGTTGACTTCAGTGCATACGGCTACCTTCCAGATATGTAGTATTTACAAGCAAAATATGCAGTACTCACTGTCCTGTCAATCGTTGTTTTTTAAGTGGTTAGTAATATTGACTGCCAAGCTGGAGGTCCTAGGTTTGATTCCCGAATAAGTCTTTTTGTGATAAATACATTCATTTGCTCTGTCTCTAGGAGTTACCTTCCTATAATATGAATATTCAAGAATACATATTAAGCATGTTGATCAGTTATCCAATTACTACAGTATAAACTGCTTAGTTTGCTGACATATCAGGTATTCGTACTATTTTGAGAGGTTAATACGAAAACAGCCTTCAGTAGGTAAGGCGTATACCCAAGGAGCAAGTATACATGGAGGGAGCATTTCAAAATGAGTAGAAAACGTATATGCATCTCTTTTCTCTTTAATTACAAAACTGCATATGTTCGAGTATGATAGCCATAGAGCTTTTATACAGCCTTGAATGACATATGCCAAGAAAAATGTTATGTCATGTCGATGTTCGTCCAGCTGGAGTGAAAGCCGTGTCGAAATAAATTGCAATTTTAATTGCTACAAAATATTACAATTGTAGATTTGACCACTTCTAAACATTAAAAAATGACCATAGTTTGTAATGCCGTCGGATGTAAAAGCCAAATGGGACTATTGACCGAAAATGGTCAAAAAATATCTTACCACCGGTAAGTCATAATAAGTAAAATTGTAGATATCTGCCGTAATAATTCTACAATGATATTTGTAAAGCTTATACTTAAAGATAAAGATAATGACCACCGTTGACACATATTTTTATTCCAATAGTCACAATGAAATAAATATAATAGAAATATTTCGATAAAAAATATGAGGATAGTGTTGTAATACAATTGTCAGTTAGAAAACCAGTTTCTGAAAGATTATAATTTGAATAATTGGTTATTAATTGTGATTTTTTGTAGATTTCCAAAAAATGAAGGTTTGAAACTAAATTGGGTCCAAAATATGAGAAAGGGAGAATGGCAAAAGTCTAATTCTTCTAAACTTTGTTCGCTTGATTTTTTGTCTGCTTGTTATCAAGAAGGATTTCAAAGAAAACCTTTGCATTCTTATGCTGTGCCTACTATTTTTACTAACCAGATATCTAATACTGAGGTTTGTACTTCTACTTTATTATTATTAACTTATATTTTTATCAATCAATATATACCAACATTGCAACTGTTAAATTATGCTATAGTAATCATTTATACATATATGTAGGTATATCATAAACAGATTTGTGTTGTAATTTTCAGAAATGTCCGAAATAACGAAGCCTTATTTTTAGAAGTGATAATAAAGCATCAAGAGTGAACATGGCTTGCACTTCTGGAACTCAGTATGAAAATATTGTTTGTAAATGTTAACTGTTTCCGCCCATGTACATCCCATTTTGGTAATACATATAGTATCAGACCTGCCGGGCAGTTATCGTGTGCATTACTTTGTGGTATAAATAAATGATTTTGACTATTTAGACTTTTTTTTCAATTACTTTCCTAAATACTGTAAAAAGAGAGGTAATAATAAGATATGATCGATCATATCTTATTATTACCTCTCTTGTTACAGTATTTGTTTCTTTGTAGGCACCTAAGTACTTACTATACTCTAAATAAAAGCTCGTAAAATAATATACTACTGGTATATTACTTAATCAAATGCTTATCTTGTCTCTACATACCGAATTATATACCAATACCAATAAAAGATTAATGCATGAGTACATCACTATTGACAGTCATTTCTTCTTTTGAAAAAAAATGCGACATGAGTATTTCAAGAGGTAATAAATACAATACATCTGTCTCGGTTACACATATGAAATTTTATTCAAGTAAAAAGAAATAACGATAGGTTTCTTGTTTATGCTTAAAGCTATCACTCCATGTATACTTGCTCCTTGCGTATACCTTACAACAAATCAGGTAACCTTAAGCAAAACATGTATTAGGTATGATCCCTGTCATTACAATGCACAGACGCGTGATTGGTATAATAGTCAGCTGTCGAATCTGACAGTTGGTTAGACAAACGACGCGTCTGTACATCATGTAGTAATTGATACAATTGTATTAACAGAGTAGCCGTCATATTAATGTATTGTGACGTGATATTCGGCTTATGAAATAATAATATCTTGGAGCAATGTTTACGTAGTCATCTGATTTCAAACTGTGTGTAACCTGTGGCAATCAGATTATTAGTAAACACACATACATAATTATTGCTTAATACATATTATGTATCTGTATTTAGAAAATTCTTTACTGACTAACTGACAGGCAAAGCAAAGACAAAACTATTGAACGGAAGGAACTGAAATTTGGCATAATATATGTGTTACTTGTAGACCGTAAGGGGGTATTAACCCGGCGTTACACCAGCTATGAGGTGGGTCGGAGATACCCAAATTTTTTATGTTCCATTTTGAATACTATGATTATGTAATTAGCATTTATGCTTGAGATATATTAATAACAGTATCGAATCAACCAGATTAGTAAATAAAATACCAGCATTTAGTACCAAAAAGCGTTACTTTTTATTGAAATAAAAAAGTATACAAATTTTGTATGACAAAGTAAACATTTTAGTTAGTTAACTTCTTTTCGCAAAAAAATCTAATAAAATACCAATTTCTTGTTTCTTATTTACCTATTCTATCAACATAATAATAGTGTTTTGTTATTGTTACAAATAAAGAAGGAGCTGTAATGTTTTAGTATATGTCGGCGATAGGCCAGGGTTATCGTGTCCAGACTCCAGACTCCATTATAATAAAAACACTCACGTAATATTACTTAGTTTATTTTCAGACGATTTCTAGCACAGAACTGAAATAAAATGTGACTTACAGTCCTTTTTATACACTAACCGTCATTACAACTGTCACTTCCTTTTCAACATATAATTTAAATTACTGTACAATTAATTATCAAAAACCAACATTAATATTGTAATGAATTTTGCACAACACCAAATGATTTATTTTATGCGAATAACAAATTTATTTTAATAGCCAAACGCTGCTTTACAACATTCAGTCAACAGATGGCGCTATCAACAGGATGTAAATATAATAGCATGTTATTTATTACCGAAAACAATAATAAGTGTCAGAATCATGTTATTTAATGCTAATTGATTTTACTTTGAAAGTTTCTGGAGTTATCTTAATAATTAAGCGATAAATTAAATACCCAATCTTTATAAACAGTTAAGCAGCCAATACAGTGCCTAATATTGTAAAGTAGTGAAGTTCTCAGTTCTGTGTTCACAAATAGTTATTTAAATATCAATCTTAAATATTATTAACATTTTCGTAACAATACAATTATTACATATTAATTTGCGCCCATATATACCATGTAACAGAGCACCAAAGTTAAACCTACTAATCAGCACTATCTCCGCACATGAAAATAGTGTCCCATAAATTTTTCTACAGCAATTTTTTGTTTGTCTTATTTCTGAGTGCACTCAGTTGCCGCAGGCACCTCTTCCAAATTTGCCATAATACCCTCTTGTTCCGAATCACTTTCTTCACTTATTTTACTTATGTTATTACTGTTTTTCGCTCTCGGAATAACAAGAACTAGCATTTGAGCAGTTGTTTTATAGTTCTTGTAGCCGATGTTCGTTTTATTCATAAGAAATCTTGATAAATTCAAAAATAATCATAAAATACAATAAATAACTGTAAATCAAAAATATACTGTCCACCCAAAAATGTAACACTTACTACGAGGTCGGGTGTGACGTACCCCAGCCACGTTTACCCATGTGTATCTACCGTCGCCGCCGGCGCAACACTAAACTCGATATTGTACCTCGCCCTCCGGACCCTGACATCCAGCTACTGAAAAGTCAGGACTCGTAAGACAAGAGCAAAATTAAATAATCTGCGTTTAAAAACTTCTCGGCAATAATGACATACCCAACCTCATTCACGCTGGGTTTAGATGGGCTTTCCTAAATTCCTACGCGATTGGCCGGGGAGTATTCCTATTTATAACTAAACTATTTTTTCTTTTAATACACGTGTCCGATAGGTTAAAGCCACACCAACTCTTACTGTGATAGTTGTAGTAAAGTGTTATGCTTCGAATCTTGTAAGTAGTAGGTACTATTTATAACTAGTTCTCTTTCTATACACGATTACACGTGTCCAATGGATGAATACCGTTCCAACTCTAACTGCAATAGATATAGTAAGGTGTTTTGATTCGACACATGTATGTTTTTCTATTTATAACTATGTATTTATTAACCGACTTCAAACAAAAAAAAAGGAGGAGGTTCTCAATTCGACCGGTATATTTTGTTTTTCGATGTATGTGCACCGATTTCGCCGAGGTTTCTGAACCGATTAACATAATTCTTTTTTGTTTGATGCGCAATAGTTTCGAATTGGTCCTATAAAAATTTTATTCATGTAGGCCCAGTAGTTTTTATTTTATGAGCATTTTTTTACTTATTTTCACCTATCCTTAAGGCTGAAATTCCTATGAATAATAATTGTGACGGCTGGTGTCATGTCAAATTGTCATCACTATGGTTACTAAGGACTACTGACGTCTACATTTTATGCGTCGACACGACAAACTGGCCGGTACTCAAACATAATAATTAGCAAAAAGGTTTGAAGACTATTTCATTATTTGGAAATGACAGTTAGATGACGTAAGCACTCTGTCAAGTGTTCGCTAAATTCGCCACTAATTGATAACAAGGCGATGGCCGTGCTGATAATACATCCGCTTTACGTTCTGAAGGCATGGGTTCAAATCCCAATCAAAACAGTTAGTCGATTTTGGTTTTTATGAAATTTGGAAAATGTTTATGAATATTTGGCAAATATTTATTTTTATCTTAGGTAGACTTCAAATAAACTAAAGTATAATTGGTCTATAAGTAGGATTTACATCATAATGTACAATAAAATAAAACTAATTATATAACTAAACTATCCAAAACTATAAAAAAGCAAAAGTATGAAAAGAAAAGTAAATAAAATATAATAAAAAATTAAATTCCTCCGCAACGCTGTCGAGCGGTAGCGTGCCCAGAAGGCTGGCAGCATTGCCACGTTGAATGGCAATGCTTATTCTCTCAGCGAGATATAAACCAGCCCTCTGCTCACGGGAAGCATCGATCAGCCTTCTGGCAATTTCTTTCTTTGGGAAATGTGGGTGTAATATTACAGCTCTGTCTACCCCTTTGGGGATACAGGCGTGAGTCTATAAAAAAAATATGTCAGACATCGGGAGTTGGGTTTTGTATACGTATTTAAATTGGATGACAATGAAAGGTTATTATGACATAGAGCTGCTCTGATGATGGAATCGAAAGGTGGCCATAGGAATAATATAGGAACTCAGTAATTCATTGACAAAATTTTGTAGAGTTTGGGCTCGTTCTCGTCCGATGAAGGAGTCAGAAGGTGGCGATACGAACTCAGTAATTACAAAAATCTATTTGAATTGCACAATGATGATAATGGTGACTTCAAAGACGTAAATCATGCGTTAATGCCATGATTTGTCGATTATTAATGAGACGAAGTCTATTAGCTCTCTGCTTAAAAGGCTCATTCGCTAGACGCTCTTGGATCCTACCGAGTATAGAATTATACTGTTTAAGAGTTTCTTGACGTTAACGTAATTTCATATATATGCTTTCCTGGCCAACAAACGTTTTTCAGGATCTTTAATAGTCTCACAAGAACGTAAAACTGTGTCCCGAAGAGCATTTTTACAGAGAAGACTACTTTTATCCGTTCCCGTTTCTTGAGATCTATATTTTATGGCGCGCAGCACCTTTTGTAGGTTTACCTATAACTAGTTGACAATACAACAATAGGTTCACTAAAAAGTATTAAATAAAAATAACTACGTTAAAAACAACCGATTTCAAAAACGAAAAAGTGAAAAATAATAAAGATTTAACATTAATTAAATACTACCTATTATTTATATGTGCTATTTACTTATTGGTTTGAAGTCGGTGCCAAATCAAATTTCAAAAGCCTTTAAATTAAAGAAGGCATTTCATAATTCACATGAATTCACATTCTGTTCAATACATTTTCGTATAATTTTTTTCATTATTCTTCGTATTAACTGAAGCTGCTTATATTATTAAGATCAAATTGCTCTTTATTAGGTTTATTTATGCATCTTTATCTTTATCGTAGTCATTCCTTTGTATTAATTTGCTCGTATTCATTTAAGTGATTAAAATATTATTATTTGTTTTAAGGCTTGGCACCGACTGCAAACCTATTAGTAAATAGCACATATAAATAATAGGTAGTATTTAATTAAAGTTAAATCTTTATTATTTTTCACGTTTTCGTTTTTGAAGTCGGTTGTTTTTAACGTAGTTATTTTTATCTTATTAAACACGTGTCTGGCGGGTGAAGGCCATCTCAAGGCTTACTGTGATAGTTGTAATAAAGTGTTATGATTTATAGAGTTGTTTTAGTTTCGACACTGACACGTATGTTTCCATATCACATCGAACTTGTTTAGATTGATAATAATATTCCACCAGTTTCAGACTGAATTCAAAAGGAATGTATATTTACATAAAAGTTAAAGTTTGTAAAATTGTTATGGCAGTTCCAAATAAATTCATAATTTATTACGGATTGATCTACAACTTACGGGTACTGGAGTAAATATGTATATTGTATAAACCAATATTGGCCTAAAAAAACGGAGCCTTTATGTTGCTTAACAACTAAAGTTGTTTTATTCATGTAATATGTCAAGCGACCACATCGATACACGTAAGTAGTACACATTGAGTATACACTTTTAACAATACTACTAGTGCCTGTAACAATAATTATTCAGAAAATTGTCAGAGCAACGTAAACAAATCAATACAAGCTGTACTCAAAAAAAATTTAGAACCTAAACGTGCAGAAATTTTTTATTCATGACTTTTACAAGTATAAACATTGCGTTCGAATAGAAGTAGTATCAAGTGCGAATTGGTTTTTCCATGTGCTCTGAAATATGCACAGAGTATAACTTTACGTTATACCGAGTAAAACTGCACTGTACTCGTAATATAAAAACCTGTATGGTAAAATTGAAAATATTTTTAGTTTTGGTATATTTTAAATTAGATGTCAAAACACAGTAAATCGGGTTACAGTCCAACAAATTCTTGAAATAAACAGAGCAGAGGTATCATGTTGTTGAAAAATGGTGTGATTTGTGGCTGCAGGAAACGTAATTCGACATTTGTAAAATACGATAAGAATTAGTGTAACAAGTGCATATAAATGTCTAAATAAGTGATTTCAATCGTCTGATGACGTAAAATGAAAGTTGAAATGCTATGACATCAGACGTCGTCACGTCATGATGGACCCGTGTTTTAAATATTGGTATGTCTACTAATTGTCCACGCACACATACCCACGTATGTGTTTTGCATTTGGGTATGTGTCTAGATAATTCATGTGTGGATTGTTGAAACTCTAGAAGATTATACTTAGCATCAATATCGTTTTATGTGAGTCTGTGTTGAATAGTCATCCTTAAAATAATATGTAATAATTTATCGGTATCTTTTTCGGAAATGCAGCTCCATTTTGTTGGCATTAATATTTTAATTTAAAATGTACAGACTTCTTATCTCGCTTGCCAGCATACGATAATATTTTTGGAGGCAATATTATAAATTCATCGGTGCCTCTCCATATAATTATTGCGTAGGTCGACTATTCATGAATAATGCGGGAGGTTATTGAGATTTTACCCTAGATTACTAACATGTTAATATTAGGGACTAGGTTCACGTTACTTAAAATTATATCACAATGGCACATATTTAGCGTTTTCATGTCTGTACATATTAAAGACTTGTAAAAATTAAATAGACCAAAAACAGGTGATGCGGACTTAGTTATGTGACATTATATATTATATAATTTAATTTATTTTTAATATGCAAAATATAATCTTGTGTAATCTGTCTCCTAGTGTAATTTGCAACGTGTTTTTAACCTAGCTCTCGCTGAGTATACTCGAAAGAATATGCTTTCTAAATTCGAATCAAAATACTGGTTTAGGAACTTCGAATTAAAAGCGACGAGACTAACTGAAATGAAAAACTTTTTGAGACCTCCACTGCACCTAAGTAATACAACGATAGGACAACGAAATCTTGAAGGTTTGTTGTTGGTAAATGTATTATGTTTTGTAAAAAGTAATAGAATAAAAGTTGTTGATTATGATGTTAGTAACATAGTCCTGAGAGGTTAACGGTGTTTTACAAATGACAAATAACCCTGTGTATATATATATATACATACACAGGGTTATTTGTTATATTTGTATATAATATATATATATATATATATATATATATATATATATATATATATATATATATATATATATATATATATATATATATATATATATATGTCTGAGAAGGATTGCTTTCATCGACATTGCTATTATTGGTTGCGGACTTAGTGGGCGTCATTGGGGTAAAATGCGGGCACAAAACACAATCAGCTAAGTGTGACAATATTTTAATTAGTGTTGAACAATATTTATAATTTTACACTGTTGCTAAATACAAATAATATTATCAGACAAGACCGAGCAGCGGGTTCAGGGCAACTATCTTAATTTACTTTCTCTTTACTCAATAATCCAACTCAATCTGCCGATTGCTCTCAAAAGACAATGCACAGAACACCATATACCAATGTCACCATTAGCTGTCAGTTCTCCTTTTAAATTAGATGGCACCTCGACCCCGCTCGAGACACGCGTCCTGCTCTGATTGGTCATTATCTGAACTAGTACATTCACAACTTTTTGAATTACTAAGATAAATAAGGTTTTAAGCTATAGAAATATTTCACAAATCAAATAAGGTTAAATTATAATTTTAAAGGTATTATTCATAAAATCAACAATCATAGCTGCCTCCGACACGGCCGTCCTGACCTATCACACGTCCTCGTGTGAAGTTAAAGGCCGCGCATCATTGCTCCGACACGGCCGTCCTGATACCGCATTTACACATGCGTGTTCGTCATTCGCCTCGACACTCCACGAATATTCGTCGAAACATTCGTATACGAATGCTGTCGCGAACTGCTGTTCACACATTCGTGGAGTGAATCATTTGAAATTCACACACGAACTTGGAGGACGTGAAAATAATCAGCGTGCTCGCTACATTTAATGAAATTATATAATTATTTAGATATCCTGCGTAAAAAAGTAAAAAAAGCCATCGTCACAGACGATTTCTTTTTTGAGCATGTAAATTATTAAATTACTTTTAGAATTACTCATATAAATAATTCATTTTTTATTTTTATTTATAGACTCACGCCTGTATCTCCGAAGGGGTAGGCAGAGGTGTAATATTACACCCACATTTCGCCATGAATTTTTAGGTCCCACGTAATAGGGGGCGAGCCTATTGCCGTACCGGGCACATTACCAGACTCCGTGCTGCTACTGAGAATTTCCTAACGGAAAAACCCAATAACACTTTGCCAGACCCGGGAATCGAACCCGAGACCTCCCAATCCCACGCGCACATTTACGCCGCGAGACCAACGAGGGAGTCATATCTTTTACTATGTTTGTTGATAATCAATTTTGTTTTAGCCAAAGTATGATTTATTTTTGTTTAATGTGCTTAATGGCAACCCATTACTAGCAGACATACGGTTCCAAGCACCGTTTATCTTTATGATGTTTTGGGTTCCAAATGAGCTCTTCTTTTTAAATAGTTCAAGGAATTCTATAATTCGCGCTTCACTCCACTCCATTTTGACAACACGTCCGGTTGGGTCGGGCGCTAGCTGTCAACTGAATGCAGACGAATGTGTAAACAGTAAGTTCGTGTTCGCCATTCGTGCCCTTTGATTCGTGTCCGAAAAACCGCTCTCAACGCGAACACGCGAATCACGAGGCGAATAGCGAATGCAGTGTTTACACATGCGTGTTCGTTATTCGCCTCGTTATGTGTAAATGCGGCATGATATATCACACGTCCTCGTGTGATGTTGAAGGCCGCGCATCATAGGTATCTGCAAAAAAGAAAGATAATGGTGTAGTTCGGCCACTCCTGACCAAGAAGATCGTGTACATTTTATCTTCTGCGAAACAACTTCGTTAAGGATATAATCTGAATTCTAATTTACTCCACACTACGTACTAAAATAAGTCTATACAACAAACAAACAACAGCCTCCTCGCTGTTTATCAAATGGCCTCCACGCCTCTTTGATAATCTAAATGGCCTCCTCGCCACTCACTAGTCTACAGGGCCTCCTCGCCTCTCACTAGTCAACATGGCCTCCTCGCCACTCACTAGTCATCATGGCCTCCTCGCCACTCACTAGTCTACAGGGCCTCCTCGCCTCTCACTAGTCAACATGGCCTCCTCGCCACTCACTAGTCTACATGGCCTCCTCGCCACTCACTAGTCTACATGGCCTCCTCGCCACTCACTAGTCTACTCTACAGTCTACACTCTTACTGATTACATCCTTAAACGGCCACCTCGCCATCTCTTTCTGTAAGTTTAATTTTCAATGGCCTCTACCGGAATCAAAACAAAATGAGAACTGCTCACCAAATTGCGTAATTATTCCAGTGACACGTTTCATAGCACACGTGTCCACTCGTTTCACGGCAGGTGCGGGGGTGCCGGCTGTGCACTGCTGCTCCCTACTGCCAATGTTTTTGTTGAGCACCGTGAAGCCACGTGACCATCAAAACCTCACTTGTAGCATGTCACAGGAACCCGCGTAGCAACGGCCGTGTTAGGGCGTTCAGGGGTCAGAGTTGTTTGCTGCTTGTCACTCGATCGACTGAAACATTCAAAAGATTTATAGCCAAACTTTTTGTTAAAAAAAAAATGTTAAAAACAATTTGTTAAAATAGAACCTAGGACGTTTACTATCATGCGTAGTACTTGCAACGGTCTTTGTTATTTCTTGGCAAATTCGCTTGCAATAAGAAAAAGCCATTAGTTCACGTTGCATTTTACAGCGGGTAGTTATTTCCTTAGAAAAAATGTTGCGTTGTAACCTTAGCTCGATTTGTCCCATATGCGCAAGTATTAAGGATACTACCATTTCTTCCTTGTCTAATTTATTCCACCGTGACATCAGTGAAGTGAACAGACGGCTTGCATATGCAACAAGACATTCATTCACCTTCTTGCGATTTAACTGTAAGCAACTTCAATATCGTTGCTGCACATGTTTCTAACGTGTCGAAACGAGAAAAAGAAAAAAAGAATTGAGAAAACCACGTTGCAGCGTAGCCTTTCATGGCCTTAATAAGTATGAGAATCAATTTACTTCCCTGTAAACGTCGATCCGATAAGCAGATGTCAGCCTTCGCCAGCCAAGCCCGGACGTTAGTATTAGCATCTTCCGCATGAAATTTAGGCAGCGTGATGCTCTTATCGTCGGTGTTCGGTGGGTTTGTTAGCGCCTCCACGAGAAGCCTCATGCTGGTTTATTGGGCTTCGAATAATGCTCACCAACCATCATTTGCCATTGCCTGTTCGCCGCTCACGTTTTGTGCCTGCACCGTGGCCACTTCTGATGTCGGAGAAGGATTGCTTTCATCGACATTGCTATTATTGGTTGCGGACTTAGTGGGCGTCATTGGGGTAAAATGCGGGCACAAAACACAATCAGCTAAGTTTGACAATATTTTAATTAGTGTTGAACAATATTTATAAGTTTACACTGTTGCTAAATACAAATAATATTATCAGACAAGACCGAGCAGCGGGTTCAGGGCAACTATCTTAATTTACTTTCTCTTTACTCAATAATCCAACTCAATCTGCCGATTGCTCTCAAAAGACAATGCACAGAACACCATATACCAATGTCACCATTAGCTGTCAGTTCTCCTTTTAAATTAGATAGCACCTCGACCCCGCTCGAGACACGCGTCCTGCTCTGATTGGTCATTATCTGAACTAGTACATTCACAACTTTTTAAATTACTAAGATAAATAAGGTTTAAGCTATAGAAATATTACACAAATCAAATAAGGTTAAATTATAATTTTAAAGGTATTATTCATAAAATCAACAATCATAGCTGCCTCCGACTATATATATATATATATATATATATATATATATATATATATATATATATATATATATATATATATATATATATATATATATATATATTAAACTACATACAACTTTTGGCAGTTACTAGCAGCGATAGCCTAGTAGAGATACCAACAGACTTCAATGCAGGGTATCGAGCTCGAATCCACGGCGCGCACCACTGACTTTTCGGAGTTATGTTCGTATTAAATTGTTAATTATCGCTAGCCCCGTGCCTCGGAGAGCACGTTAAGGCGTTGGTCCCGGTTTTCATGAAGATCTAAAACAGTCGTTATAGGGCGTCAGTACCTTCTAAATGACAGTTTATAACGTAAAATTCAAAGCCGAACTGAAGGCTTACCTGCTGAAAAGGTGCTTATATTCAATTGATGACATGTAAATTATTCATATTCTTATGTTATCTTATGATCAATATTTTTTTTAATGAATTGACAATTATTATTCCTTTTTATAATTTTAAATAATCTTTTATTGTGACAATTTTATATAATTTCTAATTCTTGTAGTTTAATTTGACATTGTTATATAATTTCTAAATATTGTTTGATTCAAATACAATGTTAAAATTGTTTATGAATGAATAAATAAATAAAAATAAACTGACACTAGTCTAAACCATGGAATATCGCTATCCTTTCGAGTTGCGGATGTCAGACAGGCAGTCGTTTGTGGAAGAGCTAATATTGAGTCAAATCCGGTTAGGCTAGTAAGCGGACCCCAGATTGATACTGGGATAAAGCTAAGAGGATGATCACAACTTTTGGCAGTTATAATATCAGTACGGTGCACAAACATACATAATTATGTATACAAAAAATCTCGAACATGTCTATATTGTCGATAATAATGAGATAATCTAATCGTAAAAGTCATAACACAGTCACAATTATTTCCAGCCTTGAACCCGAGTGTAATAAATAACAACTACGACTTTTATATCGTCCCTGAACAATTTAGCGTATTCACTGAAGGAACGCTAAGAATACAGATTAAGTACAATTTTTTTTGGAAATCCTTCTACTATTGTAAACGTGAAAGGTTGTGACATGGACTCCTGTAAGTCTTTTATAAATATTCTATATTTTCAAGTCAAGTCAAGTCAAATTCAAGTCAAAATCATTTATTAATCTAGACCACAAAGTGACGCTTATGAACGTCAAAATTTAAGTTAATTACTTATTAAATATAGAATATATTTACATTTACTGCCACGTTCGCAATGCAATTGGTAGAACCACGAGAAAGAACGGGCAATAAAACTCATGGCCACTCTTTTCAAACAAATATAATGGTTATACATTTTATTTTTGTAAGGAGCTGCAACTGTTTCACTTTGTAGAAATCTACTAGTAAAATTTTTAGTAACTATTGATATCATACTCAAGCAGTAAATGATGTTCATATGGTAAGTCTCCCAAAGTAAATATGGTGAAACAGGAGCATCCACTTACGTCTTTTTTAATGTAGGCAACTCGCGAACATGGTCAGAACTATGGTGGAAGTGAATGAAGGAGAAAGTAAAGGTATATGAAACCAAAGCAATTGACAACCTATTAGTTAGCCCATGACCACGAGTTACCCACATTTTACAAATCCGCAAAAGTTATAATGAAAATGTGGAACATGAATTCAAAAAATAAATAACTACGTTAAAAACAACCGACTTCAAAAACGAAAAAGTGAAAAATAATTAAGATTTAACATTAATTAAATACTACCTATTATTTATATGTGCTATTTACTAATAGGTTTGAAGTCGGTGCCAAGCCTTAAAACAAATAATAATATTTTAATCACTTAAATGAATACGAGCAAATTAATACAAAGGAATGACTACGATAAAGATAAAGATGCATAAATAAACCTAATAAAGAGCAATTTGATCTTAATATTATAAGCAGCTTCAGTTAATACGAAGAATAATGAAAAAAATAATACGAAAATGTATTGAACAGAATGTGAATTCATGTGAATTATGAAATGCCTTCTTTAATTTAAAGGCTTTTGAAATTTGATTTGGCACCGACTTCAAACCAATTAGTAAATAGCACATATAAATAAAAGGTAGTATTTAATTAATGTTAAATCTTTATTATTTTTCACTTTTTCGTTTTTGAAGTCGGTTGTTTTTAACGTAGTTATTTTTATTTAATACTTTTTAGTGAACCTATTGTTGTATTGTTAACTAGTTATAGGTAGACCTACAAAAGGTGCTGCGCGCCTTAAAATATAGATCTCAAGAAACGGGAACGGATAAAAGTAGTCTTCTCTGTAAAAATGCTCTTCGGGACACAGTTTTACGTTCTTGTGAGACTATTAAAGATCCTGAAAAACGTTTGTTGGCCAGGAAAGCATATATATGAAATTACGTTAACGTCAAGAAACTCTGAACAGTATAATTCTAGACTCGGTAAGATCCAAGAGCGTCTAGCGAATGAGCCTTTTGAGCAGAGAGCTAATAGACTTCGTCTCATTAATAATCGACAAATCATGACATTACCGCATGATTTACGTCTTTGAAGTCACCATTATCATCATTGTGCAATTCAAATAGATTTTTGTAATTACTGAGTTCGTATCGCCACCTTCTGACTCCTTCATCGGACGAGAACGAGCCCAAACTCTACAAAATTTTGTCAATGAATTACTGAGTTCCTATATTATTCCTATGGCCACCTTTCGATTCCATCATCAGAGCAGCTCTATGTCATAATAACTTTTCATTGTCATCCAATTTAAATACGTATACAAAACCCAACTCCCGATGTCTGACATATTTTTTTTATAGACTCACGCCTGTATCCCCAAAGGGGTAGACAGAGCTGTAATATTACACCCACATTGCCCAAAGAAAGAAATTGCCAGAAGGCTGATCGATGCTTCCCGTGAGCAGAGGGCTGGTTTATATCTCGCTGAGAGAATAAGCATTGCCATTCAACGTGGCAATGCTGCCAGCCTTCTGGGCACGCTACCGCTCGACAGCGTTGCGGAGGAATTTAATTTTTTATTATATTTTATTTACTTTTCTTTTCATACTTTTGCTTTTTTATAGTTTTGGATAGTTTAGTTATATAATTAGTTTTATTTTATTGTACATTATGATGTAAATCCTACTTATAGACCAATTATACTTTAGTTTATTTGAAGTCTACCTAAGATAAAAATAAATATTTGCCAAATATTCATAAACATTTTCCAAATTTCATAAAAACCAAAATCGACTAACTGTTTTGATTGGGATTTGAACCCATGCCTTCAGAACGTAAAGCGGATGTATTATCAGCACGGCCATCGCCTTGTTATCAATTAGTGGCGAATTTAGCGAACACTTGACAGAGTGCTTACGTCATCTAACTGTCATTTCCAAATAATGAAATAGTCTTCAAACCTTTTTGCTAATTATTATGTTTGAGTACCGGCCAGTTTGTCGTGTCGACGCATAAAGTGTAGACGTCAGTATTTCTTAGTAACCGTAGTGATGACAATTTGACATGACACCAGCCGTCACAATTATTATTCATAGGAATTTCAGCCTTAAGGATAGGTGAAAATAAGTAAAAAATGCTCATAAAATAAAAACTACTGGGCCTACATGAATAAAATTTTTATAGGACCAATTAGAAACTATTGCGCATCAAACAAAAAAAAATAATTATATAAATCGGTTCAGAAACCTCGGCGAAATCGGTGTACATACATCGAAAAAAAATATACCGGCCGAATTGAGAACCTCCTCCTTCTTTTTTTGTTTGAAGTCGGTTAATAAAGTATGAAATGAGAATATGGTAATTAACTACTCTATAAAATAAAACTACCAATTATTGACCTACTTAGTCAAAAGCGAACAACTACTTCCAAGCGAACCTGTCATCAAAATAATCCTTCAAACTATATTATGCCTTATTTATTAGATAATTTAAAATATGAGTTGGTATTTTATTGTATATGCGAATACTGAGCCTAATAAAAGAGCTATGCGTTTTGTGCAAACGAAAATACGGAACATATAATTTATGTCTATTTCTAGTATTATATTGTGTATGTCACTATTTATGTTATAAAAATTTATATTTAGTCTTACATGCATCACCCTGGCATAAATAAATTGTGACGTACAGTAAGAATACCAATAGTTTTAAATTTTTCTTTGAGTGAGACTCTTTTCTTTAACTGGTACATTTACCAGTTAAAGAAAAGAGTCTCACTAGTCTCTCACTAGAGTGGCCCTAACTGTCCGTTTTTGATGAAACTTTGCAGTAATAATAATTATAGTTTATCAGAAGATGCCCACAGCTACGTCCGCACATTTTTTATTTGACTGTTTCCAACCGATCCTCTTATAATTTCAGAAAATCCCTTCCTATTGCACCCCTACAGTCCACAAGGAACATACATGCCAAATTTTACCTTCCTGAGGCTAATAGTTTTGGTTGTTGCTTGTCAGTCAGTCAGTAACCCAGGCATTATACAGACAACATCAAAAGCACATGCTGAGCTTTATCGCGATAACTGGTACTCAAGCGGGTCGCAGGCAGAAGCTAGTAATTTATTTTTAAGAAAGTAGGAAGAACTTAGTAATTTAATTGTTTTAGATTCGTTCAAAATCTCTTGAGAGTGAACAGTTAAGTCCAAGGAAGTTGCTAGACTTTATCCATTATTTTGCACTCATTAGGCACGCTCTGAAATTAGCTGCGATAAGTTGGGAGGAAGTGGACTAAAAACTTGGCGTCCATTGAAAAAAACTTCAGAACTCCGTTTTTTTTAAACATAGGTACATAGATACATACATATACTCACGCCTTTTTCCCGTCGGGGTAGGCAGAGACAACAGAACGCCACTTGCTCCTATCCTTACAAATCTCACGCGCTTCCTCTACACTCATTACTCTTTTCATACATGCTCGCCGGTTTCGGGTACTTCAGACTTTTCCGTTTCTTAGGATGTCTCCAATTTGGTCGACAAATGTCCGCCGAGGTCTGCCACGACCGACTTGCCCACACACATTTGCCTTATATATCTGATTCGTCATTCTTTCTTCACTCATTCGCTCCACGTGTCCAAACCACCTAAGCATTCCTTTCTCAATCCTTGTCACTACATCTTCTTTCAGTCCACTGCTCTTTCGTATAGTTGCATTCGGAATTCTATCAATCAGTCTTACCCCACACATACTACGCAGTGATCACATTTCAACTGCGTTAATTCTACTTTCATGCTTTTTTGCCATACCCAGCTCTAAACATAGGTGTACCCAATTAACCAGGTTTTCAACCTACTCATTATTTTCTGTTACTTGTAATTCTCAAACATGTATTCCTGAAATATGACACTCAATTAATAACACTTTTTAGGAGAACTTTCTCACTGGCGAATATTTCTGTATCGCGAGGAACATTCAAACAATAGACACATGAGTACTGAACAGCAATTTCTAAATCACAATATAGTGTATTGTCCCGTGTGCATATAGCGTGCGTTATCTTTGGGTCGAAGGGAAAATATTTTCACTAATCTCGACAAGAGTGCAGACGAATGCTTTTAACGGACGAATTATTTGGCTTATTTTTGAAATTCTCACACATTGTTTTTCTCCCCAACATCACATAGCAGATTCAGTGAGAGCAGTAAAGTGTTTAGTAACAGTTCTTCCAAGTTTAGCCTATACAGCGCTGCACTGTCTCAAAAGTTGAGTCTTATTGAATTATTCTTGCAGTTTACTTGTTTTTACCAAGTCGTGAAACTTTACAGCACGTAAGGTTTGACAATAACAGCGACTGCATAAGTCCTTCGGTTATTAATCTTTACATAACATTCAACCTTTCAGAGAATCCTAGCAATTTTTCAACAAAATTAATTCTGAATAAGAGAAATCGATCAACACCTCGACGCCAAGAGTTATTAGTTTGTTTTTTTTTTGAAGGTTTGATGCTAGAAGTTTTAAAAGATTCTGGTTGGTATCAAAGCAAAAGTTACAAAGTGTTCAGATCGGTTGCGTGAAGTCTTTTCTTATAAATGTTTTGTGGGTAAACTCGTGACGAGAATGTAGATAGTCTTCAAATGGCCTGGACTGCCATCGCTACCCTTTGTTTGACTTGAGAGCTCGATCGTCAATCGCATCAGCTTTGAATAACTTTTAGATTTAAATTTCAGGTTAGGATGATTGATTGATTGGACTGAAAATAGATCTATCAGTAAGATGTGATATTTATATTTTCTAGATATTGTGGCTACTCCTTTTACTTATTTACTCATCGATTGTTATGAGTATTATCCATAGATAGTTTTGATGAGTGTGAGTGTCACTTTTAT
This sequence comes from Euclidia mi, assembly GCA_944739405.2. Classification (NCBI taxonomy): domain Eukaryota; kingdom Metazoa; phylum Arthropoda; class Insecta; order Lepidoptera; family Erebidae; genus Euclidia; species Euclidia mi. The sequence continues at coordinate 111,656,069 of OX123184.2, forward strand.
TTCACATTATATTCTGGCCACGGCTCCGCTTTTGTGGGTGTCAACTATAGCGACAAAAAGTAACCTACGTGTTATTTTGATGTACCTATAAGTTATATTTATCATCATACTAATAGGTACATAATATTATATAATTTTTACTTCGTCTGGATAATAAGGCTTTTATCTAAATGTGGTGCGACAATCTTGTCTTCTTCGTGTCTACGAAAATTTTTATCTATCTAGCTTCGCGTAAACTATCGTCTTAAAATATTTGTGCGTCTAAATCTCCCACTCGGGATATTTCTAGGTCCTATCTACAAAGATAAGTTACGATATTGGAAGGCATATACATGTACTATTTTTTAATACAATGCCGAAACATTTTACGTCTTCATTTAACTAGTCAGCCTACGCAATATTAAGCTCTGTTACTTATTTATTAAGATATTTTTAGACTTAGCTGAAAGCAAATATGCAATATTAAAAAATTACTTCCACTTTGTAACATTGATAGAGTGACTTTTTTATTAAATATGTATGGTATTGGGATAAAAGTAAGTAGTAGCAAATTAGTTTATATTTTTATACAGTGATACTAAATAAGACACTCTTGACAATAAATGTGCGAAATGTATACTTTTTATGAGATATTTCACAAATTTAGTTCGTTGACAGTTTTAAGTAACTCGGGAATTCAATCATTTACAGACCTAATACCTTATCAATACCTTGCCATTTGCAATAAGATTGCAATAGAAGAATATGTTAAGCACAAAGGCAACTAGTTCTATCACAAAATATTTATTTGTTTGGGTGTTTCGAGTTTTCTCGGCGAATTGTGACCAAATCAACGACACTCGTTTTAACAGTTTTTATATGACTCACTTGTATTTGTGAATACATTTGAAATGGTAGAGAACCTTACTGTAACGTAGCACTAATACACTACTGTAATCGTTTTATAGGGCCATTTCCATCAGTGCTCTCTAGAATCACTCTTCTAACAACAGCTTTAGAGTCACGTCATTGACCTACTTTGAGAAACAGCTCTTTGTAATGATGCCTGTGAACCAAGTTTATAGGCAACCCGTCCAACAAGCTACCAACGACGTCAATAACTTTGAAATACATTAATATTGAAGTAGTTCTAATTAAATGCATTCGCACTTTGTTCTAGAACAGGAGATAGTAGCCAACAAAACTTTCTTTGGACCGTGCTTGAAAATAATTTCGTAAACGTAATTGGAATTCTGGCTACATTGTTTATTTTTGTAAGTTTCGTAACAGATGAACGGTTATATGAAACAATAGATTTGAATTGTAAATATTATTGAAATTCGAATAAGCCATCCTTGAGACAACTTGACCTTTGATAAACCACTGAAGGCTTTTTAAGTCTAGTCTCAACTTTTGTGTGGGATGATTTTTCTAATTAAAATATTACGATGTGCCTTTGCATTAAACATGCTTGAAAATAATTTATATAAAGATTAGATTATAATATTAGTTAACTGATTCTCTCGAAAATATGAAACTCATTGAAATTATTTTATTTTGAGTACGCATATTGTGAAACTGTTTTTTTATATTTTATTTGGTAATTATACGAAACATTTGGTGTTGACATCATAAATTAGAATTACAAGAATTTTGATCGAAATGTTTTTTAAAAATAAAAATATATTATCAATAATGATCATCCTCTTAGCGTTATCCCAGTTTCAATCTGGGGTCCGCTTTCTAGTCTAACCGGATTTAGCTGAATATTAGCTTTTCCACGGAGCGACTGCCTGTCTGACCTCCGCAACCCGAAGGGATAGCGATATTCCATGGTTTAGACTAGTGTCAGAATATTTAGAAGGTACTGACGCCCTGCAACGATTGTCAAAGATCTTCATGACAACCGGGACCGACGGCTTTACGTGCTCTCCGAGGCACGGGACAAGCGATAATTAACAATTCAATACGCACATAACTCCGAAAAGTCATTGGTGCGCGCCGTGGATTCGAACCTGGTACCCTCTGCATAGCAATCTGTTGGTATATCCACTCGGCTATCGCTGCCTTATCATTATCAATAATGATACTTATCTTAAAAATATATTTGGGAACCTACTCTGAAAATACAATTTTATCTACGCTAAGATAGAGGCGAGTTTTACCTATGAAAATAATCAACACTTGCGTCGGAAGCTGGTTCATTGAAATAAAACCGTTTAAAAATCGGCCACCGTGCTTTCGATTTCCACAAGATACAGCATTTTTTGTGATCTACACATACATACATACATACATATCGTCACGCCTTTTATCCCCGAAGGGGTAGGCAGAGGCGTATTTCTACACCCACTTTTCGCCAGATATACTTTAGTCCCACGTAATAAGGGGCGAGCCTATTGCCGTACCTGGGCACATTTCCAGACTTCGTGCTGTTACTGAGAATTTCGTGACAGAAAAACCCAATAACAATGCCCGACCCAGGAATCGAACCCGGGACCTCCCGATCCCACACGCACATTTGTGCCGCGAGACTAACGAGGCAGTCGTATAGGGTTTGATGTCGAGTTTTCCGTCTCTACGCAAAGATGGTATTTGCATCGTCTTTTCCCTTAGTCGCCTCTTACGACACCCACGGGAAGATAGGGGGTGGTGACACTTGTATTCTATGCCGTCAACCACACGGCTATAAATTCTATATTAAATATTAAATATTTTTGTGATCTATAAATTCTTATTGCGAGTCTGCTCTCTGATCGTTGGTTGTATGATTGTAAAGGTCTCTCGCGACGCAGGAAAGATGACTAGTGCAGTCGATGTCTTTAAGAAATGAGTTGTTGTGTAACCATGACGAAGTTACGAATGTATTTCAAGATCACTCTAAACCTCAAAAACAGCATAAAAACAGTTGCATATAATAAAGTTTATAAAAGATAAGGAAAGTAACCACTCGCGACAGGTGAGACGGAGGGTCGCGAGTTAATTAGTCTCGGGAGGGCCGTAACTCGGCGAGTGAGAGCCATTTGCCTCGGAATCATACACTAGCAGGCGACGACGTAGTAGTTTTAATAAAGACGGGTTAGACACTAATGAAACAAAATCTACTAGGAGTTTAGGAGACTAATGTTAGTGTTGTAGACATGTTTTAGTGCTTTAGAGATTCGTATAAGGCACGTCATGGCAACGGTTAGTCATTCCGTGAAACATTAAAGAGAAGTTTAAGGTGTATGTAATCCATGAAGCAACATCGGGGCTATAGATCAAATTCTACATTTCTTGTGAAATAAGTACGTCGATAAATGCTTGATTACAAATTTGAATATATTTTACTACTGGATTAAACATTGTTTGAATAATTTTATCGTTTCTATTGTAATCAATTGCTGGAGTGAGGATTTTTGACCACTTTAGAAAAGGTTATGTAGAGCCGTACAGTGCATCTCGCTGAAATACGCCGTTGGTACGTTTTCCAATATATTATGGCAAAAGTATTTAGTTATAATAGACAAATCAAATTTCTTTGAAATTCTCTGATCCATAGTGTATTCGAATCGGCTATATCCAGACATGAAATTCAACATAAGTCAAACGGTAGGGCAAGTTAATATAAAATCCTCTTACCTATTCTCAAAACTGAAGAATAACGAGCGAAATATAATAATGTAAGTTGCATTAAGCAGAGTGCGCCGTAATATCCGCTCAGATCTGGTTACAATATTGCAGTGTGCTGCTTTATGAGGTTTATTTTAGTTGTTCAAACGAAATATCAACCGCACCTGAAACAATAGACACTATGTATCTTGTGAAGTGTAGGGATTGTTACCTGTATTTATGCTGTTGACTCTGCTTTGAAATAGTTTTACTTTGTTTTGGTATTCATTTGAGAGACTTTAGTCGGAAAGTTGTGGCAAATAAGTTATTGTTTTATTTCGCAGACGCGTGGTTATGTTTTGTTGGTTGTCAAAGTTTATATTTACTTTTCCTGAGCTATGATTTATTGAAACTTATGTGTCTTGAGATTTCTTTTTGTTTTGTACGTGATTGGCTCTGGCGTCGAAGTTTTCAGACCGTCGGAAGCTCTCACAATGCTTGCCCTGAAACAACGCCCAGGATAATGGAACAACTTTTGTATTCAGTCCCAAGCATGAAAAGCCTCGTAATGGTGAACAAAGAGCCATTGGGGCCACAATATCTCACTATTAGAGAATATAAAGCACTGACGCGAAAATTAAAAACGCTGCCTAATCTGTAGGTCAAGTCGTTAACCTCACGTACCTTGGAGTATATATTATTCTCTTATTTTTAAAAGGCAAATCCTTCCTTTAGTTCGACACTAAGACACGGGGAACTTTACAAATATTCAGTCAAAGGACACAAGGACACACACCCAGACTCGAAACTTTTGATATTCGAACACATGACGCTCAGCTAAGTACCAAACGGTGAGGCGTCCATTTAAACCACTGTATCATACGTGCAGACACGATATGAGTACAAAAGAAAATCCTATAACTACATTCTTTGTTTTCATATCCACGACAGCTAGAACTTATAACACTAACTTCCTATTTTGTGCAAAGTATTTTATGACAGAGCGTCTTATCTCCCAAGCCTTAGACTTTTTCCTGAATAAAGAAAACATTTTTTTACAAGGATTCGTATGATCTTCAAATATTTTCATACTAGTCGCCATTTTAATATGGCCGTTGGTGTTACAAAGCGAACATTTGGCATGCAGGCCGGTGTTCATAGTTTTTGATCATTTGATTATGATAATTGAAATTCAGTTCTAGCAAGCAGCCAAGATCAACAATTGAACTGCTTTTTTTTTGGTCCCGCAAAATTGATGTAAAATTATTACCCCGCTTTGTTTTCGACTTAGGTCACAAGGAAACCACATTCCAATGTGCAACTGCCGCGCAGATATAAACATGAAGCTTACTTGATTAGATGCTTTAAACAAACTTTGAACTAAGTTTCCAAACCATAACTACCACACCTTTAGAAGATAAAAAAGACCACATAGAGTTCTAAGAACATGCTATCTTATTGAATGATTGAAAGCAGTACAGAAACCGGATTGCCGGATTGTCAGCTTACTCTGACGCACCAGAACTCTCTGCGCAAGGATAATTTCTGTGATTATTTTCATAAAATATTGCATGAACATCTTATTAATAATAGAAAAATATAACAGAAATAGCTAAAGATATCTTTCTAGAAATAGATACACACATTAGGCGGGTCCACACAGAGCGAGCAGCCTCGCGAGGCATTTGCCGTGCGAGGCTGCTCGCTCTGTGTCTGAGGAAACGGTCCCCGAACGAGCGCAGCCATAAAATAAAGCTGCGTTCACATTATTTTATCTGACGTGATCTCTCGTGGCGGTCTCTGTCGTAATTACTTACCGTTCACATTTGTCTGTCGCCGTCTGACGCAATTTTGAATCAGTTCTGTCTTGACTCTCGGGGAGTTCACATTTTCGCAATATTTTTGATGAGTTATCCGATTCAGATTAAGTAGATATCCAATTATATCCATAAATTATTTACATAGGATTATATTATTTCGTATTCAATTAGCTCATTTATAGGTACTGTATGAGAATAATATTATAAAAAGGAAGTCAATTAGTTCGTCGTCCATAGCGCACAATTGCATACGCTTGTCTGACGCTTTACGACAGACAGTGGCGCGTGCACATTTGTCTGACGTATTGTGTCGCGCGCTGTACCACCCACGCACCCCTCTCCGTCGCGACATGACAGACGCCGTCACGACAGATTACATCAGGTAAATGTGCTCGCTCTCATGTAAAATGTATGAAACCGATTGCTCTCTGTCGCGTCACGACAGATCACGACAGATAAATGTGAACGCGGCCTAAAGCACGGCAGCCTCGACAACATCTGTTTATAAATATCCGTAGGAAAAAACAAAATTGTAGTTGTCGTAAAGTTTGAATTCAGAACATGAAAATATAGTTGAAAATCTATTATATTATTGCGCATGTATTGTGCCACTTGTGAATTAGAGTGAAATAGTACATTTGCCATCTATCGGTTTTACGTATCAATGTGAGATCGTTGGTCTCTCTCTCTCTCTCTCTTATTTTTAAAGTTCATAAATATAGTAGGTACTTGCAAATGCTCATACTGCAAATGGGTTGTGGCATGTGTTTTTACTAGCGGGCTGCCTGACTAACGCCACCCCTCCTTAAGAATGTTTTTGCTTTTTTTTTAATTTTCTACCACATTAACACAACACCATCTAGTCCCAAACTAAGCAAAGTTTGTACTATATGTACTAGACAATGGAGAAACATACATATTTATAATAATAATAATAAATCATTTATTTCAGGTTATTTACACCTATACAAGAAATTAACAAACAGACAATGAAAATAGTGATAGTAATAATACACAAACATCATACAAAATTATAAGCAAACGATATTAAATAAATACATTAAGTCAGTCAGAATTGAAATATTAGTAATAATCATTAATAATTGTAATAATCAAATTTTAATTAGATGTAAATGCGATGAAAAATATATGTCAATTATTGTTAGTACAATCTAGTCCAATAGCAATTAAAACTGTAATAAATAATGATTAAATAAGATACATTACATTGAAATTAGTAATATTAAAAACTGCGTTTTGCGTGTGTTACAGGTATATGTCTATCACAGCAATGTTTAATAATATAGCAGTCCAACCTTTGCGCGATCATCGACAGAACGGTGTTGGAGCTGGCCCGCACTCTGCGCACCAGAGATGCAGCGCGCTTTCGTATTATACATTTACTTATACTTATTTTTTGTAAATATATACATATATACATAGAAACACCCAGACCAAATCAATCATTCATTTTCATGCACACAAATGTTTGACTTGAGCGGGAATCGAACCCGCGATCTTCGGCGTTGCAGTCGCTTACACTCCCGCTTCGCCAACCATTCGTCGATTATTGTTATAAAGGATGAGGAATAGACATGGAAAAAAATAAAGAATGCATTACAGGAAATTAATGTCTGTAGGCAAGGATACTGTAACCGAAGCACAGACTGAAGGATTGAGTGAGTCTATAAAAAAATGTTCAACATAAATACACACTTTCAAATTTATATTATTAGTAGGGATTATTATGTTCGAGCGAGGCACGAAACAGCGTGCAGACAGCGGCAAAACAAAAAACCGGACTCGATGGTTCGGCCGCTCGGTCGCTCGCCCGCGGCGGTACACGCGCTTGCCTCGGCCGGGGCACGTCCACACAGAGCGCGCAGCCTCGCGCGCCAATTCCTTGCGAGGAATTGGCGCGCGACGCTGCGCGCTCTGTGTGGACGTGCCTAATTCGGTAGCTCGGGCGCACGGTAGCTCGGCCGCGGCTGCACATGCGCTTTCCTCGACCGAGCCACGTCTACATAGACCAAGCAGCCTCGCGAAGCATTTTCCGCGCTGAGGCTGCTCGGTCTGTGTGGACCCGCCTATTCAATAAACCTAATGCGTACATCGCAAACAGACTGTAGAAAATTAGATTAACATTATTGAGAACGAAAATATGGTTTTTAATATGCACATAAGTGGCATTGTAATAATATTAGGCGGTAAAACTTCAGAGACGTGGTCGCTCACTATGGGCCTTATCAGAAGGCTCAAGGTCACTCAGAGGGCGATGGAGCTATGCTTGTAGTTTCCCTGCGAGATCGAATCATAAATGAGGAGATCCGCAGTAGAACCAAAGTCGCCCACATAGCTTTCCGGATAGCCAAGCTGAAGTGGCAGTGGGCAGGGCACATAGCTCGAAGAACCGATGGCCGTTAGGGCAGAAAGGTTCTGGAGGTAAAGGTAGCGGTCACGTACCGGACGACGCAGCAGAGGTAGGCCCCCCGCAAGGTGGACCGACGATCTCGTCAAGATCGCGGGAGGCGGTTGGATGCGGGCGGCTCAAGACCGGTCTGTGTGGAGAACCTTGGGGGAGGCCTATGTCCAGCAGTGGACGTCGTTTGGCTGAAATGAATGAAAACTTCATATATTTTGCCTAACGCGAAGAATAAAGCACATGTTCAAAACATTAATACCAGTAACTCCAGTACATAATTTAAGAAAAGAATGTTCTCAAGAAATCACCAATTAGCACAGGGATAAAAGCGTTTTCAACATTTACAAGACATTTGACTCGAGTATGGCCGACTTTCAGCCTCTTTCGTTGTTAATGCCCGTGTTCATAAAGTGTTAAGTTTACTTTTACGCGCGCAGGTGTGTTCGCGAAAATTTTTCTCCGGGACTTAACGTGCACGGTAGATAGCACCGGATATATAAAGTCTTTCGTAACGTAAGGCGCTATATCAACCTTTATTTCTGAGCGTTCGAGGCATGGATTAGAGTTGCTTTAATCTGTAATTAACTTCTCGTGTACTGGAAGGTACATTGTTTTAAAGATTGTGGATTTTTTTGTGTTGGATAAAATTGATAGAATGGTATTTGTCTCTTAAGGATCTGTTTTAATCTATGAAGTTGATCCTATTTAATTGAATGTGATGAAAGATTGGATGTGAACTAAATGAGATAAATGACTTGAACCCAATATGTAGGTACTATGTTGTAACAAATAACCTAATGGTGACATACAGAATTATCATTGGTAATAACCAACTAATATTTTATTGGCTGTTACCAAACAACTGTAGAATATCGACAAAAATGGCCAAAGGCAACTTTTAAATGTAACCAAAACCAAAGGTTTCAATAGCACGTTAATGGCTGTGCAAAAAAGAGAGTGCTGTTGACATCATTGCGCCCGTGCACACTTTAAAACTAGTTAAAGGATACAAGGATCTTTGATGTAATGCAAAAAAAAGGATATTTTATACTGGCTGAAGAGATGGTGTATTGGTTTATAATATATAATAAACCGCGTCGAGCGCCTTAGTTTATTCTCCAAACAAAACTTTGTGTGATCTACAATATTTTCTCAAGTGTTTTTTGGTAGGTATGTTTAATTGAATGTTAATAAAGCGTGGCGATTGTCAATTTAATAAATAATAATCTTCTTAGATTCTAGCCCTCATTAGGGTATATAGAAACGTCATATATGGCTTGTTAAAAGAGTGTTAAGAACACCCAAATTTTTCTTTTTCATCTAAGTTTTCTTTCAGTGCGAACTTAGCGATCATAAAGTGAGATTTATTTATTATTTATTTATCACATAACTTTGCCATTACAGATATAACTTAACCTAATTCGACAAAGTACCTAACTTAAAATATATTTCCTTAACTATACTTCCTTACATACTACACAGTAAGTGGCCCTTGTGAACTCGCTCAGTGTACAGTTAAATATGTCAATCCCATCAGCCACCGTGTTGAGAGTGCGCAACGCGCGAGTGAGCGGTGCGCGCTCCAGCAGGTTGGTGCGCGCACGCGGCACCACCAGCAGCCGCGGCCTGCGTCGCCGCGTCACGTACTCGTCCGGAATACAAAAACCTATCTCTGAGAGTATACCAGAGTTTTGTATTGTACCTCTCAAAACTTTCAGAAGATAAGTTGCCAATGCCACTTCACGCCTGACTTCCAATCTGAAATACCCCACCATACCTAGGCAGAATAAGGTGGGGTACAGTAACGGGTATCCCGGATATATTCCATATAATTTTAAATACATAAATCTAATATATTTGTTCTGTATCCGCTCGAGCATCTTTTTATATTTAATTTCGCTCGGACTCCAGATGGCCGCATTGTATTCCAGATGACTCTTCACAAGAGCCTCGTACAAAGCCCTTAATGCACCGATATTCGTGAACTCATTCGCCCGACGCAGCATAAACCCCAGATTCCGGTACGCCTTCTTACAAATATGTACCACGTGTTTACGAAACTGTAAGTCGCTGGTGAAATGGATGCCTAAATCCTTTACCTCCGTGACACGCTGCAGCAGCTCCCCGTTCATACTGTACTGGTGGTGTTGTTGGTTTCGTGTGCGGGTGAATGAAAGCACTGAGCACTTTGAAACATTGAAGTAAAGCTTATTGCAGTGACTCCATTCAGTGACTCTATCCAAGTCGCGCTGCAGCATGTAACTATCAGCAGTGTTTTAATCACCGCTGACAACTTAAGGTCATCAGCAAACAGTAGACATGTTGACCTGACCATCGTCGTTAAATCATTTACCATGATAATAAATAATAAGGGTCCCAGATTACTGCCCTGACTGACTCCCGATCTTGTGTAGCAGGGCTCCGAGAAGTGTCCGCCACAGTCGACATACTGACGCCTATCTCGAAGATAACTGGTGAAGAACTTTACAGTATGAAATGTGCAGCCCATACCAGCCAGCCTCGACAAGAGTATGTCGTGGTCGACCGTGTCAAACGCCTTCTTGAAGTCCAGGTAGGCTACGTCAACCTGAAGCCCAGCGTCAACAGCTGGTACCAACTGCGTCATCAGGTGAAGTAAGTTTCCCGCTGTACCGCGTCCAGGACGGAAGCCGTGCTGCGCATCAGACAAATGAGCCCCAATCTGTGCATAAAGGCTACTGTGAACAGCCATCTCGAATACTTTGGTTGGTGCGCTCAGCACCGCAATAGGTCTAAAGTCACTGACATCCGTGCCACCTCGACCTTTTGGTATAGGTACCACCCGAGTCAGTTTCCAACGAGTCGGAAAGTGTGCTACCGATAAGCAAATATTGAATATGTGCAGCAAAGGTCCCGCTAATACTATGCGGCAATCCCTCAAGATGTAGGGTGGAATCCCATCAGGACCCACTGAGCGCTTAGGCGGCAGACAAGTGAGCGCGCGGCGAACGGCCGCCCTCTCGAGGCAGGCGAGGTGCGCGTACGCGCTGCTCGGCGCCGCCTCCTTGCACGCCGCCTCTGCGCTCAGTGTGCCCGCCGCCGTGCTGTACACAGAGTGGAAGAATCGTGCATACTCCTTAGCAGATTCGTCACCTAATAGAGCTCGTCCCTCTTTAATCAGTTTGTACTGACTAGACGTGTCTTTGTTCGACCTTACGTAATTCCAGAATGACTTAGGGTCAGTAGCGAGATTATTTTGTAATCGTTCTTTATACCTGAGGTGACAACTCGCGGTAATCACTTTTACCCTTGCCCGACAGCGAGAGAACGCCTCATAATCACTCGGACATTTGGTTACTTTATAATTTTTATGCAACCTGTATTTTAATTTAATTAGTTTGATAAGTTCTATGGTATACCATTCTGGATAAATTCTTTTACTAATATTATAATTTTTTGGAGGAATGCTAACATTAAAGGTTTCATATAATTTGTCATAGTAGAAGTTTAAAGCCAAATCCGGGTCTTGAATGGAGTATAAATCTGTCCAGTCTATTAAATTAATTAAATAGTATAACTTACTGTAATCTGCTTTACGAAAATTCCATTTCTTATACTGTGACTGAGATATACCTATATAATACCGATCATAAAATATGATGAGTGTGTAATGATGAAATATTAAAATAACTGTCTAAGGGTATTTGTTTATTTAGATTTAAATAACTTTATCTAGTTTTTCTATTATTAGACATGCAAGAAAAATTTCACCCTCGCTATAACGGTGGATTTCTTATAGTCATAATATTACGTGGGATGGTAATAAAATCTCTGAAATGCCAAACCAACGATTGAAGCATTTTTCAGCACTTAGGTTCCCTATGTGCGCCAATAATGGCCTACCGGACAAAAAATACTAACGACTGAAAATTCAGAAATGAAAAGTTTGGGTAAGCTGGGATCGGACTATTCCAGGAACTGCTTATAATTATATCGAGCTATACTGGGGCTTATTCATCGACCTTATATTACTTAGAATGTATGTTTTAACTATCATTGATACATTTACTCAGTCTATAATTCACTCCTTAACTAGGATTAAACCTAATGTTGCCAGGGACTTTTCGAAAATTCAATCTTATCTTATTAAAATCAACAAACACAAAAAGCCCCAGACTCGAAGCAACTATTTGTGTGGGAATCGAACTCACGCAACTCGGCGCAGTCCTAAACAATATATGGCGACGATACACATACAATGACATAGTGATCACAGTAAAATCCACCGTTATAAGATCTAGTTCCTCTAAAAAGCTTTTGCTTAGATCTTGTGTTACCACTGAGAATGTCGTAAAAATATGTTCCAATATTGATTTGCCCGACTCGTAATCAAATCTGGAATTAATCAGCCTCTGCAAAATCATCATATCGACTAATAAGCGGCTCCTAAAACCAGCATTGAGCAAACATATATGAAATCATTAATCACCTTTTAAACAAATATCATTTTAATTTTAGTTAGACCATTCATTAGGAGAGCAAATTAAAATTTTGCTTAATTGAACTGAGCTAAAACAGTACGAATTTCAATTAATTATCTGTGTTTGTTTGTGCTACGTATACATGTTGATTACATCCCGATTTAAAAGGTTAAATAGATACTTCATTGATTTGAATACGGTTGAAAAATTGTGTCTAAAAAAATCTCGGTCAATTATTTAATTTTGATTGATTACTGTGATTTCAGTCAACTGATTTATCTTATAATTACTACAAATTATATGAGCATCGCTTAATTCTATTTAAAAGCTACACTGAGTTTTCGATAAATGACAGTTTTACCGCCACTGAAAGACGTTCACTGCTGGTGATAGGCCTCCCTCAAGGCTCTTCACATGAACGGATCTTGAGCTACTTGCATTCAACAGCCACCTTCCTAATAAGATCGTTTTTTTAGGTATGTGTGAATCAATTAAAACACACAGGCACTACAAATTACAGAATTTCAACCTTAAAGTAAGTGATAACAATAACACAAATTACCATAATCTTTAGACCTGGAACAGGAATATTATCAATGAGATGTAGGTCATCAGAGCTTTTAGAACGTGTGTGTAGATTTGAAAACAGGAGAACTACGTTACTGCTTCAGTTTACTAGGACCGTAGTCAGTCTAGTATGGTCAAAGCGTCAGATTTGCCAATGAGTGTAAATTCCAAGCATAATTCGCCTTTGCAACAGCTTTTGCCCGCGGCTTCGCTCGCGTTAAAAAGTATTAACAAACAAACCTCATTGTAATATAAACCATTTAAAAATACTCAATATAATTCGTATTTATATTATGTCAATTTATACATCATTATTTAAAAAACCAAACAATCGGCTCGTTGTAATACACTTTGTTATAAACGATTCTACAAAACTAGTTCCCCACATTATTTACAAACTGGTTATCTAGACTCAATGCTTCATTATAATCCTTAACAATGGACACGGATCAACTTATAAACGATATTGACAACTCTCTTACAGTAACGTGCCTCAGAAAGGAGTCTGTCGAACATTGTAGCTCAATTTTGTCCAAATACAAGCTCAAAATACTCACGTTTAATATACGAAGTCTTAACTGCAATTTTAACAGCTTTCTTGTTACCCTTAAACGACTAAATATACCTTTTGATATAATTGTTTTGACTGAGTGTTGGCTGGGTAATAACCCCACAATTGGACAAATCGAAGGTTACACTTCCTATTCAACAACCAGACACATTAATCAATCGGGTGGGTTGTTATATATGTCAAAAGTAGCTATAGTTCTATAATAATAAGTAACTGAACCAGACGTTTGTGATGCTGACTGCTTACAGATACATATACGTGGCTTAATTACACTCATCTTAATATATAAAATCCTTGCGTTACTGACTGACTGACAGACACGCTACAGCCGAAACTATTGGGCGCAGGAAGCTGGAATTTGGCATGTATGTTCCTTGGGGACCGTAAGGGTGCACTAAGAAGGGATTTCCCGAAATGCCCACGGGATCGGCCAAAACGGGTAAATAAAAAAAAATGCAAGCGTAGCTGCGGGCGTCCTCTAGTAGGAATATATAGATCACCATCTATCAAACATACAGATAACTTTCTAAATTCTTTATCGACTACTGTCTAAGTCTGCATGCCTAAAGCTCCCTGCTGCACTATAGTGGGTGATATGAACATCAATATCCTACACAACTAATTGTCCTCGGACTATACGTGTTTGATGGCAGAGCTTGGTTTTCTATCTGTAATTAATATCCCCACTCGCAACGAAGCATGCCTTGATCACATATTTGCCTGCACCAAGGCTCCGATTGAGGCAGTTGTGTGTGGCACCTCGGTAACCGATCATGATTTAACCATGGCAGGCTTTGCTATCAACACTCGTAGCCGCAAAATTCCTAGAAAATCCATTACTAAAATAAACTTTGAAGCTATAAGCTTAGATCTGGAGAATGAAGATTGGTCTGAGATATACGCTGAGACCTGTCCGTCACCAGCTGCCTCTCTCTTAAATTCTAAAATCACCACACTTACAAAAAAGCACTCGCATACTATCTCTCTCAATCGTAAGAAGAATATCATCGAACCATGGATGACTCCGGGCTTACTTAGATGCTCGAATCATAGAGATAAGTTACACCTAGACGCCCGGAAACATCCTGATGATACAACGAAACAACTTATTTATAGACGGTATAGAAACTTCTTTCGTAATTTGCTTCGCAAAATAAAATCTCAATACGACACAAGTTTGATAAACAGCAATAAGAACAACCCAAAAAAGCTCTGGTCAGCCTTAAAACAGATATCGCATACAGCCACAAAGAAATGTTATCCAGAAGTTTTAAATAATATTAAGGGAAACGTATCTGACTCCTTAAATTACTGTAATCAGTATTTTGCATCAATAGGACAAGAACTCGCTGGTAAAATAATAAGCTCTAATGTTAATGAAACTGAGATATCACTTGCTTCTAAAATAAAAACCACATCATCTCCACTTAATTCCTTCTTTTTACACCCAACTAACACATCAGAAGTAGAAATACAAATATAACAGCTTAAAGTTAGCAGTGCGCCAGGCTTAGATGGAATCTCAAATCGCCTTGTAAAAATAATAAGTAAACATATTGTAGCCCCTTTAACTCACATACTAAACTTAAGTCTGCCGACAGGGATCTTTCCGGAGTCATGGAAAATGGCTGTAGTGACACCCATTCATAAGGGCGGGCCGATTGATTCCCCAAGCAATTATAGACCCATTTCTCTACTCGGTACGTTTTCCAAGATCCTGGAGAGAATCGCCAACAGACAATTGGTCTTATTGGGATAGAATCCCAACGATAAATGCTAAATTGCTAAAATGTTAAATGAGTAGACAAGTATTTGATTCAAAGGTTTTATTGCTACTAAAATGTAAATGCTATTTTATGATTGAAGTATAATAAATGATTTGCTGACATAACATGAATGTAAAAGTGTGACGCATGTGCAAGGGTCAATGTACAGCGTAGCTTGTACATATTGCCCACGCAGAAAGGATAACAATGATAAGAAACTAATGATAACAATCTAGTAATTAAAAATGTAAATAATAAATTCAAAATGCTATGAAATAAATATTGTCCTTAAGTCGAAATGCTTGACACTACACTCCATGCACTGTAATATTCAGTTTGCTATGTCGCGTAAGTACACGTGCACTGGATAGTTCCGAACGTTGCACGCACTCGAGTCACTTGCGGATAATTAAACTATTGTTTATGATCAAACTACGCTAGTCAAAATCTCCCGTGTAAATAGACCGTTTTTGAGGAATAGGCGACGTAGCCATATCCTGCGTACTATTCAAGCTATACGTGCTAGCCACGACGGCGACGTTCACTTCACTAGGCTGACGGTCAGCCGTACTCTGCTTTCGCGAGAACTTCACTGTAGGCACTTCCGTCTGATTTGGGTCTCTAGGGGAGGCTCCTCTCCTTCTCCACAGGAACACTGCTGCTACGGTTACGGCTGCTCCTAACAAGCCATAGCAAATGACGTATTGGTGAACGTCGTGCGTCGATATGTTAAAATCTAAAGAATTCGGTGCATTTGCCGAAGCCGTTTTCAATTGACTGATCTGATTTTCGATGTCTCCATCGTCATTAGTTGTCGTGTCTACTGGCTCGGTATAGTGTGATAGTGATATATTAACCAAGTGATTGAGCTCGGTTATCTGTGGTATGTCTATTTCAGGATCAGCTTTGATAGCGTTTTCAGAGCGAGAGCGTGAGTATAAAGCGCAATTTTTTCCCTTAATAATGCATTTAGGCTGCAAACTTATGACTCCGGCTGCGGAGACTTGTTTGTATGTAATCTGCTCTTGGCAAATTATTCGAATAGCATAACTATTGCAACAAAAATAGAAATATTTGGATGGATCATTCAATTTTATCCACTTATCTAAACATTGAGACTTATTCATGACACATTGATTTGTTGTTTGATTGATTTTGCAAAATTTCTCGTCTATTGGTAAGTAATTAAGTGGTTTATCAATTGCACATAAATAGGAAGTTTCGTGACGTAGGCAAAACTGTAACTCCATAAATGATACTGTGAGGTAAGTATCCTTTTGTAAATTGATGGCTACATACTCTGACACTGGGGTTACACTGAGCA
This sequence comes from Euclidia mi, assembly GCA_944739405.2. Classification (NCBI taxonomy): domain Eukaryota; kingdom Metazoa; phylum Arthropoda; class Insecta; order Lepidoptera; family Erebidae; genus Euclidia; species Euclidia mi. The sequence continues at coordinate 111,672,569 of OX123184.2, forward strand.
TAGCTTTACCGACTTGATGAGGTACTGACAAGATTTTGTAAAGCTTGTAGTTGTCTCTACTCGATAATGGAAATGTGATTTCGAAAATGACGTAGTCTTTCATTACTCTTGCTTTCACTCTCAGCATACTGTATACTGACTTGAGATCCGACTGTATGTTGTTGATCGGCAAAGTAATGTCTTTTGTTAGCTGCCTCGAGATGAACTGTTACTCATTCGTAAGTTGATCAGGTGTCAGTAAATGTGAATTGAACTTGCCGTGAGATATGTCAGTAATGGTGTCTAGTAATGTATCTTGAATAGTTTTTATGTTTTGAAATAGATTTATTGTCGTTATTGCTATTAAAGTAAAATCTTGTAATTCGTTCAAACTCTCTATATTTTGTTTTACGATGTAGGTTGCTTGCTCTAATTCATTGAGATGTTTATTAATCGCCTTGTGTTGAACTTGTATGTTTTGCTCCGTAAGTTTCAGAATATTATACTCCGATTCAACGACCGACGTTTGGTTCTTGATTAAGCTGGCCAGATAGTTGTCATTTTGTTTTAGGTGTTGTATGTCTTGCCTGTATTTTTCTGCGAAACTTTCGTCTAGAACTCCGAATAAAGTGTTTGCAACATAGCCCACTCCATTGATAAGACCGCGTCGCTGTCTAGGATGGGCGTCAAAATGCTGATTCAATAGCAACTTGTTATAATGCTGTATTTCGGAGTACTCATGTTGCAATTGCGATATAATCATTTTACAACGACCTTTGTCTGGTAGCTGACCACATGATTTTTCTAAATAATTTACAAATTTTGTCGCCGCTGTCATGCCATCCCAGTAAGGAGACATATTATAGTAAACAATGAGAGTCCATTTGTCTCGTATCAACTGTAGGTTATCGACTGGATCAAAATATAAGGACATGTTGTTGGGTAATGCTGAAATGCTAATTGTTGCTTGTGATGTTGTTGCTAAAGACAAGAAAAAAAATAGAGCGAACGCTATTGAAACAAATATCAATCTTGGGTTTTTCGACAACCTTGTGGGCTCTTCTGCCGAATTAATAGTCTTTGACTAGGGCTCGTCGTTGTTACCGGGTGGAATTGGTAATATAGCCAACTTGACAATTGGTCTCTTGATGATACCATTTCTTGTTTTAAATGATACAACTCTAACAAGTCCATCCTGACCAGGGTGAAGTTCCACCACTCTACCCATCATCCATTTGCCTGGAGGTAGATTATCGTCGTGTACTGTTACTAACTGACCGACTTTGATGTTGTCTTGAATTTTAACCCACTTAGACCGCGTTGATAACAGAGTAAGGTATTCTGATTTCCATTTGTGCCATATGTCCTGTGAAATTTTAGCTGTTAGAGTCCACCTGGTACGTGCATCGTGTTCTGTTTCAATTATTGTTGTTCCCGGCCTTCCTTGCAGAAAATGAGCAGGAGTAAGGACATCCAAGTCGTCGATGTCTTCTGATAACGCACACAGAGGTCTGGAGTTTAAGTATGACTCTACTTGTGCTAAGATTGTGGCGTATTCCTCAAAAGTAAGCTTTTGCTCGCCAACTACTCTTCTGAGGTGATGTTTCAAGCTTCTTACGGCTCTTTCCCACAACCCGCCGGCGCTTGGCCACGATGGTGCATTAAAGTGCCATTGTATGTTAAGGTCTGTCAACTCCGTGAATACCTTGTCGTCAAACATACGTTGTAAATCTAGAAACTGTTCCTATAATATCCGGTTAGCCCCTACGAAGTTAGTTCCGTTGTCACTGTATATATGACGCGGAGCTCCCCGTCTTGCTGCCATCCGACGTTGCGCGGCTAGAAACGCTGAACTGCTCAAGTCCGACACCAGTTCTAAATGTATAGCTCTGGTCACCATGCATACAAATAACGCGATGTAGCCCTTCGTTGTCCTTACGCCACGTCCTTTGTTGCTTTTCACTTCCACGTATCCTGTGTAATCTACACCGGTGTGGTAAAATGGCGGAGCAGGATTGCTCCTTGCTTCTGGTAAATCCGATATTAACTGTTGCTGCAATTTAGGTGTATGTTTTCTGCATATTACGCAATTTCGAAGCATCTTTTTCACCGCATTGTTACCACCGACTATCCAATATTTCTGCCTGATGTTTGCTAAAGTTATGCGAGGTCCTCCGTGGTAGGTTAATTGATGCGCTTAGTCTATGATTAGGGTTGTTAAACGGCTGCTATGTGGTATAATGGCTGGGTGTTTCATCTCCATGCGCATAGTTGCTTTACCCAAACGTCCACCTACACGTATGACACCCTCTCGATCGATAAATGGATATAATTTTAGTAAATTACTCTTGCTGTATAATTTACCATGCCTTTTAAGATGTTCGTAGCCATTATAAAACATAGTTCTTTGTGTATGTTTAATCATTTACAACTTGGCGTTATGTAATTCACGTAAGGTGATATATGAAGGCAATGTCCTGTGTTTCGCCGACGCTGCATTCTTCGTGAATCGTATTGTTTTTATTGTTCGTAATAACCATGCTATAATCTTGGTGACTTTCGTTAAGGAACTGTACTTTTCTAGCAGTTTTATGATAATGCTCTCGGTATCAGGCTTCTGAGTGATAGCGGCTGATTGTTGACCTTGACTGCATTTCACTTTCAATTCTTGATCTGTAGTGAAACCCGTTTGCTTTGATAACGCCAACCTCTCATCGAACGAATTCAGCGATTTAGGTCCATTCCACCACAAGGGATGGGATTCTTTAATTCAGAGGCCATGATGCCTCTACTTGCTGCATCTGCTGGATTATCTTCTGATTTTATATACAACCAGCAGCTCGGTTTTATGATCTCAGTAATGCTTCTAGTTCTATTTGCTACGAACGGTTTCCAGCGTCCTGGATCGCCTTGCAGCCATCCCAAGACAACCATGGAATCTGACCAACCAAACACGCGTATCTCATGTTCGCCTAAACAGCTGATGGCTTTCTTCATAAGCCTGCTTAGCAAATGTGCACCTGATAATTCCAATCTCGGCAGAGATATTGATTTCGCAATCGGTACTAACCGAGATTTGGCGACAAGTAAAATTACGGATGTTTCATTTTGCCTTTTGATACGCGCGTAAATAACTGCAGCGTACGCTTTTGTCGAAGCGTCGCAGTAGCCGTGCAATTCGATGACATCATTAGGTTGATAACCGATCCACCTCGGTATAGTGCATTGTTTATGTGTGGCATGTTTGTTCGTACCGTGTTCCATTCCTGGCTGATGTTGTTTGGTACTTCTTGATCCCAGCTTAAATTATCTAACCATAATTTCTGGAATAGTAGTTTGAGTTTGGTTGATACCGGCGTTAGCCATCCAAAAGGATCAAACAATCTTGATATCTCATCCAAAAGTATCCTTTTTGTGAGCTTCGGATGTTGCTTTTCCAATTGATATTTAAAATGGAATTCATCGTTTACAGAATTCCAACACAAACCAAGGGTTTTCGATGTATTTTCGGTTTTAAAGTTGAAATTAACGTTACCATGGTCATGGCTCATGTTATGTTTGACCGTCATTAGCAGTTCTGGATGATTCGCCGACCATTTCCTTAAATTGAACCCAGCTGATTGTAATAGCTTAATTAAATCAGATATAAGTAATTTACCGCTTGGAATACAATGAGAGCCATCTATATAGTCATCTACGAAGAAGGATTCGGTCAAGGCCTTGGAGGCTTGCGGATAGTGATGTTTTTCATCTATTGCTAACTGTCGCAAGGTCATTAGTGCCAGAAAAGGTGCTGGCTGCGATCCATATGTGACGCAAGCTAGCTTATATGATTTAATGGGTTCATTTGGAGAGTCTCGCCAAACAATCTGTTGATACTGCTGATCTGTTTTGTTGACCATAATTTGTCTATACATTTTTTCAATATCTGCTGTAAATGCATAGCGATATTGACGCCATTTGTTAATTAGTTCCAGCAGATCTTGTTGCAAATTAGGTCCCTTAAACATTAGGTCATTGATACTGTACCCGCTAGACGCATTGAATACAACACGAAGTTTAGTTGTCGCTGACTCGGCGCGTTGTACGGCGTGGTGCGGTAGGTAACAGGATCTTGTTTCATTGTTATTGTTTTGATTGTGAACCATATGACCTAAAGCTAGATATTCACGCATAAATGATTTATACTGCTCTGCTAATTCGGGTTGTTTTGTAAATTTCCTTTCCAAACTTTGAAGCTGTGCTATTGCCAATCCCTTAGACGATCCTAACTTCTCGTTGATGTTTGATTTGAGAGGCAGTCTCACTTCATACCGTCCATCGGCACGTCGTTTCGTGGTTGCTAAATAATAGTCAACACATTCTTGATCTTCAGATGACATGTTTGAATCCTCGGTAATGTCTTCTATCTCCCAGAAGCGCTGAATGTCTTCAATATTGTTCAAGACGACATTACATCGGTATGACGTCATCTCTCCTCCACCGCATATAATCCATCCCAGTTGAGTTTGTTGTGCAACTGGCTGGGAAGGATTCTCTCCCTTTATCAATCCTGATAGTAGTATAATACCGTAGACATCAGCGCTGAGCAATAAGTCTATTGGATTGCTATTGTAGTACTCGGGATCGGCTAGCTTCAAGTTTTCGACATGTGACCAGTTTGGTCGAACAAATGACTTCGTAGGTAAGTTGCCAAGTAAACTGTCCATGACGATAACATCCGTACTAAACGAAAAGTTGTTGCATGTCGATGAGCAGTGAATGGTAAGCTTTCCCTTACATTTGTTTTGCTGTTCGCCGACACCTACCACAAAACCGTTGCATTGAGATTTTTGTAAACCTAATTTCTTTACTGCACATTCCTTGATAATCGATACCTGTGAACCTGGATCAATCATAGCTCTCAAAATCTGATATGTTCCGTCCACGGCTTCAACCTTGATAAGCGCCGTGGCTAACATAACTTCAGATTTCATTGCATTCACAGATACTTGAGCTGATTTTGGCATGCTTGCATTTTCCTCATTAGCGTTCAAGTCGGTCTTAACGGCGTTGCTAGCCGGTAACGACCTCGTTTTAGGAAACGCATCATGCAATATTGAATTGTGCATCCCATCGCATTTGCGACATCGTTTTGTCGAGATGCATTGTTGTCCATTGTGGTCGAGTAAGCAATTTTTGCACACGTTTAATTTCGCAATTGTTTTTAACTTGCTCTCATTAGTCATGTTTAAAAATTTGTTACAATGATATAGGCCGTGTTGTTGACCGCAGAATAGGGACTTGACTGTTGAAGACACGTGCAATGATTTCGAGAATGATCTGCTATTGTTGTTGCTATGCTGATTATCGTAGCTGCTGTGGGCTTTCATACCTATTTGCTTGATGTTAGGGGTCGTTTTTTGTGTAGAATTTTCCTGTTTCCTACGCGACGACTCTAAACTCGTGAATTTCATTTCTATGAAATCGAGAAATTCCTGTAATACGGGTAGCTCCCTGGCGTTCTTCAAAGACTACACATAGTCCCCGTATGTTTCTCCATCCAATTTTTGCGCCAGTAAATGCACCAAAAGAGGATCCCACGTAGTGACGTCAACACCTAGATTCCTAATGGCGTGAATGCTTTCGAGGGTTACATCATGAAGCTTCTTGATTTGAATTGATGATTGTTGTTGCATGCTAGGTAATCCTAACAAAGTATTGATAATGGATGTAAAAATAAGCTTTTTATTGTTGTAGCGGTGATTCAAAAGCTCCCAACAAGTGTTATAGTTTTCCGAGCTTATCGGAAGATGCTGTATGATATTTTCTGCTTCGCCACGTAACTTCCCTTTCAGAAATTGCATCTTTTGTGCATTTGATAGGGAAACATTGCTATGTATGGTCTCATTGAATAAATCCTTGAATGAGTACCACTGCCGATATTTGCCTGTAAATACTGGGATATCCATCTGCGGAGTACTCTGCTCTCTGTGCGACGTTGACCAGAGCTTCTTGCTAATAGCTCTTTTCATGCACATATATGCCTTTTCATTTTCATTGTAGATCAGGTCATATCTTTCATCTACACCGCACATTTCCCCATCGATCTCCCAGTGAAGTCCATCGACCTGTTTCCATTTCGAATTCAACGTTTTCAGAGCGTCTTCCAGCTCCCATTTTTCATCGATGGATTCCAGCGTGATGTTACTCATGGCTCTTTTCAAAGCCTTTATGTTCGCTGCTTGTTTTCGTAACATGTCATCAAGCTTGCTGGTGGACTCGCGTGACACCATCACTTGTCTTGGGCTTGGGCCCGCCTTCTCCTGATCATGCTCTTCAGCTTGATAACGTTTAGTTGGTGATATATTGATATTTTGGGATAGAGGAACCTTTTTTGCTGCTAATGTTATGCTTTGCTCAGTAATTAACGCCTTAATGCTATTATAAAGATCGCTAGTTTTCTCATGCTCATTATTCTTAAAATAATTATGCTCCTTGTTCCCATACGCACAGATACGCTTATGGTTGTTCTCATATTCTACCCAATAGCCATCGATTAATTCCAAACGACGTTTGAAATAATCTTCCGACTTCCTATCCACACTATCTTTTTTCAGGTTAATCTGTAATTTTTTCATCGCATCGCTAATCTAAACTTGGGAATCGTAAAGAGCCTCCATAATGCTAACTGATATATTTGCTTATGACAAGTAAAAAGGAAAGATCTTACTTGAATTCCCCGTAGCTTACGATTCTGCTGCTATGCCAGGACAGCTGCTGATGCTGGCACCTTGCTGACGGCAAAGGCTTGCTGCTGACGTCTTGATTATTGCTTCGTTGAGAACTGTTGTCCTCACAGTGCTAGTTCGGTGCCCTCGCGCTCTCACAAGTTTTGGTGTAAGCTAACACTAGTCGACTCCTTCCGGATGGAGGACTTTAAAAACTCGCGAGGTCCCGCACGGTAGCTCGAAGGACCATATATTGGGATAGAATCCCAACGATAAATGCTAAATTGCTAAAATGTTAAATGAGTAGACAAGTACTTGATTCAAAGGTTTTATTGCGACTAAAATGTAAATGCTATTTTATGATTGAAGTATAATAAATGATTTGCTGACATAACATGAATGTAAAAGTGTGACGCATGTGCAAGGGTCAATGTACAGCGTAGCTTGTACAGGTCTCATACTTGGAAAGCAACAGCATCCTTTCCAAACAACAGTTTGGTTTCAGACACGGCAAATCAACTCAACACTCTCCTGACCGAAACCGTTTCCGGCCACTTAGTCAAAGGAAGACAATGCGTTGGAATTTTCCTAGACCTGGTGAAGGCGTTAGACACTGTTTCTTTGTACATCTTTTTTAGGAAGCTAGAAAGTGTTGGAATCAGGGGCATTGCCCTGGACTGGTTCCGCAGCTACCTAACAGGTAGGAAACAGTGTACGAGAGTGAACGCCAGTGACCCTCAGGAAGTAGTATTTGGAGTTCCTCAGGGAAGTGTTCTGGGGCCTACGCTCTTCCTAGTTTACATGAACGACCTTTCATCCATTAAACTCCAATGTGCAGAAGTCATCAATTACGTTGATGACACTGTCATCGTCTTTTATGAATCCTCCTGGTCTAGGTTAAGCTCAGTAGCGGAGATCGGCCTTAGACATGTAATAAGATGGCTGCGCGATAACTTACTAACCCTGAATACTACAAAGACCAGTTATGTCTGTTTCCATAAAACGGCGGCATCGGCTCCGCCTAACAACTTTGAAATTAAAGCCCACTCTTGCAATGCTTTCCAACTGTCGTGTCTGTACGTTGATCTGTAGAGCACAAACTGTCAAATATCTCGGCGTCTTAATTTACCATAAACTGAACTTTCTCAGATCACATCAATGCGACATCAGCAAGAGCTAGAAAAATTATTTATGTAATAAAAAAATCTAAGGGATGTTGTATCACCTAGTTGGCTGAGAACAGTTTATCTATCCCTATGCCAATCAATACTAACCTATTGTATTCTGGCATGGGGTGGGACACCTTCCATACATCTACTGCCTCTGGAAAGAGCTCAACGCGCCGTTCTCAAAACGATGCTTAAACAGTATTCCCGCTTCATAACAGTTCAGGTCTTTAAAGAATCGGCAGTATTAAGTGTTAGAAGACTGTATATTTTAAATCTCGTTCTGTTAGCACATAAAGAAGCACTGAATAGTTCGAACTATAAAGATATAGCTTCAAAACGAGTTTTTAAACCTCCTTCAAAGGTATCAACAACTTTTGGAACGCGATTCTTAGGATTTCTCAAGTGCTTCCTATATAATAAAATTAATAGGACTTTGGATACTCGACATTTAAGTGTCGGGGAATTAAAACATAAGTTAAAAAGTGTACTGCTTCAGTGGGATTACGATAAAACCGAAAAAAATTTGCACTAATCTATGAGCCAGGCCAGCATACATACACACACACACACAAGCATAAACACATACACACACACACACACACACACGCACACACACAAGCACGCACACACGCACACACACGCGTACACACACACATAAACACACACACACACACACACACAGATAACCACACATACACATACAAACACACACTCACGAAGAAGACACGCACATTCATACACATTACACACGCTTACACATGCACATGCTATACACTTGCTTAAACTATCCACAAATACACATGCAAGCACATGCACCCTCTATACACACGCACATGTAGTATGTGCGTTCACACATACTGTAGCAAGTTCCTCAAATAAATACAAAGGTTTATTAGGTACAATATGATTTTATTTTCATTTTTTCTTTATACATTCTTTTCAATCATAATGTAAATGATTTATTGTTGAACTGTTGATGTACTGTAGAGGTTGCTATCGATCACGGATGTTGGAAGTAACTGAGTTTATAATACAGGAATTACTCCTAGTTTAAACCTAGTTGCACAAATCATCAATATACTTAGCCATATGCAAATTATTTGTAATTAACTATCTGATAACGCACAAATTTGTAATTAGGTTAAGTTGTTTGGAAAATAAATTATTATTATTAATTAGGTATATTTTTTGCGGCTTTACTTTTGTTTAGCGTGTGCAAAAAATTAGGGCCTACAAAACTTCAGATCACTATGTCAGTTCACCTTTGAGTTTTATTTATATTTAGATGTTATGAGCGTAGGTGGTATGACGTAAAATTATTATTTAAAAAAAAGTTTAATAGAAATGTGCTCGCCTAATAAACTCGCATCATGTAACGTGAGAACGAAAACAACAAGAAATTAACAATACTTACTTGTTTAAAATTATCATACCTTCCCAAGGAAATACATATAAGCGTAATATTATGCATGTACAATTGTACATGTCCAGAAAACTAAAGATAATATGAACAAAATGTTCTCGAACAAGTTCGTATTAATCTCGACGTCCTTCTTAGTTAATTAGCACCCAATAAACGTAACCTAAAAAGCCTTTGAGCCTTATGTTTTCGTGAAACTAAACCGAAACCAAGCCCTAGTATTGCTAACCAATGCCAGACTCGCCAAATAACGAGAGAACTTAATGTTCCCTAGATCTCGTACCTAATCCATTTCGTACCAAAAGGTGACGTATAAAATCCCCGTAGAACACAGCCAAATTAAAAAGGTAACCTGATCGTAAGATTTACTAAGGTAATATGTATGAACATAAATTAATTAGTTTACCTGTAGTGAGACACAATACTACTGTATAGTATTGTTTTATCTATGACAATACATAAACTATGCCCTTTGATCCGTACAGCATACAGATTTATGATGGGACTTTATGGAGGTTGCGACATAACAGGTAAGGGTTTGTGGACCGTATTACGTTGTTTGCCTTCGAATTTTGATCCCAAAATTCGAAGGCAAACAACGTAATACGGTATATAAAATATTATATTAAAAATTATTACGGAAAATATTATATTTTCGATATTTTTCCTGCAACCTTTGTGTAACATTTGTTCAAAGTTGGACGTGAAAGTAAAGTATGAAATATTTCATGTATTGTGTAGTCATTTATGCCATTGTATGAAATAAATGTACAAATTGTTTTTTGCTTTGTTTGGTATGTGTAGAAATTCTTTGTAAAATGTGTGGATAATATCCTATGATATCAGTTTATTCAGTTGACGCAGGAATTTGATATTTTTACAGCTGCATAGTATTTCGTATGGGTTTCAATGCGACAATTTCACTCGTTACTGAGAAGAAAGACAATGAACAACTATTTTTAAAAATCAATTGGCAAAAATTCAAGGGTTCTAGATACGATGATATTGAGCACCGCGGCCCACATTAAGAAGGGTCTGATTATTCGAGATTTTTTTGTGCTCCAACCACCAGGTTCTGTTCGCAATGTCCTCGGTTCCCTTTCTGTCTGTAAGCGTGTCGCAAATTTGGTTATCATTCCTGTTTGGTCTCATAAGTGTAGGTGACTACATTGTCCGTTAAGCACCTACATATGAGGCATAAGCTAAAGCTCTTCCACTTAATATTCAAAACCCTAATAACATCAGAACAGATTCAAAGACAAATCAGGAACGATGATCATGTCACAAAGAATAAAAATATTGTCTGAGAGTAAATCGCATTTCCTTCACAAAACGAAGTGAGGTCGAATCCAATAGTGTTACAAACTAAGGCTAGTCCAATTTGTCGACACAGGATGTTTGAGGCCAGAGGTTATTGACAAACGGTGACCGAGTCCTATTCAGTTAATACAATTTGGCGTCGACGTTAAAGGAACACAGTAAGATCAAAATACCAGCATTGAAATTGTAAACAAATCAAACAATCAAATAGAATTTTATATATTCTTACTGACGCCAATCTTTTTCTTCTAATATTATATAAAATTACTTAACTTACTAGTCCTGGCCAACATATCATCGCGGTGACAAAAATTCTAAAGCTTTCTAAAATTTGGACTGTAGACTTCTTTTATGATGTAGGACTTATGGTAAGAAAGGATTTTTAATATTACCTATGTATTTAGTAGATTCCACCCAAATTGGATGAAAGTTTGATCCCTTCTAATAACATTTAGAACGGATACAGCCGCAGTTAACATATACTTATTTTGTATTCAATTTATTTATTTGTGTAAATCTAATTGGTCCATTGAATTGGCTTTGTCCTCATTGTTAGGACAACAAAGTCAAATATTAGCAAGGGAAGATCTTCAGTAAATATTAGCTGTCTTTGCGTTAATGGGTGCAATGAGTCTGTGTAATCAAATGTATACCATCCTGGTATACCTCAAAGGCTTGAGCACTGTATGTTTGCATAATAAAATTTTGATTTCTACGTCTTAAGTTGCGATTTAAGTCAGCGATTATATTCGTCAAATCAGAATCAGAAATCATCATCATCATCGTCAGCGTCAACGGCCTCTCTTATGGCACTTAGTAAAAAAAAATATATATATATAATAAATTAAAATAGAAACTATTTTACGTGAAGTCCCGAAAAATGGGCTGCCAACTCCCACACCAGGCATATTATTATAAATAATAAATAAAGCACACCTAAACTCAAAACATCAACAATTTATGTATCACACAAGGTTTGTTTCGTTTGGGAACCGAACCCACGTCACCCAATGCTGTGCTGCATCCGTACGCGGGAGGGACAAAGATTATAGCACCGAGATTCTTTGTTCCCATATTCAGCTTTATAGAATCCGGGACGAGCATCGAGATAATTAAAATCGCCTCACCTGTTGTTCATTTTCATTATTCCCATATAAATTAATTATCATAAAACGCCTAATGGATGGACGGAATGGATTACATTTGTAAAATCGATGTATCCCGTTAATTTGGCATTTCATTGTGATCCCGGTAAAGTGCTTATTGGACTGCAATGCTGAAATCTCGAGCGTAATAATAATTATTACATGTCATTGTAAATATTTGCAATTTTATTCGTCATGTATTTGAAAATTAGTAAAAGATTTTCAATAGTGATGTCATATAGATTACGAAAAGATCTACCACTCGTTCGCAGCTATGCTTAATTTACTATTTTTTCGCGATCCTATGGCGATTTCAGGAAACAACAAGAAACAACCAAGAAGGGTTTCTTGGTGCACCTGTACGGTCAACCAGGAACATGCATACCAAATTTCAGCTTCTCACTCCCAATTGTTTCAGCGGGGCATTGTCTGATAGAAACGCAAGAATTTGATATATACAGATTAATGGATAAATCAAACAATGGTTTCAAAGCGTTCTCACGAATATAAAAAAAAAAATTCTTGCGTTACTGACTGTCAGACAACTGTGACTGCACGGTTGGCGTAGTGGTTTAAGTTTTTACAAATTGTTGTCTCGAGTCTGGATGTTCTTTGTGTTCGTTGATTGAATGTTTGTAAAGCCCCCCGCGACACAGGCATTTCTTCCTAGTGCGGGAGTTGTCGTTAAAAAAAACAAAAAAAGACAACGCAAGCTGAACTTCCACCCAGTTTTGTCTGTATTTTTTTTATGTACGGGCGTAGTTGCGGGCGTCCTGTAAAAAATATGAAATTACACAAAGATTTTTTTTTAATGATTATCACAATAAACAATAATAATATTTGTCACACGTTATGTAGGAGAAGACCTTTTTTTATGTTTTACGAGGTGGAAAATCCCTTCGGATCTCCGACTCTTGGGGGAAATGAGATCCGGAGTATGTGGTGTTCCCACTAAAAACCACCTCGACTTTCTCATGTACCCCTGTGATGCCCTACCCTCCGAGGGTAGGGCATCGCCGAAGCATTCGTCACCACCCTCCAACGAGCATTGGCCCGCCAGATGGTTAGGCGGGCCCCGAACAAAACCCCTTTGGCGGCGGATTAAGGTGTTGGGCTCCGCCGCCAAAACACCCAGGGGCCGCAGAGGATAGGGAGAACGGCAACGCAACACCGCATCTCCTCTTTCTCTGCGGCTCCACCGCGACGCATCGAATGGTGCGCCCCCATTTGGTCGCGGGAGATAGGGCGCGCAACCCCAACGCCTAGACGCCTCTCCTCCCGCGACCCCAGCCGACTGCGAGGGACAGACAGAACTGTCCCCCGCACCCGCACCGTTGAACGCATCCTGCGCAGGCCCCTCCAAGCCCACGCGGAGCGTCCCCTCCTGGATCCCTCTTAGCTTCACCGCGGGCGACCAATCCACGGTTACTGAGCCCCCCCACCACGACAAGGTGGAGATCCCACGGGGGGGGGGGGTGTAGGGGAAGAACTAGGCGGACGTTCTCTGACCAGATTTGAGACATCACAAAAACAGGACAGGTTAGAAGTACCCTGAACAGAAGAGCATGCGTGAGGAATCTGATGGGAGTGAATGAAGCAAGAGAGATATGTTAGGATCGTTGCAAATGGCGTTCCGTAGTTTCTGCCTACCCCTCCGGGAAACAGGCGTGAATCTATGTATGTACCCAGGTAAGTAAGCAAAAGAAAATAAAGATATTCAGTTTGCTTCTATACAGTGATTACAAAACTTAAAATAACGTGACAAGTAAGTAACCTTTATATAAGTACCCGCACTGCCTGACGACATCTCAACATACTTAGCATAAGATTATTTATGTATGTTGAACCATTGTCTATTTTTATACATAGTACAATTTCTGCTTAGTTTGGGATTAGATGGTGTTGTGTGAATATGGTAGAATATTATTATGTTTCTCTTTATCACGGGTGTTGTTCTAATTTTTGCGTTAGTACAATACCCGGCCCTTTGGGAGGCTTACACGGAGACACAGGTCTAACGTGCAGAGGCCATTAGAGAGTTTTAATCTAAAATTATATTATTTGCCCTCCCATTCATCGTATTTGCTCATCCATCATTCGATTAATCATATACGTTAACCTCAATACATATTAAGTGTTCATATAGCAATTAGTCTACAAGTTATCTAATCAATTTTATCCATAGAGGGTGTATAATAAGATCAGGTCACCTTTATGTTCACAGCAAGTTTAGTGCGATAGTAGCAAGTGCGCATTTACTTGTAAATATATTTTGTCAGCCTACAGGACCCACTACGCCATAAATTGTGATCGTAAAGCCTATGTGACTAATTTACTGAACCCTGGATTACAAAGATTAGAGAAAATATTCAGCTGTTACAACGAAGTACTTTTACAATTTTATCCTAAAACAAGGAGAGCAGTTGGGCTATTATCGTCCAATTGGTGCATTTAGCTAGTGTAGCTACTGTTTAATAAGAAACCTGGGTACACGTAGGTACACTTGTTGGCCAAACAGAGTGCACAGTTTCCATTTACGAGACCACCGTGACTAAACACTCACCCGAGGACTCATTTATTATTTTGTGTATATATATAAACTTCTTGCGTTACTGACTTGACAGACAAGCTACAGCTAAAACTATTAGGCGTATAAAGCTCAAATTTTGAATGTATGTTACTTAAAGACATAAAGACATATTTATTTCTGCATTTTGGTTGTTTACAACACTTATACATGTAAAAAACCCTATTCTAGATGATGCCGGCTTTTCCTAGCTAAATGACTTCTTGAGAAGAAAGGCCGAAACAAACTCAGAGTCATTGTTTTTTTTGGCACTTCAATTTCTTTAGTCTTTTCTTCATCTTTTAAAGTCCAGACAAAAAAAGGGTTTAGTATGCAAGTACAATGCAGGAAATTATCTGACGCTTTTGACTGACTCGGCCCACTGATGGCCCGCATTCAACAGCAATCGTACGGCTCAACCTTAATTGAGGGAGCCAGCACGATCTGTATCACCGTAGGGGACCGTAGGGGTGCACTAAGAAGGAATTCGTTGAAATGAGTACGGGATCGGGCAGAACCAGTCAAATTAAAAAGAAAGAGTGGGCGTAGTAACAGGCATCCTCTAGTCTAATATAAATTCGAATGAGTGAGTTTCTAGTCTTGTTCCCAACAGTTTAATTAAAATCGTACTTTGTTTATATTAAAGTTAATCTTAATTGTTCAAGCTAAGTGCGAAGTAAACTCACGTCTCTGTTAGAGTGCCTAGGTATTTAAGTTGTAAAAGCTTTCATATTTTGTACTTTATGTTACATTGTATAACAGTGATAGCCCGGGGGATTTCTCGGGTTAAATAGAAACATTTGTAGTGGGTTTCACCTCGACGGGTCTGTGACATGTACGTTAATCAATTTCAACGACTTGCAGTGACAACATTGCTGCTCGATGTATACAGCTGGCAAAAGTGTAGTTACTTGGGTACGATTTGAATATTAATAGCATCGTTGATGATATTAATGATATTTATTTGATTTTATGACTAAATCGGATGAAACTGCTGTTTTCTTGTAATGTCCTAATGTTCCAAATAAGAGAGGGTCAGACAGTAACTAGATTAAAAGCTTTGGAACAGGATCATTATTTATAATTACTTATAGCCTATTTCCTTTACTATAGGTACTGTGTTTTATACACAGTATGTGTATTATACATCGAACATATGTACTTCTATTTATCACTCGAAAAGATATTGGTTCGTTTGTTTTACACAATCCTACTACTATGATAAACGCAAAATTTTGGGTTAAGGCGCAACCGCGAGTCAAAACAAGCATTTTCATATTACTAAAAATTCACAGCAAAAATAACCAGCGTCCCATATCTTTACAGTAATTGAACCCGGCAGCAGTTACACATCATATACTATTCGATTGGAGCAACAGAGATTTTCCATTTTATTTTCCTTGCGTATACTTAAGGTATTCGGAAGAACTTTTCTTTTCTCACAAGACTGTGCCTACATATTGGACTCCTTTATCGATTTGTTCCTTAAATTTTCGTATAACCGTATCCATTAATATAGGGTCAGGTAGTAGGTCGTGCACATCGCACAGTGTGTTTTTTAAATCGTGCTGGGGATCGAAAGAACAATGGCAGATTTCGGTCTGGGTTTGTTGTGGCGACCTTAAACTTCATATGAACAAAACAAGTTGTTTTTTTTTTACGATTTTTAATATTTTCACTTTGTCTCGTTAAAGTTGGAGTATTTTATGATGATAAAAAGCATTCCAATTGATTATGAACTAGGTACCTACTTTATTATATGATTGTTGCTATAGACAATGGTGTGACAGGAATAGACCGGAGTGCTATGGATCCGTATCGATTATTAAAATATAATTATTAAAATGCAGTTATTTAATCTTTAATTAACATTATATCAATAAGCTAATAATATTTGAAGTAAAACAACTTTTAAAGTCACGCGCGCGCTGTCAAAGAGTGCGGTAGCTATTCGTCTAATAATGACAACGCATTCTCCGTCCGCGAGCGGTAGTAATAATGTTTACCAAATGTGTGATCTCAGATGCAGGGAGTGCAAGGTGGTGATCAACGAGTTATTGGCTTTCTTAAGCTGTAAGGTATATACTATAGCTGTAAGGTGATACCTTTCCCGAAGCCGCGATAATAAAGATATGTGTGAGTGCGTTTCCTATGGAAGAGATCGAGACAGCAAGATCAATTGCCTACAAGTTGTTGGCGCCAAGTAAAAGATTCACGAAAAAGAAAGAAGGAGCTGAACAAAAGAGCATTCAAGAAATGATAAAGCTCATAAAAGAATTTGAACCCGACAACCTACCTACCTTTGTCGCAAAAAAAAATAAATAAACTGCCACATGTTTCATTTCGTCGGCGTCGGGACGTGACGACCCCACCGCCCACTGGGGGAGTTACTCTGACGAGTAGATACTCGTCATAATATCTCCCCCAGCGCAAGCAGTCAACCGAAAGATGGCGGTCAAACCATCCGAACCTGGCGGAAGGAAATCCCGAGATGCTAGATGGGCAGCAGCGTCCAGCACTAAGAACTTCCGCCACTGCGATCGCCAATACGCCTGCCAAGCGTGGCGATTATGGCATATCCCCCCCAATTATGAATCACACCATTAAAAACCGGCCCCTAGTCCCCGGCAGCCCCGCTAGTCCTGGTTATGGTAGCGGCCATGGTAACGGCGGGGCAAGGGGTGCGAAGAATCTCCGGAAGAGATCGGGCTACCACCACCAACGACAATTGGCCCTGGCAACACTGAACACGCGCACACTGCGGACCGACGAGAAGATTGTCGAGCTGGAAGAAGAATTGAGCAAGTTGCGATGGGATATCATAGGCCTATCTGAAGTCCGAAGACAGGGGGAGGACTCGATAGTTCTCAATTCCGGTAACTTGCTCTTCTACCGGGAGAGCGACCAACAGTCCCAAGGTGGTGTCGGATTCATCGTCCACAAATCTCTCGTGACCAACGTGGTAAATATCGGGAGTGTGTCGAGCAGGGTAGCGTACCTTATACTCAGAATATCCAAGCGGTATTCGCTGAAGGTCATACAGGTATACGCTCCGACCTCGTCGCACCCCGATGAGGTGGTGGAAGCCATGTACGAGGACATATCTCGGGCTATACATCGCTACAAAACCCATTACACCGTGGTCATGGGAGATTTTAACGCGAAACTGGGCAAACGCGACGGTGATGAGCTGAGAGTGGGGCCATTTGGTTATGGGCATCGGAATTCCCGGGGTCACTTGCTGGCTAGCTTTATGGAGAAGGAAGGACTCTATATGATGAATTCCTTCTTCAAGAAGCGAGAATGCCGCAAGTGGACCTGGGTAAGTCCAGACGGTGCAACCAAAAATGAGATCGACTTTATCATGTCGACGAAGAGGCAGATATTCAATGATGTCTCCGTGATCAATTCACTTAAAGTGGGGAGCGATCACCGAATGGTAAGAGGCACATTGAATATCCGTACAAGCCTCGAACGGTCGAGGTTGATAAAGTCCACGCTCCGACCGGCACCGGTTCATATCCAAAACCCCGAGAGCTTTCAGCTCGAACTCAAGAACCGTTTCGAATGCCTGGGTGAATGCGTAGATGTGGACGTGTACAGTAACGGGTTCGTGGATGCTGTCCATACAACAGGGGCTAAATTTTTTAAGCCCCAGAAAAGCCAGAGAACCAAAATGATCTCGGATCCAACCCTCGAGCTGTTAGAGGAAAGGCGCAAGATGGTTCTGCTATCCTCCGACGACATGCCGAAATATCGGCACCTCAACAGACAGATCTCTAAGTCTCTGACTCGCGATCTCCGCCAATACAACACAAAATGTGTTCGTGAGGCGATCGAGCGGAATAAGGGATCCAAAGTGTTCCAAAGGGATCTGTCTGTTGGGCAGAGTCAGCTGACAAAGCTGAAGACGGAGGATGGCAGAATCGTATCGTCCAAGCCTGAGCTCTTGGAGGAGATCGAAAGGTTCTATGGACAGCTATACACGACAACGCAACAACCCGCAAGCACTCCAGCGTCTCAGACCCTAGAGCTGGATTGATCCGACACTATACCGAAGATATCCCGGACGTCAGCATGCACGAGATTAGTGTGGCTCTCAAACAGCTTAAAAACAACAAGGCGCCGGGTGATGACGGAATTACGAGTGAGCTTCTGAAGGCCGGCGGTGCACCCGCTAGAGAAGCCCTCCGGAAGCTATTTAATTCCGTCATTCTCGAGGGTAAAACGCCACAGGCGTGGCACAGAGGTGTGGTGGTGCTTTTCTTTAAGAAAGGGGATAAAACCATCTTGAAGAACTACAGACCCATCACACTTCTGAGCCACGTCTACAAGCTGTTTTCGAGGGTCATCACGAATCGTCTCGAGAGCAAGCTAGACGACTTCCAGCCTCCCGAACAAGCCGGTTTCCGTAAAGGCTATAGTACCATAGACCACATACATACGCTGCGGCAGGTTATACAGAAGTCCGAGGAGTATAACCAGCCCCTATGCTTGGCGTTTGTGGACTATGAGAAAGCCTTCGATTCGATCGAAACCTGGGCGGTGCTACAGTCTCTCCAACGGTGCCGGATTGACTACCGATATATCGAAGTGCTGAAGTGTTTGTATGAAAACGCCACTATGTCAGTCCGCCTCCAGGACCAGAGTTCGAAACCTATTCAACTCCAGCGAGGGGTGAGACAGGGGGATGTCATATCCCCGAAACTGTTTACCACTGCGCTGGAGGATGTTTTCAAGCTTCTGGACTGGAATGGACTCGGCATCAACATCAACGGCGAGTACATCACTCACCTTCGATTCGCAGACGATATCGTAGTCATGGCTAAGACCATGGAAGACCTAGGCACAATGCTCGATGGCCTCTGTAGAGTCTCCCAACAAGTAGGTCTTAAGATGAACATGGACAAGACGAAAATCATGTCGAACGTCCATGTTGTACCTGCTCCTATTCAGGTTGGGAACTCTACGCTCGAAGTTGTCGACAAGTATATCTACCTGGGACAAGTAGTCCAATTAGGTAGGTCCAACTTCGAGAAGGAGGTCAATCGTCGAATCCAACTCGGTTGGGCAGCGTTCGGGAAGCTACGACATATCTTCTCGTCCGATATCCCGCAGTGTCTCAAGACGAAAGTCTTTGACCAGTGTGTGTTGCCAGTGATGACTTACGGATCAGAGACGTGGTCGCTCACTATGGGCCTTATCAGAAGGCTCAAGGTCACTCAGAGGGCGATGGAGAGAGCTATGCTTGGAGTTTCCCTGCGAGATCGAATCAGAAATGAGGAGATCCGCAGTAGAACCAAAGTCGCCGACATAGCTCTCCGGATAGCCAAGCTGAAGTGGGCAGGGCACATAGCTCGAAGAACCGATGGCCGTTGGGGCAGAAAGGTTCTGGAGTGGCGGCCACGTACCGGACGACGCAGCAGAGGTAGGCCCCCCGCAAGGTGGACCGACGATCTTGTCAAGATCGCGGGAGGAGGTTGGATGCGGGCGGCTCAAGACCGGTCTGTGTGGAGAACCTTGGGGGAGGCCTATGTCCAGCAGTGGACGTCGTTTGGCTAATATGATGATGATGATGGATGTTTCATTTGATTATTTAGATATAACGACGTTTTTAAAGGAAATATCTTTACTCAAAGCTGATGTTGCAACCCTGAAGGCCAGAACATGTACTGAGAACGATAACTTGGGATTAGTGTCAGATATGGAATCAGTTAAAAATGATGTTGTCGTTGTGAAAAACATGCTTCTGGAACTGCGCAACAATTGTGATAATCAAAAGCTTGACAAATCTACAGCTTTAACATTGAGCAATAATCCTAATTTAGAGAACCAAAACATGAACCATCAATTTTTGATCGAGGGTAGTGTGAAAACCGTTGGAGTATCTCGTTCGCCTGCGCGAGCGAGCTCGAACAATCCGAGGAGATGGGAGGTGCGCGGTGGCGGCGGCGGCGGCGGCGGGGACGTGCTTGCACCTGCGCCTGCGCCCGCGCCCGACCGCCCGGCCCCTTACGTACACAATAGCCTAGGAATCCAGCCGGTGACTCACGCGCTCTCACCTGTGGCAGCGACAACAACAATATCAATGAAACAGCTGAGCGATGCGCCCAATACACGCATTGTAGGCAATGAGTTACATTCGCCAGTTCACTTGGAGCATAAACAAGGCGACGATGACGGGTTTACGACAGTTATAAGAAAAAAACATACACACGTACAGAAATACTCGAGGCACTTTACAAAATAGTGGTAGACTACAGGCAGTCGAATCGTTAGCATTCATTTATTTGTCACGTACAAAGAAACATGTCACAGAAAATGATATATTAGATTATATAAAAGAAAGACGCGAGGAGTGTCACAGTGTTGAATTGTTGAAACAAAACAAAGAAACCAACTTTAATTCGTTCAAGATTACGGTACCTGTATCCAGGTTAAAAACTTTTCTGCAAAATGACTTCTGGCCTGAAGGATTAGTATTTCGCCGTTTTAAACAATCGCGACCCATGCGATCAGTTAACGCGCTAGACAATAAATAATACCTATGGATGTACAAACTACAGATATGAAATTAGTGTCTTATAACTGTAAGTCAATTAAGAGATCCGTAGAACACGTGAGAAATTTGTGTAAATATGCTGACGTTGTTGCCCTTCAGGAGACGTGGTTACTGCCCCATGACCTGGGTTTCGTAAATGAAATCGACAAAGAATTCACGTGCTACGCCAAATCGTCTGTAGACACGTCCATTGATGTGCTACGTGGCCGTCCCTATGGAGGTACAGCGCTGATGTGGAGATCAAAGGTGTTTACCAGTGCTAGCGTTATTGAGTGTGAAAGTGATCGATTGCTGGCAGTGCGATTAGTCATAGGTGATAAAAATTAACTTGTGTTTTGTGTGTACATGCCTACTAATTGCGATGATAACCTGCCAGAGTTTACGGTGTGTCTTGCGCAAATAACTGCTATTATCGAAAGTGCTAACATTGAATGTGCAATCGTGTTAGGGGACTTTAATGCACACCCTGGTACATTGTTTGGAAGGGAGTTAGTTGATTTTTGCGACGAGCAATCACTTCAATGTTTAGACTTGGAAAGGCTCGATATAAATACATACACGTTTGTAAGCGAGGCGCACGGTACTTGTCGTTGGCTCGACCACTGTATCACGACAGCGGCGGCTGCTACGCTCGTAACCGGTATGTATGTACATTATGATTCATACTTGTCGGATCACCTACCGCTTGTTATTAAATGTAACCTTAATCTTATACGAACTAAACAACTACAGTATATGCCAGAGTTAATTTGTAAACACGTTTGGGGCGTGAGGGATCGTGCGCAGATTGATTTATACTGTAAATTATGCACGAAGGATTTCTGTGATTTACTTAAAGGTTGTGAGCCTATATCCAGTGATTCTATATGTCAGGTTGTCGGTCCATGTAGAAATGGTGGTCATTGTATGCAAATAGATATTATGTATTCTAAAATTATAAACATAATGCAATATTCGGCTGACCAAAGTGCAATTAACAAAACATGTAGGAAAAAGCTTGTAGGTTGGAATTTTCATATCCGGGAGTTACATGTGAAGGCACGGCAATGCTTTCTCCAGTGGGTTTCCTGTGGAAAGCCACGGTCGGGATTGTATTACGATGCCATGTCGCAGTCTAGAAGGCAGTTTAAGGCAGCGGTTAAATACGAACAGAATAACCAACAAAAAAAATAAAATGGAGGTTCTTGCTAGACATCAGGCTGCAGGTAACTTTACGCAATTTTGGAAGGAAACAAAGAAACTTGAGAGTAAGAATAGCATGCCTATTAATATTGAGGGTGAGGAAAACGGAAAAAGGATAGCAAATTTATTTCGAAACAATTTCAATATCGATAATAGCAATCAAATCAGGGATAGTATTAGGGAGTCAGACAGGTTAGTGCCTACTCAAACAAGTGTAACAACATCTGAAGATGTCGGGTTTGTATTACGTAACATGGAGCGTGGGAAGTCACCGGGTCAAGACGGACTTAGCATAGAGCACCTGTTTTATGGGGGTCAGTATGTTTGTGAGGTATTGGCAGTTTTTTTTCAACCAATGCTTGCGGCACTGTTACCGTCCTCCAGATATGATTTGCACAGTTGTCGTGCCCATTCCAAAAAATAAAACGGGTGACGTTTCGAGCTTGGCTAACTATAGGCCCATTTCGCTGGCGACAATAGTGGCCAGGGTGCTTGAAAGACTCATACAAAAAATTCTAACGCCTTATTTAACAATTGACGATGGATAGTTCGGTTTCCGACCGCAGGTATCAACTGACATGGCGATTTTCTCACTTAAACAAATTGTTAATTACTATAAGCAGGGTGGGACAAGTGTATACGCGTGCTTTCTAGACCTCAGCCGCGCATTTGATACACTTAATCATGATCGACTTTGGTACAAACTTCATCGTACCAGTGCCCCGGGTGATGCTGTGGATCTGCTTACGCACTGGTATCGGAATCAGGTCAATAACATCAGGTGGGGTCAGGAATTGTCTGATAGCTACAAACTGTCATGTGGTGTTAGGCAGGGTGGGGTAACCTCGCCGGACCTATTTAACCTCTACGTAAGTGACTTGATCGTGGAGCTGAGCAGCACACCGGTAGGGCTCAGATTAGACAACAGATACGTTAATAATTTGAGCTATGCTGATGACATGGTGCTGCTGAGCCCCTCGATTAAGGGCTTAAGGCGGCTGATCTCGATTTGTGAAAAATATGCAATCCAACATAACCTCACTTACAACGTCAAGAAAACGGAAATGGTGATATTTAGGTCTGGCAGAGGCCCCGACATAGTCCCATGTGTCCATCTCAATGGTCAGCCTATAAAAATTGTAGATAGCTTCAAGTACCTTGGTCACGTTGTTACGTCAAATTTGAAAGACGACAAAGACATCGAGCGTCAACGTAGAGCTTTATGTGTGGTGGGAAACATGATCATCAGAAAGTTTGCTAGAGCTCTCCCGGATGTGAGGATGACACTATTTCGAGCATTTTGTCAGACTTTCTAAACTTGTCAACTATGGACTAACTACACCAAAAAAGCACACGATAGTATTCGGGTTGCCTATAATAACATTTTTAGATAGTTAAACGGACTAAAACGATGTTGCAGTGCGTCCGGTATGTTTTTTGAGGCCAGAGTCAATTCGTTTGAGGCTATTCAGAGAAGTCGTGTCGCGAATTTTATGTCCAGGGTTGACAAGTGTAAGAATACTATTGTTAAGAGTCTATCCGAAAGATTACTAGTAACCAACTTTTACCGACAGTGGTTAAAAATTGCCAGATAAATTATAAATGAATTTATTGTTGGTTATGTCCTCATTATTATGCCTATTAAATTTTTATCACGAATGATTTTACTAGTATGATTTTATTTTTGTTTTTATTTGTTTTATAATTATTGTTTCTTTATATCGACTCCTATAACAGCTGACTATTTTCTATGTTTTTATTATGTAAATGTGATTTTCTTTATGCCGAATGTTTTAAATGCTATGATTTTATATTATTATACTTTTATGCTAATGATTATGTTATTGTACGTGTTATATGGTTGTTATTTAATTTAATTTCTTACTGATTGATTTATTATAATGTTCTTTTGTAGTTAATTTTTGAAATATGGACCCCGTGTCTGAAATAAAGTGATATTATTATTATTATTTAATCAAATAAAAACGTCACAGCATCGTTCTAATGTTGTATCGATTTCACATAAAATCGATTTAAAATGTGCCGCTCTGCTTTTGTCTTTGACTGTGATAGTTAGATGCTACAGAATACTTCTGCGTTTTGATGTCAATCTGACATAACTTCATTTGATAATTCTAACGTACCTACATTGTTTTTATAGACTCTGTTACTTACGCCGATTTTTTTGAAATATGTTTATTACTGTGCGCTTCAATTTAATTTCACATTTCGATGTATGGAGATCTGCCATTGTCCTTTACGCATTTTTTAAGTTTAGACGTTATTGTTTTATTATATGGCTACTATAGACTAGACTTTGCCCGCAGATTCGCTCGTGTGAGTGAAGGTTATTGCAACTAAAGGTAGTAAGTATTTGTTATTCAAAGGTATAAACTATATTCTGCATATTACTATTAATTCATTTGCTTATAATAAAACCAAGAATATGGGAAACGAAAATTCTTAATCAGGCTTGCGGTAAGAGATAACGGCCGTAAAATAAATTTCCATGCACAAAAAAGTTTTTTACGACATAGTTCTCTATGTTATGTATCCTCCATGCATTGAATTATTACCTACAGAAACCAAGTACGCGCACGTAATACGCGCCGTTCATTTGGGTCAGAATCTGACCCAATCGGCGGCCGCGTTGTCTGTAGTCCGAGTCGCACGGTAGCGTAAGCATCTCCCGCAAAATAATCGAAATTATGACATATTGTGCAGTGTTTTTGTGCCACAATGCTTCAGAAAAAGATTATAAGGTTGCTGGAGTATCATTCCACCGGTCAGACATAAATTTCATTACGTAGATTGTCTAATAATACAAATACAGTGAATCATAATAACTAAATCTAAGTACGAGCGGAGTGTTGCCAGTTGGGTGTGAAATTGTCCCAGTTTAATTTACCTACACATTCCTTACCAAAATTTATTCTATTGACAGTAGTTAATAAAAAAAGGAATTAGGTAGTTACATAATTATATAAACTTAACCTTTCAAACACCTCTGGCTGGTACATA
The DNA here is from genome assembly GCA_944739405.2 of Euclidia mi. Lineage (NCBI taxonomy): Eukaryota > Metazoa > Arthropoda > Insecta > Lepidoptera > Erebidae > Euclidia > Euclidia mi. Next base: position 111,697,643 of record OX123184.2, read on the forward strand.
CCAATCGGTTACGACAAATTTGTCACGTCAAGTTCGGCTAAGACGACATCGTCTCAAAGCACTCGATTTTTCCGTTCTTGTATTGAAAGGCATGTATCTAAAATCAGTCCTAAAATCTTAAAAAGCAAACAGTGCGACATTAGAATTTATAATATACAATTACTTATATTCATGCAAAAATTATGAATTTACCCTATTCTTAGGGGAAAGACGTTGTTACTGGCAACTCTATAATGGCGTCTGTGTGCGTGATGCAGCAAGTAAACACAGCACAGTTCCGCACACATAGCGAATTTTCGGCTTAGCTTCTAAGCTCGCGTTGTTTGAGTACTGACTTTCTGTAGGTAATAATTCAATGCCTCCATGCAATAACTAATGTTCGCTTTCTGAATTTTTTACATAAATATAGGTAATAATCTGGAATGATAAGATTTTGTGTGAAATACTACTGTGGACTGATATTGCCAACCAAATGAGGTTAAAAATAATAATTTATGCCCAAAGATAGATACATTTTGATATTTTAAAATAGATATTACAGTAGAATTATCCAGTAAACATAGCACTGATAGGTGAACTTCGGCCTCAGGAGAAACACTAGGACTAATACAAAAACCTAAGTTTCTACATCGAGCCACTTTCATAGTTGAACAAATTGGTTACGAACTTCGTCCTTTGTACAGTCCACCGATGCTGCTTCTAATCGTTTCGTTCTGTTACGTCACCTCCAAGTGTGCAGTTCTTTTACATGTTACCGTAATGTAGAATCTCACTCTCTTCTTTAAACGGCATTACCTGGAAAATGAGTGCAAGGTTAGGTCTACGATAATAGTTTTGAGATATCTTCCATAGTTATGTAATTTTTAATGATGCACATTTAGCTGTAAAAAAAAATATCGTGAGACGACCTGCATAAGCTGAGAGTGCTCCACAATGCACTCGAAAGACGTAAAATCTTCTAACCAGCACTAAGGCAATATGTCTGTGTGCTATGTGTGCAGTGGGTTATGGTACGATCTTTTTCATTATTTGAAGCCATAAGTGTGATGGATTATAAATCAAGCCTGATTATGATAATGGCATTTACTATAAATATGTAGTAAATGCCTTTATCATAATATTTCATTTATAGTGTTATTGGGTTTTTTGGCAGCGATAGCCAAGTGGAGATACCAACAGACTGCCATGCAGAGGGTATCGGGTTCGAATCCACTGCGCGCACCAATGACTTTTCGGAGTTATGTGCGTATTGAATTGTTAATTATCGCTTGTCCCGTGCCTCGGAGAGCACGTTAAGCCGTCGGTCCCGGTTGTCATGAAGATCTTTGACAATCGTTACAGGGCGTCAGAACCTTCTAATAAACTGACACTAGTCTAAACCATGGAATATCGCTATCCCTTCGGGTTGCGGAGGTCAGACAGGCAGTCGCTCCATGGAAAAGCTAATATTCAGCCAAATCCGGTTAGACTAGAAAGCGGACCCCAGATTTAAACTGGGATAACGCTAAGAGGATGATGATGAGTGTTATTGGGTTTTTCCGTTAGGCAATTCTCAGTAGCAGCACGGAGTCTGGTAATGTGCCCGGTACGGCAATATGCTCGCCCCCTATTACGTGGGACTAAAATAAATCTGGCAAAAAGTGGGTGTAGCAATATACCTCTGCCTACCTCTTCGGGAATTTAGGCGTGAGACTATGTATGTATTTACTATAAACAGATATTTTTGACTGACATTGACAGGTCGGGCTGAAAATATATTGGTCAAATGTTAAATGTTTTGAGTGGCTCTTTGGTACTTTTTTTTTAATTAGATGTGGCAGGTGTTGTTGTGGTTGAGGTACAAATATAAAGCGCAGTCTAACCAGATTATTTTGACATAATATTCGCTTTATATTGTGCAACTTCCGCCTGTTCGCCGGTATCAAATGGCATAAATTGCTATACAAATTGTATCCGGCGCGGCAATAGGAAAGCGGCGAGAAAGAAATCACCAAAAGACTTATCTAGGGACAATTTTTACCACTTTAGTTAAAAATGCACCATATTTTGACCTGTAACCAAAGCTAAAACTGACATCATAGGGCAAACATAGTTTTTCCTTTATGATGTCTTTCACAACACATTATTTGCGCAACGCAACCCATTTAATACGCGCAAGTTAGCCTCCCTTTATTATACGCGTTCAATAGCGCCGTTCATTTGACAGTAAAGACACAACTACATCTGCATGTCTACCGCATTGAGTAAATGACTAGCATAGACAGAAGTACACTGTTCGTACGTTCACACTGGGATTCAATGACGATGCACTCGGCAGCGGCGCTCGGCAGTGTCTCACTAGACATAAGCAAGTGTTAACTCTTAGTAAAGTTAACTATTCCACACCGCACTTAAATGCAGTCGCAGAACAAATGTGATGGCCTTAAATACTTGGACGAAGTTTCATTACTTGCTGTACAGACTTTGAATTTATTGTTCTGAATAACTAGGACGTAGTGCATATAAGTACATTGCATTTAAAACAGGGGAGTAGCAATTCGAGTATTTGTTAGAAAACGTTAGAAAATTTAGATTTTTAATCAATAAGTTGTTTGATCACCACAGTAAAGTTTGTAGGGATGTATTACCCATTGTGCCCCCAAGTTTATGATTGCATCGATTCAAGAATAGAAGATTTTGGAAACTAGTTTATGAAAATTTTACTACGGCTAAATTGAAAGAATCTATGTAGGTACTTTTATAACGTGATCTGTACCTAGTTTGTTAATAAATAGGTCTCGTGCGAAGAATACACTTTATTTTTTGCTTCTTTGCATGAATATCTCTTATAATTTGACATTTTAACCCTATGTGTTCACTGTTTACTGAAAAGTTTGACATGCCGCTCGGTAGATGGCGTTTTACCATATTTGTGTATTTCTGAATCGCGCTGTCAAGATTCTCCGCGGGCAGTATATAAGGTCTGGGTGATTCAATAAATTTTGTACTCGCTTGGGAACGTGTTTCACTAACGACACCCTCTCCTAAAGGCGATTTTTGGGACTACGGTCCATTTGATCCTTTCGTAGCCACATTGTTTGACGTATTGTTTAAACCGCAATCACGAGTCGCGAGACCGGACCGGCCATCAGCAGCACTAGTGAGAGTGGTGGATCGCCAATGCAGTGCTTGTGTGTGTACAAGTGTACGCGTGTCGCGTTGTGGCCTTGTGTGGAGGCACGGCAGTTAATGACAACAGCAGCTAGAGGGCGCTTCGGTTGAACCAGTACAATTACTGTCAATGCCGTGAGACGTACTGATTGAAGAAGGAAACGCAGCCGCGAGAGGACGCCTCTGTTACGAGAACGTATTACCTGATTGAGACGCGAGAGGGCGCCACTGGAGCTGACTGTACTAAGGCGGTGGAACTTCAAGATCGAGACTGGTGATTGAGTGAGCAACAACATAGTGACGTGAAATAAGGTTTGGCAGAATAAACTGTGAGTACTTTTAACCCCTTGTATGCCGGAACGCAGATCTACGCGAGACACAATAGCTTTTTAATTGTGTCTGGTATTCCGGCATACAAGAGGTTAAGTTATTTATAAAGTTGTGGTATCTAGTGAAGAAAATTTCAGTGTTTGGGACTTGTAAAAATTAGAGATAGTTTGTAACTTAGAATAAATTTGTAGTGAGTAATGTAGACTTAGAAAATTTTAGTAAAAAGTGTTCAGACGACGAATCTATGCCCGATTTTTTTCTAAGTTGATATAATCTAAAATACTTGCAAAATTTTAAGATATCATCATTGACTTAGAATATTTTGCGTAATTTTGTAACTTGTTTGCTTTGCTTGGTTTATTAGAATCATAGACGTTTGGTTTGGTTTGATCTTAGTTTGTAATTAGTTTAGTTTGTAGCTGGAATAGTAATTTTCAATCATGGAATCTTTAGTAAAGTTACAATTAGATAGTAGAAGCATAATTGAAAAAGGTAGAAATAATTTCAAAAAATCACCTAAGGATAGATTAACACAATCATACATTGATACCAGATTGGAAACATTAGAAAATCAATGGGATCCATTCACACAAACACACAGAAAAATTATAGAATCAGCTACAGTAACAGACATGAAAAATGCATATTTTGTGAATGAGATCTACGATAAAACAGAAGATATTTACATTAACTATAAATCAGATTTAAAAGAATTAAAAATTAAGCCTAGCACTAGTAGACAAACAGAAGCAAAAAGTTACAATGTAAAGTTGCCTAAAATTAGTTTACCCACATTTTCGGGACAATATACTGAGTGGAGCACGTTCCGTGACTTATTTTTATCTCTCATTGATAAAAACGACGCAATTGACGATGCCCAAAAGCTTCACTATTTAAAAGCTCATCTTATTGGCGAAGCAGAACAATTGCTGCGACACACTCCTGTTACCGCGTCTAATTATAAAGAATGTCGGTCAGTTTTGACAAGGCGTTATTATAACAAGAAATTCTTATCAAATTGCATGTTAAAGCGCTTTGTAAATCAACAACAAGTAAAGGAGTCGTCACAGAATTGATAGTTCTTACGAACAGAATCACCACTTCGCAAACCAATTTATAGAAATGGCGACTCTTGCTACTAAGCAAGAAAGTGCAATTCAGCTCGCATGACTACTCAGTTCCTAACGCAATACTGACCTAACTATTCCCGCTCTTTTCTAAAACATAACGCTGTCGCTGTCTGGCGCGGAGCGGTGCGCTAGCTGTCGCGCTAGGGTTGTCGACTTGCCGCTGCTACTATAATATTTATTCATCGTCTATCTATCTACTTGACCACGTACCTACCTAATACTAAATATTTATACTATAAGTATCCTATCCCACTATTTGTGCTCGTGGAACGAAAACCACAAAAATTCTGGTGGTTTACATTTTCACTATACTAATTCTTAGTTATTTCCCAAACGCGTAGACAGATTTACATGATTCAAACAGATAAAATGGTTTTTGAACTAGATCTTTAATTTGACACCATAATCGTTGAGATATCTTAACAAATAAAAAGTACAATTTTCAAGTTGCTCTCGTAAAATAAATAAAATCAAAATTTCAAGTTGCTTTCGACACACATCCGTTAAATGAACAATACTTTGCACCAGACTTGTGATGTGAACATTTTTGTTGTTCACTATTAAAATTCACGTTATTAGCTAGCCCTGCGCGCGAGCGGTGACGACGCGGCGTGGAAGCCGCGCGAAAGTGTAGGCACTTATCGCTGTAGGTACGGCCGAGTGAAGGAGGCCTGGAGTCGTCGGCATCAATAAAAAATCTTTTGGACACCACAGTTGACTGTCTTCATGGTTTGCGTACGCTGGGAATTGATGTGAGCTCTTGGGATGTAATGATAATATTTATAATTAGCGCGAAGTTAGATGTTGAGTCACGAAAATTGTGGTAAATAGAAATTAGTTCATCGGATGATTTGCCTACCTTTCAAGAGTTTAAGCAGTTTTTAGAGTCTAGATGCCGTTCATTAGAGAATATAGATAATAAGCCGAATAAACCAATTGTCACATCAAATAATCGTAATAACACTGCCAAATCGTTTCATGTCTCTTCACAAACTTGTGTCTTATGTTCAGAAAACCACAAGTTGTGTCATTGTAAACAATTCGCAAAGAAAGATTGTGACGACCGTCGTGAGTTTGTCCGAGCAAATAACTTATGTTTCAATTGTTTATGTAAAAATCACTCAGTTTTCTTTTGCCGCCAGTTAACCAAATGCCAAATCTGTAAGAAGAAACATCACACATTGCTACATCCCAAAACGACGTCTAAGGCTACGGAACCTGATTGTTCAGCAGATAAGAATGTTGTAGGCGTAGCGACTACTGCTTCTAATTCTTCTTATCAAAGCGAGTGTACCACTAATGTCTGTTGCTTTGCAGATGTCCGCAGCCAAGGTTTGTTAGCGACAGCCTTGGTAAACGTCGAGTCTAAGACTGGCACTGCTGTAGTTTTACGAGCTCTGATGGATCAGGGTTCGCAGGTCTCTTTCATTACAGTGTCCGCAGTGCAGTTGCTCGGCCTTAGGAAGGTACCTGCTCGCACCGACATCCTTCGACTAGGCGATGATGAGGGATCGTCGATACCCTCTCGGTGGATAGTGAGATTTAAGATTCAATCACGCCTAGATCCCACTTTCGTTTTAGAGGTCGATGCTTATGTTTTGAGCAGATTAACAGCACGCCTCCCTGAAAGAAAGATTGTGCAAGTACTGTCAACATTTTCATCCTTCGCGCTTGCAGATCCGACATTCGATACTCCTGGTAAGATTGACTTACTTTTGAGTACTCGTATAGTCGGTGAAGTGCTGTTGGAAGGTTTAGTGAAGGGTCCGCCGGGCACACCCGTCGCACAAAACACTAAGCTGGGCTGGATTTTATCTGGTAACGTAGCCGATAAAATCCAGAATGTACCGTTGACACCAAAGCCCGTATGTTGCCATGCCATTGCAGATACAGATGTGAATGAGCTATCACGAAGATTTTGGGAGCTAGAGTCCGATCAGTCTTCAGTTCGCAAGGTTAGTTTAACTGAAGAGGAACAGCGTTGTGAAGACTTTTACTCAGCGACAACTCGCAGAGACAGTGCTGGTCGATATATCGTCAAGCTGCCTTTTAAGCACGCTGATCCCAAATCTAAGTATGGTAGGTCTGAAATCATAGCTCAAAAAAGATTTCACATGCTGGAACGAAAGCTTTTGAAAAACCCTTTACTCAGGACGCAATACAGTAGTGTCATTAAAGAATACCTGCAACTGGGACATGCAGAGGTTGTTCCTGAGTCGGAGAGAGATACCAATGCTGTCTATTTACCGCATCACGCAGTAGTGAGAAACGACAAAACCACTACAAAGCTCAGGGTAGTTTTTGACGCTTAATGTTCGGATTGTAACGGAGTTTCATTAAACGAAGACTTAATGGTTGGGCCTACGTTGCAACCTGATTTGCGACAAACTATTATGCGATGGCACTGCTATCCAATACGTTTGGTCGCCGACATCATTAAAATGTATCGCCAGGTGAGAATTTCCAAGGATGATGTGGATTATCAACGTATCTTGTGGCGTGACAATCCAGAGTCTGAATTACAGCACCTGCGATTGACACGAGTCACTTTTGGTACATCGTCCGCTCCATACCTTGCGGTGCGCTCCCTACAACAAGTAGCTCGTGACGAGGGAAAGGACTTTCCTTTAGCAGCTAGCCGTGTGCTCAGCGATTTTTATGTCGACGATTTGTTGACCGGTTGCGAAAGCGTCTCTGAAGGCGAAGAAATCTATCGCCAAATGAATGAGTTACTCAGTCGCGGAGGTTTCCAGCTCCAGAAGTGGTCAAGTAGTAACATAGAACTAGTGAAAGGGATAACGAAGAGGACAGTAGAGATGAAGGATGATGTAGAATTTAATGTAGATAATAATATAATGAAAATTTTGGGATTGACCTGGGATCGAAAATCGGATCGTTTTAAATACACTGTCCATCTTCTCCAACTGGTAACACCCGTGACTAAGCGTAGATTCATATCGGACATCGCTCGATTATTTGATCCTCTTGGTCGGATAGCTCCGGTTATAACCAAAGCCAAGGTGCTTATTCAGCGTGTGTGGCTGGCTGGTATTGGATGGGATGATTAGCTCCCCGACAGTATACTCAAGGATTGGCTTAGTTATAGGAATAGTCTTCACAACCTTTGTGCTTTCCATTTGCCAAGGTGGGTAAATTCAAGTCGTAATGACACTATTGAGTTGCAAGGGTTCTGTGACGCATCCAATATGGCTTATGTGGCTGTAGTTTATTTAACGTGTGTAAATTCCAATGGAATAGCTCATGTCAGTTTATTGGCATCTAAAACCAAGGTAGCTCCAGTCAAGGTGGTTTCTATTCCACGCTTGGAATTATGCGGCGCGGTGCTGCTCTCAAAACTTATTTCAGAAGTTTCGGGCGCCTTGGGTATAGCCAAAGGAAATTTTCATGCCTGGACTGACTCCTCAGTGGTTCTCGCCTGGCTGAGTAGCCACCCCAGCTGTTGGAACACGTTCGTGGGCAACAGAGTATCGGAAATTCTCTCAATAATGGAGAATACCCAATGGTCTCATATCCAGTCTAAGGATAATCCTGCAGACTGTGCGTCTCGTGGTATGAACTCGTCAGAACTTGTTGACTTTGAGTTGTGGAAAGAAGGCCCTAAATGGTTAACAAACACAAATATAAATTATAACAAATCAAGTATAGAAGAAACTAATTTAGAAGAGAGGAAATCAAAGTTAGCATTTAATGTCGTAATTAATGAAACGATAGAGAATAGTATAATAGCAAAATTTTCATCACTTAAAAGATTAATTAGAGTCATAGCCATTTGTAGAAGATTTTTAAAATTAAAAAATAAAAGTAAAGATAGAGGTGGTCTTATAAGATTTTCAGAAATTAACGAAGCACTATACACTTTTGTTAAACTTTGTCAAAGAGATTATTTTAAGGAGGACATAGAAAGTCTACAAAAAACTGGCCAAGTTGAAAGAAGGAGTAAACTTATCTCTCTCAGTCCTTATCTGGATAACAACCACATTCTACGAGTAGGCGGTAGACTACAGCGTGCTCATCTCCATGACGATATGAGACATCCTATCATCATACCCTATAAGTCTCATTTTACGACACTGTTGATAGGCGATGCTCATGAACGTACGCTGCACGGTGGACGACAGCTATTGTTAAATTATTTGAGAAGCCAATATTGGATCGTTAATGCTAGGAATGCAGTTAGAGGTTATGTACGGAAATGTGTACGTTGCATTAGATATTCTGCACGTGGTATTCCACCGCTAATGGGGCAGTTACCATCCGCCAGAGTTAATGCTTGCCGACCTTTCTACCGAAGTGGCGTGGACTATGCAGGTCCTATCAGCGTTAGACCCACAAGAGGGTGCGGTTATCACTCCACTAAAGGATATATCTGCCTTTTTGTATGCATGGCTACTCGGGCCATACATCTAGAAATGGTGAATGACATGACGTCACAAGCCTTTTTAGCATCCTTTAAGCGCTTTGTATCCCGTCGTGTTCATTGCGGAGAGCTGTGGAGTGATAACGGCACTACTTTTGTGGGGGCTAATAAAGAGCTAAAAACTCTTTTCTGCCACGAAAGGTCTGGTGTAGCATCTGACATCGCTGACTGTTTGGCAACCAACGGGACTGAGTGGCACTTCATTCCACCCTACTCTCCAAATTTTGGACGGCTTTGAGAAGCTGGAGTGAAGTCCACGAAACACCATCTAAAACGGGTGACAGGTACTAGCACTCTTACGTTTGAAGAGATGATGATAGTTCTTGCACAAATTGAGGCTTGTCTCAATTCCAGGCCAATCTCTGCACTGAGCAACAGTCCTGACGACCCGTCCCCTCTAACTCCAGGGCATTTCTTAGTAGGTGAGCCTTTGCTGCTCGTACCAGAAGCCAACTTCGAGAATTCCAACATTAGCTCGCTGAAGAGATGGCATTTGACACAACGCATGGTTCAGGATTTTTGGCGCAGGTGGTCCTGTGAATGTCTGGTGCAGTTCCACCACAGATACAAGTGGTCACACCAAACTCCCGAACCAGGCATTGGAAGTGTGGTGCTGGTAATGGAAGACGATTTACCTCCGGCAAGGTGGCTTTATGGCCTCATTGTTGAAAAACATACTGGCTCGGACAAGGTCACGAAGGTTGTTTCTTTGCGCTGTAAGGGATCCATAATAAAGAGACCGGTCTCTAAGTTAATTATTCTACCGGTCACTGAGTAATTACATTGTCGATAGTGGTATATTGTATTTACACTATTTTGTGTTCAAACTGTTTTATATCGTGTATTTGTAGTTTAAGCAGATTTAGTTAAGTTTGTTAAGATAAAGTACAAACAGTCCATTAGCTCTGATAACATCCATCAGTTATTTGTTTGCCATACGTTTTCTCGTGGTGGGCGGTTATCTATTTGTATTTTTGTAATCAAGGGTGCATAGGGTTCCCACCAAGAACTCAGGGTCCCAAGCCAACCTCACCTGCAAGTGGTGCACCTGCCGATCAACGGAGAGGCAAACAAAATATCCCGATAAGCGGCAATAGGCTCGCCACCTATTACGTGGGATCAAAACACTGGCGAAAAGTGGGCGTTTAATATGCCTCTGCTTACCCCTTCGGGGAAATAGGCGTGAGTCTATGTATGTATGTATTTTTGTAATCAGATCTTTGTTTATTGTTATGTCCATTCTGTCCATGGTGGGCGGAATGTTCAATGTTTACTGAAAAGTTTGACATGCCGCTCGGTAGATGGCGTTGTACCATATTTGTGTATTTCTGAATCGCGCTATCAAGATTCTCCGCGGGCAGTATATAAGGTCTGGTTGATTCAATAAATTTTGAGAGTTCGCCGCGCGCTTTGGTTGCGAGCGGTCGTGTCTGTCGCGTTCTGACCCCGCTTGCCACCGTACGAACCACGATAAACACCGCGCTCGGTACAAGTGCACCGATACACGTGCCGCGTCACAGCTACCTGAGGCGGCCGACTACCTGCGCCGCGGCCCGGGTGCGCCGTGCGCACTCAGGCGCCTGACCTTGTACCGAGCTAAACGGCACGTGTAAACGCCAGTGGAAAATTTCCATTTTGCGGTTCGAGATTGACGCGCTCTCATCGACGTCGACATTGTTAACACGGTACACGCAGTGGGCCCCCCGGATAACACGGGGTACACTGCTGTCCTCGGCTCCCGGTCTGCCACCAGCGGCAAGCCCCGGCGGGTCGGTTCAGCGGGTGCTTTGTGCCGGGGGGTGCTGACTGTACCGCCACCACCACCACAGATGCAACACCATCACCGGGGGGACGCCTAATACGGCATGCCGAGACCGTCCCCCTCCCACCACCCGCCCACGAGGCGGGCAACCCGCCCGCTACCGCCGACATCCAGCGTGAAGAAGAGGGTGTTTACCCGCTCCCAGGAAGCGGTAGCGTTGTCCGCGCTACACCGAATAGTAGCAGCGGACCAAGCCACCCTCACGCACCCCGCGCCTCCGTCGCGGCAACCGATGCCGACACCGACATCAACAGCTGCGTCTACACCGACGCCGGGGGCGGGGGAGGAATTTTTCAGCCTCCCCTCGCTCTCGCGCCCGGCTACACCACCGACACCCGGTACCCCCACCGCCGCTGCGCCGACCTGGCCCAGGCCGCCGACTGCCTTACCCGCGTCGGCACAAAGACATGCGCCGGCCACTGCTGTACTGCGCACCATGACACCTCTAAAAACTCAGCCCCTATCGGCGTCACACTCGCTGCCACAGAGGGTACAGAAGACGGCCCCGCCGCCGCGCTTCCCCGCTCCGCCGACTACTGTAGCGCCGGACCGATTCCCATCGCCGCCGCAACAAGAAAAACGACGAGCGGTGTTTACGACGCCGCCGTTCAACTTGCCGGCAACTACGAGTGGTTCTCCGATGGAGATCGCAGGCCCATCGTACGCTACCGCTGTTGGCGTACGTGCCGCTTACCCTGCCGTTGCAAGCGCTGCTGTCCCCGCTGGCACGCTTAAGGTCAACGCTGCGGCTACCACTACCTCAACAGCCGTAGACAACATACCCACCACTGCCACCTCTGGCCCCGCCGCGCCCGCCACCGATGATGCATCCGCTGCTGCTCCCGGAAAGAAGCCAGCCCCTCGTTACCCGCCTCTAGTTGTGGAGGTGCTCCCAGACTGGCCCACACACTTCCGTGAGCTCAAGAAGCAGCTCGGGCATGCGCCAAATGGACGCCCGTTCGGGAAGGGGGTCCCTTTTATCCCTAAATCCGAGCTCGAGTACCGTACAATACAACGGTACCTATACGGTCTGGAGTCAAAAGAGAGGATCTCCTGGTACTCGTACTCCCTTCCCGCTGACATCAGCCTCAAGGTTGCCATCAGAGGCCTGCCTGTGAACACGCCGCCTGAAGAAATCGAGCGGGAACTCACTGAGCTCGGCTATGTGACTGAGCACGTGCGCCCCATCCGACCTCGACAGGGCCGCCCCGGCTGCCTGTATTTCGCGCAGCTAAGGCGCACCCCCAATCTTACGCCGGGTATTTACGAAGTGACGGAACTCCTTTGTATGCCCGGCGTTAAGATCGAAAACTGGCGCGGGAAGAAGGGTCCCGCCCAATGTCATCGCTGCCAACAATTTAGGCACTCTTCTCACAACTGCCACAGGCCGATATCCTGTGTGCGTTGTGGAGAAGCCCACGCTGCACGAGACTGCCAGCGCCCCCTGGAGGAGCCGCCTACATGCGCAAACTGTGGCGGTGCCCACACCGCGAACAACGCCTCCTGTCCGGTGTTTAAGCGCGAGATCCGGAACAAGAAGGCCGGCACCGTCGCTCGCACCGCCACAGCCTCGCGCCCTAAGCCAACCACGGTCGAGGACGGAAACGCCCCCGGCTCACTCATGGCCGCCGCCAACGCGCCGCAGGAGCGCGCGCGTCGCAAGAAGCGACGCAAGAAAAATAGAAAGGCCCAGACGCAGCAGCGGGCTCAGCAGCCTGCCGCGCCATTGAATGACGTCCAGAAATCCGCCGTGGTCGCTGCCCCACTTGAGGGGACGAAGGCGAAGCGGACGGCCCAGCCAACACCGGCACCTCCACCGGTCAAGGCAAACCTGGACCCCAGACATTCTGCCATCAGCATTCTGCAGCAAGTTCTGGTGGCCCTTCAGGAGCAGCGGGACCCTATACCGCTGATCTACAAGTGCCTTGCCGATCTATACCAGTCTGGATCCGCGTAGGCTGAAAATCCTGTTCTGGAACGCCGACGGGATGTCACCAGAGAAGACCAGGCTATTGAAACTGCTGCTAGCTCAGCGGCAAGTGGATATAGCCCTGCTTAACGAGACCCACCTTAGACCAGTAGACAAGTGGAAGATGAGCGGATACCATGTCTACCGGGAGGATCAATGCTCGCCGGCAGGGACTGCTTACAGGGGTCTAGCAGTCCTGGTCAAGAGGAGAGTAGTCCACCAAGTGCTGCCAGTACCTCCACTGCAATCCGCGTATGCCCTCGGTGTAGAGATCTGCACTGGAAGCCAGCCCACCCGTGTGTACGCATTCTACAAGCCGCCACAACACCGCCTCGCAGTGGCCGACATTCACTCACTGCTGGACTCGCCGCTGCCTACCATCGTTGCTGGCGACTTTAACGCAAAGCACACGGCGTGGAACTCCAACATCATCTGTCCGGACGGCCGCCGCCTTTTGGATGACGCAGACGAGTACGGATATGAAGTCCTAGGACCAGAGGTCCCGACACACTATCCGTACTATGCAGCCCACACACCGGACGTTATAGACATAGCCGTCACCCGCGGCATAGACACGGCCGTGTATCTCGACGTCCTGGACGACCACCTCATATCAGACCACCAGCCCGTGTGTCTGACTCTGGACGACATCCCGCAGACGATTCGGCAGCCTCCGCGATCACGCCAAGACTGGCGGGTCTTTGCCGAGTATATGGCCGAGCATTCACCCTCCCTCCCCGTGGAGACACCCGCTGACGTCGAGCAGCTTGCGACGGACCTTAGCACGACTCTAGAGTCCGCGCTTCGAGAGTCGAAGCTTGACGCCGCGACTGCAAGGAGGCCTTCCCAGCTCCCCGCCTTCATCCTGGCGTTGATCGAGAAGAAGAGGAAACTGCGCCGGCAATGGCAGCGCTCCCGATGCCCGACCATGAAGTCCCAGCTCAACGCTCTGGCTGCGAAGATCTCTGCCGCGTTGGCAACAAACGCGGTGGAGTCCTGGCAACGCACCATCGAGCGAGCCGGTGAGGACTGGTCGGGTATACATCGCTTATGCCGCCAACTCTCCGGGAAGCCATCTCCGATTAGGCCCTTGCTGGCCGGTGACGGAACCCCACGTTACCGTGCCGAAGACCGAGCGGAGATGTTCGCCGACTTCCTGGAGTCACAGTTCCAGCCGAATCCTGCCCACAACGTGCAGCACGTAGCAGAGGTCGAAAGGAAGCTTAAAGAATACTTCGAGCGACCGATGGCCCCGACAGAGGATCCTATCGTTGTCTCCCCTGGCCAAGTACAGCGGATGATTCGCCGAATGCCCCTAAGAAAAGCCCCCGGGCCCGATCGGGTCACCAGTGAAGCTCTGCGCCACTTACCTCCGCGAGCAATCGCGACGCTGGCGCGCCTTTTCAACGGGATTCTCCGGACCGGACACTTTCCTACTGCATGGCGGCTAGGCAGAGTTATCATGCTGCCCAAGCCGGGGAAGAACATCCTGCTGCCAGGAAGCTACCGCCCCATCACGCTCCTCTCGACGACATCGAAGCTCTTCGAGAAACTGCTACTGCTGCACATTACGCCACACCTTCAGCCACGCGACGAACAGTTCGGCTTTCGTGCCGAACACTCCACTTCGCACCAGCTCGCGAGGGTACTGCACGAGATCGCGGTGGCTCGCAACAAGCGCGAGCGCGTCGTCGCAGTATTCCTCGACATGGAGAAGGCATTCGATCGCGTGTGGCACGCCGGCCTGCTGCACAAGCTGTCCACATCCACTACTCCCCGTCGAGTAGTTAGGATCGTGGCCACCTTCCTGCAAGACAGACGTTTCCAAGTGGCGGTTGAAAGCGCCCTGTCTACAGAGCGGCCCATTCGCGCCGGTGTGCCCCAGGGAAGTTGCTTGTCTCCAGTGTGCTACTCATGGTACACGGACGACATCCCCGTCACCGACGGCGTTAAGCTCGCGCTGTACGCCGACGACGCCGCCTACATCGCGACATCGATGAACGGTGCCCACGCGGTGAAGAAGATGCAGCGCACTCTAGACGCACTTCCCTGTTGGCTGAAGGATTGGAGACTGACGGTCAACGTGGCGAAGACTCAGGCGATCTCCATGGGAAGCGTGGCCCTGCCACAGCTGAAGCTCATGGGGGCGAACATCGAGTGGTCCGCGACGGTGAAGTACCTCGGCGTGACCATCGACCGCGCCCTCTCCATGAAGCCCCATGTTAACAACGTGGTCGTCCAGGCGCGCGCCGCGCGCGCCCTCCTGCGGCCCGTCCTATCGTCTCGACTGCCGCTCCGCGCGAAGCTCGGCGTGTACAAGGCGTACATCCGCAGCCGACTTACCTACGCTGCCCTGGCCTGGTTCGCTCTCACTTCTGAGACGAACCGCCGCCGACTGCGTGCGCAGCAATCGCTTACGCTACGCACCATCACAAACGCCCCTCGCTTCGTGCGGAACGAGACGATCTCCAGGGACCTGCGCGTCGATAGCCTGGATGACTTCGTGAGACGCCTGAGCACCGGCCTGTTCGAGCGCGCCGACAGATCGCATGCTCGCCATTTGCGTGAGCTTGCACCGTACCATCGGCGACCACCGGACCGAAAAGGCCTGCCGCGAGACCTCGTCTCCGTGGCAACCTCCCCCGGACCTTCATCTACGCCCTCTCTTGTGCTGGCTGATGGGCGCTCCCCAGGAACGCTTTCCTCGGGAACTCGACCTCGCCAAGCGCAGGAGGGAAACACCTCCCGTGACCAGAGCGCCGCTAGTACGTTGGTCGCCCGCGAGGATTCTTCTTTGCGGGCTGGACCTCGCTAGCTGCGCCACCCACCGGACTTGACGATCCGTACAGACCAGCGGCCCCACCAGGGCCCAACTCAGTGACCCGCCTGTAGTAGCAGGCGGCGAGAGATACCACCAAGACAGGAAAGGCCTGGTACATGGTCACCCCGAGACCCCCGCAGGGGTCTAAGAGAAGAACCTTTCATCATCATAAATTTTGTACTCGCTTGGGAACGTGTTTCACTAACGACACCCTCTCCTAAAGGCGATTTTGGGACTACGGTCCACAATGTCACTGCATGTCCCATTCGCACGTAATGATAACCATCTGGTCTCTTTTGATCCATGATTTCACGTCAACATTATTATATTGGCGGACCGGATCAGAAAATAGTTTCTATTCATATTGACATCTTATTCTGTAGACAGAACAAGACTTTGTCATTTTTACCAGGACTTTTCTAATAGTGATTGATCCTTACTATATAAACCTTAATATAATTGATACGATATATTGAAATAACATAAGGCTCAAGTGAATGATGGCATGCAATTATAGTAGAACCACCTTAATTCGGAGCTCTTTTAAATAGATTGGAGATAATCTGAACACCGCGCTAGAGCTCGTTGCGAATTTTTACTCAGCGTATAATTAACCAATAATAACAAAATATAAAGCTACTGGAAAGTTTACTACATAACGTGCATCTTCATAATATCTATTAACTTTCGCAATTTATGTACTTCATACTTATATTAGTTAATCGGCTCTTAATAGCGTAATAACTTATGTTAACGGTGTATGTAACTGTTGTGCCCGACGCCGAAGTCTTCTTTCGAAGTTTTAATTCAATTCCAAATTATTAATTATTAAGGGTTATAAAGCTTGTGAACCTCCATTTTTTACCACCAGCTTAAATTGTTTGTAACGATATAAACTGGAGGTAACAAATAAGCATTTCATGTAAGTCATCCATTATCGCTTTAAATAATCACTTTTTTATTCCTCACGCGTGAACACTGGCACTGCTGATACACAGATGTAATGCAATGTTGTGTGTTGGGAGGCGAAATTAAAGATGTTATTTGTTCTAAATACAATTGTGTAATGCCATCAAACATACAGGTTACATACTCATATATAGGGAAGGCGCGTCATACACTACACCTCCTCTTTTACAAAAATAAAAAAAAATGTTGACAATTTTTTTTATACCATAAAAAGTTTTAGTAAACACGTTTAATAAAAACAAATAATGTGGTCTTTCATATATCAAACCATTCTTTACACAATAGTAAACAAACATAAATGAAATTACACACTATTACTTATGCGCTGTTGACAGTTTAACATTATAATGACACTTAATTGTTTTCAACTTGTGCATATGCACTTAATTCTGGCAAAAAAGAATAAATCAAACACATCACAAAAAAAAAACAAAACTACATATAAAAATTATAAAATTGTTATATAGATGCATACATATTTTTTTGATACTCTTTATTTAAAAACGCATATGAAGAAAAATATACCAAGTAATAACATATTATATTTCAAAATTCACAATTCAAACAACCTCATTACAGAACTGACTGAATATTATTATCATCTTTATTGAAGTAAATCACTTATCCGACTTATCGTTTTTCTTACATTTACTATAAAAAATAAATTTTCCTTTGCTATAAAATTATTTAATAATCGTTGTGTTACACAAAATCATCTCTTTAAGTATACAAATATAAAAACCAACACACCGTTTTATATTCAAATACAATATCTTTCTTTATCCATAAAACATACATTTCACAACGTAGGTATGTACACATATCCCAATCATCACATTGGTTCGAGATACACATATTTTTTCGCATCGGTCCGGCAGGACATTCTTTTATCATTTTATTAATCATTATTATCATAAGATACATTTAACTTCTTAGTCGACTTTCATTATTATCATAATAAGGGCCTTTATTTTAAGACTTCTTTGGTCACCAACAATTTTTACGGAGAAATCTCGTTTGCACCATGATCAAATTGAAGGCACAGAACCCATCAATGTATCTTTACCTCGGTGTACCTACTAATATATCATCTCTTACAATATAATTCTAAACAATTACAAATAATTTAAACTTTCCACAAGCTACATGAATATTCTGGTATATATAAATTCAACATCGCTTTTGGGTGATCAGTCCATATTGCTATCAAAAACATATTTACCAAATTATTCCCATCTAATATATAATACTTACAACTCTTCACTCAGTAAAACCATCACAACAACATACTCATTATAATACCATACTTTAGCTGTTATATGCAACCTTTCAATATTCTCATCATATCGTATTCAAGATGACGGTACCTGATTACATCCTAAAGTGGCAAAACGTTGTTTAATACCGTTCATACTTATACATTTCTTTGACCATTTCCATAAACCTATTAAAAATAATTCAGTTCAATACTTGCACCGTTCTACGTTTTCATTAACAAATCTGATAACACAATATAAAGTACTCATTAGATATATAATAATAATATTCAGTCGTATCATTTAAAATATTACTGCATTACAAATTACATTAAGTTCACACAAGTTACTGCACTTATTGCTGATGTAGATGAATGCAGGTGACATCACTTTACCGTGAATACATTCTCGAGTTGGTGTCAAGTTGTAAAACAAGATATCACTATTGTTTCTAGAAGCTACATATGTGCCAAGTAGGTAATGATAATTATAAATAGTTTGAACTTCATTTGAAAATCATAATTATGACAAAAAAATTATAACGTAAACTATAACAAAAATATTCACCTTTTTCAAAAAGACGATAATGAAAATCTATTTATTAAATTAAGGAATCGCCATACACAACTACATAATTAAACTGAAAACAGAACTAATGAGTCTAAAGATAACTACAGTTTTTGTAGTCGTGACACATAATAATTAATAAAATTATAAGGTAAAGCCACGCGCAACATGTAGTGTTCATAAAGGTTCAGATAACACGTCACGTCTACAATTTGATACTTTAGGCGCCATACCAATGATATGCTTGTATAAAAATAACTCAAACATGATTTACTAAATTAAATTGTCATTTATAAATCAAATAACAACAATAAAACGAAGAAAAAATATTATAAAATAATATTTTATGTTAACGCCTATTGGGCATTAGTCCCTATAAAAAAACTCGAAGGTTGAAAGTTTCTACGGCATATCAGCTTAATGTAGAACCATTAATTATATTACTGCTGTAATTACTTTTACAAGGTCATAATTATTACACGCATGTACCTTTATATGAAAAAAAAAGCTACTTCAATCTAACAAAAATAATTAGGGGTCTTCTATGAATATTGCTTTACTCGTTTCATAAATTGTCAACAGGCATAATTATGTATTATCTAAACAAGGTTACATAAAAAATTATGTAATATTTTCATATCATCGATAAATGGAAAAGTTAATAACTAAAATATAAGTAGGTACCTAATGAAACTTATATTGTCCGCGGCAATAAGAAATAAAAAAGAACTTCACCTCACATAACAGTCACTTTCCGTTCTGTCCCAGGTCGTAGTTGACTTGCCGATACTTGTCCGGCTCCAGGACAGCAATCTTCTTCCACGGGCCAACGCCCGCAAGGCGCTGTGGCACCATGGCTCTCAGGTCCGTCAGTCTCCGAATAATAGTAGTGTACACTTTGATTCTAGTGTACATTTCTGTTGTATGTACCAAATAACGTGTAACAGTTACAAAAACTGCAATAATGCCATTATTCTTCTGAACCGATGATAATTTACTGAAAATAACTTATTAACTTATTCAAAATCACAAGCTCAGTATTGCCTACAGGCAGCACTGTCAGGGTCGCCATGCAATGTTGTGTGTTGGGAGGCGAAATTAAATATGTTATTTGTTCTAAATACAACTGTGTAATGCCATCAAACATACAGGATACATACTCATATATAGGGAAGGCGCGTCATACACTACAGTAACCACGGTAACGCATGCTTCTCAAAAACAATGACGTACTCAATATAAATAAATATGTAAAATCTCCATTTCGAAGTTATGAACTTCCCAACGGTGCGTTCGCAAACAAAACATGACGTACCCTTAGGGATCGTTGTGAGTACATTTTGTTTTAATTCACTAGATTTACTTCGTCATTGGAGCAGGTGATTTGTTTGGCCCAGTTTCAGTTTCATTATTTACGGCTAACGACTTTTATCAACAACGTTATGAAGATTTACGATGGCACACCCGAACTCGATCGCCAATGTATTAATAAATCATTATCAGATTGGGAAGCTGTGTGACGGAATGAGTCGGTTGTCGATACTAACTCCAGGGTTTAAGCGCTTCGACAAAATGACTTTTTATCAGGATGATTTTATATGGGAAAATCAAAATACCGTTTGATGAGCAAGGTGGTTTCAGATCTCAGAATTAGTCTTGATTTTACTTGTCTATACCAAGCCCAATGAATATGGCTTACCTATTGCAAAACGGCTACGTATACCACCAAACTTAATCCTAGACTAGACCTTTCCTTACCTTTGATTGTTTTTCAAATTCGAAATTTAACCAAACTAATTTGAAGGAGGCGCTTCACAAAATTAGCAACAGTCTTTGTAAAATAACATTGGGGCCAGAATTAAACTTATTTCGTTGGCAAAAATAACCTGTTTCATTCTTTTCTACTTACAATAAATTATGATGGTCAATGAATCTCAGGTAAAATCCTTAGTAGCGTTAGTGTCTCACGATATCTACGAGTCAAATGTTTTATAAAATCATAAGTGTGACAAGTACATCTTAAAGTATTGCTCATAAATTCATCATCATAATCATCAGCCTGCCATACTCCCCGGCACGATATAGTACTATTTAATGGCACGCCACTGAACTCTGTTATGTAATTTCGATAATTTGTTTCACATAAATGTAAGAAATCAATTCTGTAATTAAATAGCAGAGAGTGAGAGGTACGTAAATTTATCATACACTTACGTATAGGTATGTACATCATACAGGTACATACATCATACACGTACGTACCAGGTACTCGCACAATCAAACAAGTCGGCGCTGAACCAGTTTGAAAAAAATCCTTGGCTCGCACATAGAGTCAAGGCACACTAGAAACTGGTTTTGTATACGATAGTCAATGTATGTGTAAAGTAGCACTGGAAGCGAAGATGTCTTGCTGAGCGATTCTCGCCCTAAGGTGGTCTAGCGGGAAGTTGTTCGACTGTACGTGTATCAAATTATAAAGCTTCACATCGAACAGACATGAGCGACTCGCATACTAACTCTGCTGGCTGATATATAAGGTCATCATCCACCAATGGTATCACGATCGAGCTGCTTAAGCCTGCAGAAAAGTGATAATTTTGGTGCATAGATTGATATTTTCTCCGCTCATCGCTGTGCTTTTGTGTATACACAGCCTGATATATTGTAACACAATTCAAACGATTATTCACACATACGGTGTCCATGATTTTAATAACATTGTTGTTTAGTGATTTGTTGATGGCACTATAGGTGGGCAGCAATTTAGTGACGCAATTATCAGGGTAATAAAGTAGTTAATATTGAATAGCTGGAGCAATGAAGTTTGCTCAGTTGATGTGAGAGTTAGCGCGGCATGTCAGTAAAACTACATATCAATACATTTTATTCTGATTTCACTGTATATACATGTTATAAAATGAAGTCCCCTTTCTTTCCTGTTTGTCTATATGAACGACTAGAGGATGCCCACGGTTACACCCGCGTTATTTAAGGCTACTGCTCTGCTCCCATAGCTCAAAGCGTGATGTTATATAGCCTTCCTCGATAAATGGGCTATCTAACACGGAAATAATTTTTCAAATCGGACCAGTAGTTACTGAGATTAGCGCGTTCAACCAAACAAACAAACTCTTCCACTTTATATATTAGTAATTATAAGATTAGTATAAGATATAAACACAAGAACTACCGAACGGATGTCTGTACAGTTTTCACCAATAGATAGTGATACCTGAGCATGGTTCAGGTGAAACACAACCAGGGTGCAACCGCAGGCGCAATATAGCATAATTATATTTGACTATGGCAAATGTTAATTACTGCTTGAACCGTGTCTCGACAAACACATTAATCAGCCGGTCTCGGGTCTTTGATAGTTGTTACTAAGGAATCAGTACCCTTGAATTGTTTATTTTTCGTGTGAGTGTGTAGCCAACTCTGGTGTCGGAGTTTTCAGACCGCCCGAACGCCTCCGACATGGCCTAACCATCCTTATCCTTAGGCAAGAACCGGGACCGTCTGTTTTACGTGCCCTCCGAAGCACGGTAGCGCTCGGATGAAAATGCCACACACGGTCACCTATTCAAGTGGTGACCTGTGCAAGCGTTGCTTAACTTTGCCGATTTGTTACGGCAAGCCAAGTCTCGCTATGAGCGCTACTTTACCCTTGAATATGATTCACTGACACTAGTCTAAATTAAACCTAGCTACTTCGCTCCGTCCACAGCGTAATATTCTATCATGTCTGGTTAGATTAAAAACGTAACCTGGGCTAAGCTTGCATCCGCGATAACACTAGGATGAGGATTATGATTATAAATGTATCATGAACAAATGTAATATTAAATTTATTTAGAACGAAAGTTACACGATGTTACCTGGCAATAATTCAACTGGATTATCGGATAGTAGTAAAACAGACCCTAAGCGTGGTAATCGATTTCGCTTCCAAAATAACAAATATTGTTATTATGTTATGTCGATTACTAAATCAATCTTAAAACATTTTGTTGGACGCATTTTGTTTTGTTTCTCGCTTCTGGCAATAAACAATAAGGTAACAAGTTAGTTATTTTGTGATTGTACCTACTTCAGTATAATCATACAGGTTTTGTCCAATATCCGCCCTTAAATTTTTTTGGATTGCAAATAATCCGTTTTTAAGTATCCTAACCTTTAATTTTGCTTCTAATTTGTTGCTGGTCTTAAATATATTTACTACTGCCTGTGGTTAGAACAGAATAGAATATCTTTTATTATCAAGATTAAGGTATTTCATATATGTTATCAATTTGAGGTACAGCATATTCTGCCATTATGGCGTGTAAATATGACAGTCATTACTCAAAGGAAAGTTTAAATCAATGGTATTAATAATTATGATATAATGAGTAATAATGAATCGTTATACAAATAATTCTCATGTTATGTCAGTGTTTATACAGGGCAATAATTAGGAATGTCATATTGTAATTATTTTATCATTGAGGTATTCATTAATATCATAATAAGGTGTTCCTAATAATAATTTAAAAAGTGCAGTACGGAAATGTCTTAATGGTAAATTGATAATGTATTCTGGAAGATGGTTATATACTTTAATGGACATGCAATATGCGTTTCTTTTAAACAGTTCTAATCGAATTTGCGGTATTTTTAGTCTGTTTTTATGTCTTGTTCGACTATTTTCTATATCTCCAAGTCTACAGAATAGTTCTGGATTCTTTTTTACACTTATATGAAACTTGTTGTTTCATATAAGTATAAACATCGTAGTGGCAAAATTTTGTGATTTAAAAAAAAAATGTACAACTTGTTAGATAGTCGATATTAAAAATTGATCTTATGCATTTCTTTTGGGCTATAAATAATTTACTTAAATCTGCAGAGTTGCCCCAAACACTGATGCCATAGCGGAGTATAGAGGCAACATAGGCATGATATGTCATTATTGCAGTCCTAACATTTACTATTTCCTGTGTTCTTTTCAATACAAATATAAAGCGATCAATCTTACTGAGATTTTTTTGGATATGTGGCTTCCAGTTACAATACCTAAAAATACACATTCACTCACATTATTCAATGATGGTTGAATAGTCGTTCTTTATAAAGTGATGGTTATCGTAACTAATTCACAGAAATGACTAAAGTTTATATGCACGTGTAGGTACGTAATGAATGTATAAGTTTAGGCTTGTATGTAATGTATGTACGACTGTCGACGGCTGCGCCCGCCGTGTATGTTAGGTAAATGACAGTTGAGAATAAACGTAGTTTAAGTGAACAAACACGTTCGTAATACTTTCATTTCATATCCCAATATACACACCCACATACACGCTGATTTTTTATCGGTTTAGGAAAAAAAACCTCATGTACGAAATAAAATCCTCTATTCATATTCAAAATCAAAATTCAACTACCACCTAAAACAAAAAAGTTATAAAAGTCAGTAACTCTTGGAAATACGTAGTAACGCACGATTATTTCGAATTATGTGCGCCAGCCGCGCCGTCAGCTGATACCTACAGCGGTTGTAGGTAGTAAGTGCGGACCGATAGTGATACGTAATTAACTTAGAAAACATGATTGAGTTAATTACGATGCCAACAATTTTAAACACATTTTTTTTCTTCTTTTGTTTTCTTTTTAAGAACCCTTGCCGCACCCTTGTGGTTCTGACACAGGATTAGGATTTAACACGGTGTTCAATCCTGTGTCACGAGGAATATTACAAACCTACCGCTGACTGATACAGGAGTTGAAACAACAATTTATGAATCACACAAAGTATTGTGTCAAACATAGCTTAAACCACTACGCCAACCATAAAGTGCAGTAATAAATAATAGAACAATAAACGTATGTAACTAAATAGCTAGACCTATTCAATTATTCTTTAGTACATTACTCGGACTTAGAATCAAAAATCGTCGAAATAAGCTGTGGGTTCACGATATCATAATGAACTTGTAGAAGAAAAACGATAAACTAAGAATTATTAGTTACGTTATTACTTTGTTAGTCATCTTTTGAATAACTAGACAAAGATTTTAACAATGGGCAAGTTTAGTACTTGCGTATTTCTAACGTATTTATAGGAATGTTATCACAGTAGGTATTCAATAACGAATAAACAAAATCCTTTACCTTTGCTGTCTGCTGCCTACAACAATTTACACCTTTCACACACACACACACACTTTTAGTTTCACTTAACTATGTGTTACTTTCACTTTATCACCTATCTAAACTGACCGAAATTTATGAGGCGTTGTACTACAGCTGGGATTGTGTTTAGTGATCGCGCTTGGGGTGAGTGAATTCCAGGTGGTCTGGTAATGAATACATGCGCCTCGCCTCTTCCATATTTTCACCAAACATGTAATACACTCGCACCATAGACGCGAACTCAACATTGGACTATTCGTAGGTAATATCGATCTATTATGACCATTATGAAGCGCGCGCGACGTAACACGGGTACAGTAACGGGATGGAACGTGACGTACGGGCGTCCTGTTGACCTAATTTCGCAAGACTAAGGCTGTCGAAGTGACGAGCGACAAATTACATCCAACCCCCGCACCCACCCCTCACGCCCCGCGTTGCGATGCGCGCACGCCGGGGGCGGGGTCTGTACCTACAGTGCAACGTTTATCTGTGTGTGTCGTATGTTTAATATCTATCTGTGTACGTGTGTGGTACGATCGAACATACATCGGCGCGCGCGATTTCTTTTATAAGAGTGGTAACTACGAACTGTCGAACCAATAACTTATTATTTTTGTTACGATTTTTATAGCTTAGATTTCAAATTTTATAAGCTGGTTAGGTGCTGTTAACGATACGTAATAAGATGGCTTTCGCTCAAAAACCAATAAAAAATCAGCGTGTATACACACACTCTTTCCCTAAAGTCGCTTTATTATAATTGTATTGTATCATCACTACATAGTATAAAACAAAGTCAACAACACACAAAGTGTCTGTCCCTATGTATGCTTTAATTTTTAACTACGCCACGGATTTTAATGCGGTTTTTTTAATAGATACATAGAATTATTCAAGAGAAAGTTTTATATGTATAATACATATATGGCGGTACGAAGTTCGCCGGGTCAGTTAGTTTAGTATAATTTTATGTAAGTTTGTACGCACATAGTACGAGATACGACAAAGGAGTGGTATTTAAAAAAAAACCATTCAGCAGGAGCAGAGCGTGAAAGATGGACCTTTAATATATTAGAATACAAACCTTCAACATCTTCATTACATATTCACTGACAAAATTTACCGTCACAAACAAAAGTCAATAAAAATGTCATCCGAATTAAAAGGTTAGCGTCAATCGTTACCTTAAATATTGTTTAGCTGATTTCGGGTCATTTGGGACCTTTCGTATTTACATTTGAAATACTACGTGTATTTTATTATTATTAATGCTTGCTGCATATTTTATTGCTTGCTGTTTATTAAAACATCGTGCTGTAAGTCAGTCAGTTCAGTGATCCCGGTTGGCTTAGTAATACTATAGCCTGATATTGCCAGCGCCCATACGATATAACAAAATGCTTGTCGTACCGTAGTCAAGCGTGCTACGCCTAGCTTCAGTGTGCTACGCCGTAGCATACGAGAGCTACGGCATCATGTCACATCGACTATTCAATTACCAATTTACTGTAGGCCTCCTCGCCACTACACAACTAAATATATAAATAAGTAATTGTAGTGCCAAACTAACAAGGCTCAAAATATGTATCTTCATACTGCGATAATCCTTACTAAATTCTCAAATGTAGAAGAGTGGTACAAAACTTCGTCCTAATTAAATAAAATTTATTCAAAGTGGGGCTAAAAAATTATTTCATTCTCATTCAACGAATACTGCAACGTTAAAGCTGTAGCATTCTCGTGGATGCATTTCACAAAGCTTTGAATCGTATTCAGTGAATAGGAGCCTCTTCGTCTGAGGTAAATATTAGACTGGTGAATTTAGACTTACGTATAAAAGTCTGAGTGCAGGTTTAAGCCATTTCTCGGGTGCGCCAAAGTTCACCTAAAATTTCAACTCCGATAATTGGAAATCCGAAAATGTTCTTCCTAACATTTTTCATCCTAACAATCACAATTTCTAACTACTCTGTCTCTAATGTTCATAACTCCGAAGCATTGAACTTCATAATGTCAGTAGCAATAAACATCTATTACACTTTTATTTGTTTTCCTATATTTTCTCAACATAACCATCTTTTACACTATTACTTGAAGTCATATCTTTTTTGTTTAGATTTCTTTTTATTCATAATAATCAATATTACCTATATACATTAATTTAGCATCACTTTATTTTCACATAACATGTATAACATATAAGAATAATAGTACCATGGTACAACTACACAATAGTACAATGGTCAAGTTCCAGAAACGAATCGGTCGTATTATTAATTATTGGTTTAGGCTAGCAAAGTATTATATTATCTGTGGTTTAGGTTAGGTTAGAACTGTGACCACAACGCACGAGCCGAGCGAGCGAAGCGAGCGTGCCGAGGCAGCGGCCGGCGAAGTGCCAGAACCGAATCAGTCCTATAGTTATTGGTTTAGGTATGGTTAAAACTGCGGTATGTTTATTTTACCGCAGACTCCCAGGCCATAAACATAACCGTAAATAAGTCGTGTTTTATGAATTTCTGTTGGAGTGTAGCCTTGGGGGCGCTACGGCGCGAGTACTAAGAAAAATTTAGCCAAATAAGTGTTATTTTTGCAAATAGTTTATTTTCTCGACTCTATCGTATAAAACACCTAAATATAAGGCTAAAAGTGTATTGTTAAAAGTGTCTTATATTTTTTATTACACTTGGTAAATGTTTCTTTCTGAGTATGAGTGAAAATATTATGGTTATTATGTTTAGGGATAAAAGCGTTATGATAAAAAACAGTAGGTGTTTAAATATCCATTAACAAAAATTTTATTAATAATATCATCAATATTATTAATAAAAATTTTCGGAAACATGAGTGTTATGAACATCACCGGTTGCACTACAAATAGTATGAATGAAAACTTTAGGGTGAAAAATTTTAGGAAGAGTGATCATTCGGATTACAAATCGTTAGGAATAACAATTTCGGGTAAAGAACTTTAGGTGAGCCAATATGGACCCCCATTTCTCACATAGCTAAACAGTGTTATCGACTTAAAGTGTGTTCATAAGACTTCTGAGTGGCTGTGGACATTTTTCAAAAAATTTTGATCGCTTTGAATACACAGGCAAATTAAAAAAAGCTTTATTAGGACCGTAATTGGGCTGGTAAGTTCTAGAGCGGTCGCCAGGTACTTCATCAGATTTTGATGTCCCGTATCGATTGGTATATTCATTATTCACATTATACCATCCAGGCAAATAAAATCCTAGCTGCCCTTTTATATTTAACAACACTTCATATTAACTTACTAAATTGGATTATAGACCATTGCTATACTGCTTACTTAGACATCGAATTCTAAGCATAAATTATAACAAAGCACCAAGGAGACCACACAAGTCCATTACAGAACATTACATTACATGGCCGTTAAAGCATTACTTTCAGCTGGCTGGTAAAACCATATTATGTACAAAAAAACAGAAAACGAGGTATTATAAAAATTAATGTTGGCGTCCACATTTTACACAATATAAGCCAGTGCACTTTGGTGAGCGCTGATGGTCGGAGCTTTATCACAAAAATTTCCTTGTACAGGCGCCTGGCTGTCGGCCTATTAACTATAATGCGAGCACTGCTACCTCTATGAGAGGGTTTATCTCGTTTATCGCCGTAACCTGCTTACTTATCTGTTATGGCTATCTGAATTTATACGTTATATTTTGTTAACAGGAAGCTGAAAGTTCATTCTACTTAAATAAACGCGAAAGTTTCGTAGGATGGATGGATATTTGTTATTCTTTCACGCAAAAGCTACTGAACATATATTTGCTGAAACTTTGCAATAACATACATCAGTACATAGGCATATTTTTACAGAGCCACGGACAGAAACTAGGTACATTTATACGTAGATAGTCATACTTTGTGTGTTCTGTCTGCTCGTCGGTAAAAGGTCAAAATAAAAAAATGCATTACTATAATACAATCTATCACAAAAATTGTTTACCTGCAATACAGTACACCAAACAGCGATCCTCATAAAATGCGGTACGTGGCAGTATTAAAAGCATGCATAATAGAATAAAGCCGATGATTGCAATGATCCGTTAGCCTGGAAGCTGGTAATTCATTTACTCAGGCCCGGGGCTAAGGAAAACACAGCAACGCTCTCGACTTGACTCATGTAAAATCTAAAATCTACATCAAACGATATCTTCATGTAAATACAAGTACTACGTAAATTAAGAATTCATGTTCCATTCAAAAAAATTATATGATGTCTGAAAAGCGTTACATTCTGATTGATTTATTTTTCTTTATAACAAATGTGAAATAGAACGACCCATAGCCACAACATACCTATATATTTTTGTAATTCGAATTCCGTACCCGTACCAATCAGCATCTCATTCGTTGATTGTTCGCTGACTAGCTACAGTATATAAAGGTTAGAATAATTTCCGATAAGAGACGCAAAGTCAAACACTTTAAATCCGAAAGCATTTTAGGCTTGAACTAAAAACTAAAACGTTTTAACCTGCTAATGTACGAGAGTGAATGAATACTTCAAGGTTTTTTGTTAACTGGGGAGCAAAAGCACCGAAAACGGGCACGAAAGTCAACCTTGTATATGCGCAGGTGTGCGCGGGAACTGCTGACGATCTCGCTTCAAAAACATCGTATTTCCATTGAATTGAGAGCTTAAGGCCAGCTTGCTTTTTTAACTTAATAGCATTACTACTATTGTACTTATTTGCTAAGATTGTATCAAGACTGATATTGTAAAGAGAAAATATTGTTTGGTTTACAATGGAATGCGAAACTATTCGATTTACCTTTATTGGTACATTAATAAGTCTAACTTACAGTATCATAGGCTTCTTTTTATATTTGTCTTGTTTCGCCACAGGGTTGCCCACGCAACCATAAAAACATAACCACATTATCCATTTCTCTGTTAATGCAATCAATACTCCATATTAGCGACTCATATCACGTACTGCCTTTTACTCTTCCGTGGCGTATTTACGTCTTATTGTGTGCGAACAAGTCTTTGTTGTTCTAGCGACCCACGGCTTGACTTGAATACAGGTGAGTCTTTAGAAGGTACTACTTTTATGGGCGCAGGTTACTCGCCGATTAAGTAGGCGATCTGTATTGGTTATGTGCGGGACTTGTTTTATTACAATACAATTTGCGCATATCACACGCTTTATCTTATACTAATATATAAAGAGTTTGTTTGTTTGTTTGTTGAACGCGCTAATCTCAGGAACTACTGGTCCGATTAGAAAAATTCTTTCAGTGTTAGATAGCCTATTTATCGAGGAAGGTTATAGGCTATATAACATCACGCTATGAGTGACAGGAGTAGAGCAATAGCCTTAAATAACGCGGGTGTAACCGCGGGCAATGTCTACTTTCAGTTATAATTTTGTAATATCATATATTATAACTTTAACGTGTGGCATACACGCTCTATTTCGTTATCCAGCCTTTCGCAGTTCAATTTTGGACATCGGCCTCTCCTAATTGCGTCACGATAATATTGTGCATCAATATTGTGTTATATTTTAGACTTCAATCCTTCACTTTGTCATGTCGAAGATTCTACTCATCTAAACATGGACGCTAACGATTGATTTTCCTACAATTTAGACCAAATTGACACATCTAATATTCATTTTGAATATTTACTGTAAAGTAGCTTTCATCGTTTATAAATAATTTTCTGTGAAATAATTACCCCTCTCGATAATTATTTTTGCCATTAATTGGAGCCGGGTTCATCAATTTGCATCATGGTGTTCCAAACAGGGTCAATTAAAACTCCCTTTGATTTTAGTATGCAAACCTTTTGCTGACATCATATAGGATAATTTTTAATCAAATGAGAACGTTAAAACATCATTTTCGCGTTAAAACCTTTACATGCACATTATTAACGTTACTTAGCATGTTGACATGCATTTATTATGTATATACACACGCAATCTTAACTCGGTTGGCGTAAGGCTGGTGACAGACTATCAGTTAATACTGTTGGCCGTCATAATTATTAAGGTAGCGTGGTTTTACCTGGACGCTTACAGAAGCTTTCTGTATTTCGGAACAATGTTATAAATTCAAAAGCTTTGACATATAACTTTTGTTCTTTGACTCTATCCATTTTATCCCTGAATTATGCGAATTAGTAACAACTATTGTTATAGCACGGATGATGTAGTTGTTTTAATGGCCACATTGCCATTCAGCACCGCGCAATGTGTTACGGGTCTAATGCTCACAAAGTATAATAAATTTGTATAATTCAAAAAATGTTCGATAATAATCGGTTTGTCACGCGCGATTCAAAAATATTTCCTAGCTCGAGAGCAGTCCATTTAATTATTTATATCATAGATATCGAACGCCCAGAATGCTTGGTCAGTCCTTCATTCCAAAGGCGTAATGTGTAACAGAGTAACCATCACAGGTGTTTTTAAATCACAGTATTTACTGACAGTCCATCCTCCGCCTAACAGGTTTGTACGTAGGGATTAACATAACATCCGCCTCACCATAATTCCCTTTCATTCCGTAAACCCGACACGTGTTCTATATTATTAAAAAACTTGTTCGTCACGGTGCATAACTAATTGTTTGTTTGTGTCGAAATTACATTTGTGACGTGTGACGGAGCGCCGGTGACATGTCGATATGAAAGCTACTTATGTTTATGCAAATTGGTCACGGCTTTTTGTGAGGCTCTGATTCTGTCTGTTGAATTTTTGTACGTTTTATGGGTTGTGTATTAGTCAAGGGAACATTAATATGCGGCTTTTAAATGATTATTTGTATGAACCTGTATACTTATAATTCTTGCGTCACTGACTGACTGACTGACAGACAACACACAGCTATAACTTTTTTTTTTGAGCTAAAATTTGACATGTGTGTTCCTTGGAAATTTTACAGGTGCACTATGAAAGGATTTTCTAAAACACCCACAGGATCAGGCAGATTAAAATTAAAGTGCGGGCGTATTTGAGGGTGTCAGATTCAGGAAAGCTCCCTAGTGTAGAAACAGTTTTGATAAATAAAAGAAACAACTATCAAATCATACTTTCATTAATTTAGTTTGCTACAAGGATCTTTAGATTACGTCGTGATTCTATATTTACATTTAGAGCAGTTCGCAAAACAAAGGCATATAACCAAGAGAAAGAACGGGCAGTAAAATTCTTGGCCATTCTTTTCAATGGTCGTAATTCACATATGTACAGCCAATTTATATCAAATATGAATATAAATTGGCTGTACTATTATTGCGATACTATATTGTGGTTGGTTTTATATTACAAGAAAGGTCTGTCTTACAACAACACAATAATCATTATTTAGCATCAACTTATTTAACTAAATGTTTATCACAGGTATATAATAAATCTCATTGATACGACTTGATCCACAGTATATTATTCTATGCTGTATTACAATCTTTAATATCTCACAAACGACTAAACTTCGACTAAACGACTAAACGATATCAATAAGATAATGATTACACTATCTTACATTGTTTCCTAGGTGATAAAAAAGAACAAGCAAAACAGAATATTGAAACACAGTAGCATTAAATAGTCAGAACCATATTGTACCTAAGCCGTCGTCGAAGGAGAATAGGACGAACTAGTCGAGTTTGTCGACTTTTATAGCTAGCTTAAACGTTATTTACACGTTTGACAGTTGAACAACTGTCAAACGTCATGTCTGTTTTTATTTAAATGCCACTGCTGTGTTACAAACATGAAATGTTTCCCTAATATCAATCCATAACTCTCACGGGCACTCTCTGGTGATATATATATATATATATATATATATATATATATATATATATATATATATATATATATATATATATATTTTTTTTTTTTCGGAATAACTCGCTTACTATCAACTGATCTCAAACTAGGCAGAACTTACACTATTCATAAATCTTACTTACTGGCTTTTCCTTCATTAACGAACCTGACAGGGCCACTGCAACGGCACAGAACGTGGGTTTGTTATAGACCCAGGACAATCTTTGTGCAATGATTTATCTTAAAAGTAAGCAACTTTAGGACTATACACGTATATTTATCTTTTATCTGGTTTCAACAGTGCACTCTCTACCTTATTTGGGATCAAATTACAGTTTGTGAGTTAGCCCAAGACATCATAAGTATTTCATGTCGACACTTAAAATTATTTGTAACACAATCGTCTTTAAAACGAGCAAGAAATAACTTAAAATATTTATTGCTTCTAAAATCTGAACGGTTAGCAACCGTAGCGAATAACATCGTTTGACAGCAGAGAGGTACATACATGCAGGTACATTATTTGATCCCTCCATTTTACATCGACGCTTTAGGCTGCCCGCCCACGTCCGATAATCGGTGACCAATTTTTTGTCGGTGAAAAATAAAACACACTGATACCAATAGCGCAACGCACACGTCCTACAAAAAGTAAGTCAGAAATAAAATCGGTGCATCCCGGCCGATCCGATTATCGGTGAAATATGGAACGTTCGGAAATGTAGCGTAAAACGCACGCTACTCACCGACAGTCGGCCGCATACATTTGCAAGGGAAGGACGAGTGTTGCGTCAGTGTCATTAATCGGCGATAGAAGTCGATATTGAGAGTTTGTCGTTGTCGATATAGAAGAAGTAGAAAAGCGACTTGTTTTATGTGACACCGGATTGGCCTAGTATCACGATAGAAACAAAAAAAAACACTATGGGAAGAAATATGCCTTTTCATTAAATTCTTGTTGGGCAACGTATAGCAAACAAAAATACAATATCTCATAATATTTATTCAAGTCTTAGTTTTCTATTATAATTTTGTTAGATCCTTATAATACCTTAGTAGATATATGCAATCGTGGACAAACAGTTCCGCGTAGTTTTTACACTATATAAATTTACATTTCCCACTACACAACACAGTAATGTCATCCTACTGTGGAATAGACGGAAGAAAAAATTCAAGGAATGTATAATAATATATTTTCCTTCCTTCTGGATGAATGCACTTCCTCATAATAGTGTCCTGATGTGTAATAGCGTGTTCTACTAATACCAGAAGCTTATCAAATGCATTAATTGACATTCTATAATATTTAAAAACTTGTCTGGTCGAAGTCTCAGATCAGCATGACGAACATTAAATATCCCCTTCAATAATTTCTGAGAGATTATTGGGTCAACCCAGAACTTTCTTTTTCTCTTCTGTTCCTCAAAAGCCAAAGACAAACCTCTCTTAAAATCCTCCTCTGTAAATCCACCTTCCTCCTTATTATCATGAGATTCTCTCCGTCCATGATGTGCTGCTCCCTCGATAGCCACAGACAAAATGACGGACGTAGGCGTTGAGTCGTCCACAAAATCGGAGGAAAAATCGGCCTGATTATCTGTCCTACAAAAAGTCTGACGTGACCGGGCAGCCTTACAAAGACTAAACCGAAATAAGTCAAAAAGTGTTACGTAGTGTGTATTTGTGACAAACAAAGCGCACTATAGTCCGCTCGTCCGTAAATCTAGCGTCACTAGCTCCGGGAACATTGACGCTCTCTGATAGATCACTACCAACTCACACTGATAACTTTGTTACTTTTTGATTTGATGAAAAACAATGCATCAAGTTGATGCAAAAGAAAAAAAAGCTTATAATCCCAAAATATGAATATTGATTTTAATAAAAACTGTAAAGACAATCCTGTTATTCGCCAAAATGTTAACGAGTAATTCTCAAAATCGAACTCAAATTATATTTCATATTTACGTGGCTAAAATGTACGTATGTTTTATCGATTAACAATATTTGATTCATAAATTTATTTTTATTAATTCATTCAATATTATTGGCTTCTGTGGTCCAGTGGAGAGCATATGCGACTGCTGATCGTAGGTCCCAGGTTCGATTCCCGGGTCGGGCAAAAGTTTTACTGGGTTTTTGCGAATACTCAGTAGCAGCCCGGAGTCTGGTGATGTGCCCGGTAAAGGCAATAGGCTCCTCCCCTATTACGTGGGACCTAAAAATTCACGGCGAAATGTGGGTGTAATATTTACACCTCTGCCTACCCCTTCAGGGATACAGGCGTGAGACTATAAATAAATAAATACAAATATTATAGGTAGGTACTCCGAATATGAAAATATTTTAAATTAAGTGTTGGGATGGACAACACTATGAAGATAATTTAAACCTTTTACAAAACAAGGTCAAAATATAACGCCAGACTTAATAGCAGAAGGAGATCTCCTAAAGAGAGGTTCTAAATAAGCTTCTTAATTATTTCAATGAGCTAATTTATTGTTTGGACTTATTTGGGAGACAGATGTCTACGAAAAATGTAGCATTAGTCTATATACAGTAACTTCTACACTATACAAATATATGACGAAATATGTAACTAAACTCCGAACTATAATTAGTACCTATTTGTTGTATGATAAGGCCCATTATGTTCGCGAAACGTACTATAATACGTGTCTAGATTGATAAATATCGACGTAAATATCGTCCTTCAAGATGGCAGAGGCTCGTGGGAAACGTAGGCCTTCGCGGTCTGCGAGCTCCCAAAGAGAACGTATTGCCAAGTAGGGGCTTGACCTTAACCCGTACGTATTAGTATTGAGCTCGTAGACGACCATGGGATCACGAGGAGACTCTCTCCAAAGGATCAGCTGGAAGCGACGGTCATCAAGGTGGATAATAGTCTGCCTGAACATGATTTTTATGGCGGCTACAAAGACAACCTGATGTCGTCGGAAGCTGGTGATGGCGTCACAAAGGTCCTTGACCAACTTGGGACCAGAATGCAAGCACTGGTTCAAGGATACGCCTGTTGAAGTCTGCGCAGAACCATCAAACACTGTGCGCAGCTTGCCAGTTGATGGCTTCAATACCGCATGATGCGGGAGAAAGTAATGCTCCACCGAACGCCAATCCAAATTTGACACAGACATGTGTCCCAATTGTTCATATTCTCTCATGAACTCAATGTACTTCTGTCTGAGCTCCGGATGACGACCCATGCGACGCTCCATAGCCAACAATCTCTTTTCGGCTAAAGGTCGTGACTCACCAAGGGGAGGCCGAACAGACAGGAAGGGTAGCCTCGTAATAATCCGACCAGAACGGAGTCGACCCGTGTTGTTCTGGAAGAACAGCTCGCACTCCTCATGTTCTGGATTCAAACGGGCAACTTGAGGGGGCTCCTCTACCTCCCAAAACCTCTGAACTGCATCAGAGAGAGCAGAGCCTACAGCCAACAAATTATCAAGTTCGGGTGGAGGGCGTTCCTTAGGTACAGGTCCCATTAAAGCAAATCCAAATAGGGTCGGGATGGCAGTCAAACCATTTGGCACCAAGACCCGTTTCCCACCAATCAAAATTCCACCGAGGACATCAGAGCCAATCAACAAGTCGATTTGTCCCGGTGTGTCAAATTTGGGGTCTGCCAGTTCCAATCCCGATGTCAAATTCACCACAGCAGCAGGTAGCTGTTTCTGTGGATGCATGCTCAAAATATTCTTCAGCACAATAGCCGAGGTTTTAATCCTCGGGTGTGAAGATTGAACAGGGCCAAACAAAACCTTAACTTGCCCTTCAACATTAGAGGCTACGTCCCTTATGCCCCGTATACAATTTGGAAAAGAGCCCATATTTAATTTAACCTGCCCTACCAAATAAGTGGAAACAATGCAACCTTGTGAACCTGTGTCCAATATAGCACGGACAACAACAGAGGTCCCCGTGGGTCCCCAGACCCTAACAGCAACCGTTGGTAGGATAACGGTCTCAATCCCCCATTGAGAGGTTGGCGTTATAGGGCAGGGGTCAATGAACTATTGTTGCCTGGGCGGCGACCGTTGGCCAGGACCAGGCAAATCAAAATGGGGGTGCGGCTTGAAGTCCTCAAAGGCGCGATGACTCGATCCGCACGCCATCTGTGGGGGGTCATAGTGACGCACCCGCCCAAATCGAGGTGGGCGCGAGTCAAGGCGGGGACGCTCCGCCAAAGGAGGGGAATACCTGGGGCAGCAGTCATGGTGCTGGTGACGCTGAACAGCACATTCAGGTGCGCGAGAGAGAGGAGGCGTGCGCACGCTACGGTTCTCCAAGCGGGGTGAGCGGCGATCAATTAAGCGAGGCGACTCTCGGCTACGCGCCGGTGAGCCTCGGCTGCCACCTTCAAAACACCCGCCCGTGCGCGGCGTCGGCTGGTTGGACAAGCGGCCTACCTCTCTGGCATTCATGCAGAGAATGTCCAAATGCTGTCCTCCACAGTGAGGACAGGGACGAAAGTTTGGGCAGTCTCGCTGGTAGTGGGACCCCAAGCAAGAGAAGCAAAGGCGGCGGGCATTCGCGATGCGCCTACGAGAGGCGACATGTAGGTCCAAGAATGCCCTACAACTGGCCGTTCTGTGCCCCGTGACCTTGCAGTAGGAGCACTCCGCTGGGCTCTGCGTGACCGCAAAGCGAGGAGGGCGCCGGTCAACATTGGCTCGGGTGTGAACGCGAGCCTGCTCCTTGACCTTGGGCGGCTGCGACTTAGCCGGCGTGTCACCACCGGAGTTGTCCAAGACCCGGCACTCATCCTCCAGGAACTTCTCCAGGTCAGCAAAGGGGGGCAGATGGGTCGCGCTATCCCCACCAAAGCGCTGTTCAAAACGCGACCTCATGTCGGCAGGCAGCTTTTTCAGCACAATGTGCACCAATAGATAGGACCATTGGTCCACGGGCAGGTCAAGGCACTTAAGTGCGTTGATGGCCACCAAGAGCGGGTTCAAAAGTTGGGTGCGCAACCCAGAGACCCGGGTGAGCGTCGGCAAACCCAAAATCTGCTCGATGTGCGTGTCGGCGAGGCCACGCTTATTATGGTACCTACGGGTAATTAGGTCCCGAGCCGTCTGGTACGCCTCGTCAAACACGGGCAGATGCTGGATGAGGCCCTTAGCCTCCCCATCCAGAACCGACATTAAATATGCCAATTTTTGTGCTGGCCGAAGGTCAGCCCTGTCATTGACCAGGCTGTCGAACAAATTAACGAAGCCCAGGTAGCTTCCTAGGCAGCCATCAAAATGGGGGAGGTCCAAAGTAGGGAGCCTACTCACCAGCCCCGGTGCTGACCTAGGAAGCTCCTGCTTCAGGCCGGGTTGCCCTTCCCTATCGGCAACTAGTTGTCTCGCACTATTGGAGACAGCATCATACAGGTCTAAGACCTGGGCATAGTCTTCGCTGACCTTATTTCGCTGGTCAGCGGTGAATTCATTTACTGACACTTCAAGACAGCAAGTGCTGAAAGTGCGGAATTGCTGTTCCACACTTGCCAGGCGAGCGTCAATCCGCTCGTACCTTTGTAGTAAGGCCTGCTGGCGATCAGGCCGGTTCACTAAGGCACTGGCCGAGGCAAACCAGCGCAAATCTGATGCAATAGCACCAGCAGCCGCACGCAAGTCCTTGATAGCTGACATAATCAAAATTTCAAAAGAGCCCGGACAAGCGTTAAGTAATGTTACCAATCAAAACTTAATTTTTCTTAATTCTTTGAAACCAACAAAGTATTAGCCTGTTTACTGCTGGTACAAGCAAGTGACAGGTATCTACTGTCCAAAAAAATTAATAGTTTCAATATATATTGACACAAAACAAAGTCAAAGTTATCAAAAGTTATAACTTATAACAAATTAAAGGTTGAAACTTCAAATTAATTAATGAATTATTTGCAACAGACAGACTGGCTGTGTTATTTGAGATATACAATAGTAAGTAAGCACAGAATACGTGTTACCTAGCAATATTATCTATATATTATAACAAACAAAGGTTTATCAAAAGTTTGGTTGTTATAAGTAATGATTCAAACTTAATATAATTATGAGATAAACTAAATTTACTAAAAATTTATTGATACATACAGCTGTTATGTATCCAAACAAACTGACTTATTAATAGTAACAGCAACAAATTTATGCTAGATTTCAACAATTACTGATTGAGGTTATGTGTGACAATGTGTTTCAAATTATCTAGGTCAACTTATACAATTAAATATTTTGTATTTTAGACAATACTGACCTGAGAACACTACAACACTGTTAACCTGTTAATAAATGAGATGTTTAGCTCAGATACAAGTTTACAATATAGGCACAGTTAACCACGCTCTGCTACCAAAATTTATGTCTAGAATTAGGCTAGAAGGAGCTGGGATTAATTGCAGCAGATTTGTGGAAGCGTGACTCTATTCATCAGCCCTTATCAGCCACAACAAATCTCAGACACAAATGTACCGTGTTGCACAGCGAATACAAGTATTAAGTAGGTACATGAAAATTTTACCTTATATCTCCTGGTGAAGTTCTTGAGTGGAGTCCTGGAGGCAAGCTAGACACACACGAGACTAAATTGGACAATATTAGCAAGTGAGTTATCTTTACTTTACCAGACTCCAACGCAGCATTTTCAATCAGGAATTCACACACGTGTTTTACAAAGTTCAATGTTCAATATATCACCAATTTACCACAAACTTTGCCGGAAGTCAAAAGCGGTAATTGTTAGTAATTACAAGTTAATTCAATTCGCGTTAATTCAAAAGGCGATCAATGTACTTATATCAATTTATATAAATTATTACAAACGGAGACAGCCCAAAACCGGCGTGTTAATTTTTCAAGGCGGGAAGGAAGTGACAGTTCAGTGTGACCATTGTCAGAAATTTTCAATAGACTAAACAAAATGTTACTCAATCGATCTAATCGATTTGACTTATAATAAAAACTAATTCTATTTCAAACAATAGTCACTGCTAATTGACAAAATATGTTATTATTTTCTTATTTATATAGATAAATCTCTTTTTAGGGTTCCGTACCTAAAAGGTAAAAAACGGAACCCTATTACTAAGCCTCCGCTGTCTGTCTGTCTGTCTGTCCGTCTGTCTGTCACCAGGCTTTATCTCATAAACCATGATAGCTAGAAAGCTGAAATGTTCACAAATTATGTATTTCGGTTGCCGCTATAACAACAAATACTAAAAATAAAAAAAAAATAAAAAAATAAGGGGGGTCCCATACAAAAAACGTGTTTTTTTCGTATTTTTCGCTCAAAATTACTAACTGTTACAGGTAGACGCTTTAAATTTTTACAGAATATGTAGTTGTATATTACCTTTCAAAATAAATAATTAAATTTAAAAAAAGTAAATAATAAAGGGGGGCTCCCATACAACAAACGTAATTTTTAAGCAATTTGTTACTCGATCTTAATAAACAGGTAGAAACTTATAAAGTATTTAAGTATACATACAACGAACGTGATTTTCTTTTATAGATGATGGTACGGAACCCTTTGTGCTCGAGTCCGACTCGCACTTGCCCATTTTTTTCTTGTTTATATGTTTATATAGATTGTACTTATAGACAATCTATACAAATAAATAAAATTGACATGTCTGTCTGTGATTTCAAAATGATTGTATTTTCAAGTGTTTTTGTCTGCCTGTCTGTTTGTCCGGGGATTGCCCCGGAAAAACAGAAGAAAAGTCAGCATTTGAATCAATTTAGCCATTCCAGAGATTGCTCTGGAATGGCTAAATTGATTCAAATGCTGACTTTCACTGGAAGGTTTCACAGGACTTTATCGCACTACATATAGGTTACAATTTGACCCGGTAGGTAGCGCTGTTGTCGTGTTACCGAGTCATTACTTTTTGTACTCATCTATACATACATATAAATAAAATTGACGTGTCTGTCTGTGATTTCAAAAAATTATGTGTTTTCAAGTGCTTATAGTTAGTTACACGATTCTATGTCAGTAAGTCGATACCGAGTCTATATAGTATATTTGTATAGAAGCGTAGGTCACTCATCATTAAATTTCGAAATTGTCAGTGCAAAAATTTTATTTGGCTACGAAGTAGGTAGTTCAGTCATTTTAGGCGTCCACTAAGAACGAATTTTACGAAAGGGCTGTATTGAGGCTTTCTTAAATTTCTCGCAAATTTGTATGAAAGTTAAAATAAAATGTTATTATTACCCGCGTGCGAAGCCGCGGGTACCAGCTATTTTTAATAAGTAATGTACTTAAAATTAAATTTACATTTTATTGATAGACCGCCAAAATAAAAATTAGCTCAATTTGGGTGATCTCCTATATTTATCAAATTATTCTAGTAGGGGAGCTCATGAAGGGATTTCGGGATTTACTCGAGCGCGTCAGATATTGATAGCATCCATGTCCTACGTATTTTTAATAAAGTAGGAATGTTAATCGAATCGTTTGCATAGTGGGTGGATTATGTACATTTTTATCATTTTAGCTTTGCAACCTAATAGGTCTCAATGACGCTCGAGTAAATCCCAATTCCGCATCGTGAGCTCCCCTACTATGCACAATTCACCATAATTCTAATTAAAACCAAATATTTACATTCATATACATATATATTTTATACTAGCTTTTGCCCGCGGCTTCGCGCGCGTTGAAGTTGGGGTAACATAAATTTACTTTCAGTCTCAAGTTGTGTGAAGGAGCTCCTGATTAGTCTAAAGAGTTCAGAAACTCTATATAGTACAAAGTAATTCGGTCAGTATCCATGACATTATCTACCATGATATATACCGAATATATATCTATAAACACTTTCGCATTTATAATATTAGTAGAGAAAATCGTTTCAGCCGTTTAAGCGTAGTCTATAATTATTAGTTTATATATGCAATCAAAGTGCACAATTTATGACAATATGTATGTATGATGAAGAGGCAGCGATAGCCTAGTGGAGATACCAACGGACTGCCGTGCAGAGGGTATCGGGTTCGGTCCACGGCGCGCACCAATGACTTTTCGGAGTTATGTGAATTGTAAATTATCGCTTGCCCCGAGCCTCGGAGAGCACGTTAAGCCGTCGGTCCCGGCTGTCATGAAGATCTTTGACAGTCGTTATAGGGTGACTCCCTATAACGACTGTGTGTTATAGGGAGTCAGTAGCTATAAACAAACTGACACTAGGCTAAACCATGGAATATCGCTATCCCTTCGGGTTGCGGAGGTCAGATAGGCAGTCGCTCCGTGGAAAAGCTAATATTCAGCCAAATCTGGTTAGACTAGAAAGCGGACCCCGGTTTGAGACTGGGATAACGCTAGGCGGATGATGATGTATGATGTGACTACTGACAGATATACGATAGCACATGCGCAGCACTCAACTTACAGCGCATGCGTTTTTACTTCCAAGAGGTAAATATGTCCCGTAGGATCAAACTTCTAACCTCCCTAAAATCCCTCCCTGTTTAAATTTGCAATTTATGGTTGCCTATGACCATAGTAAAAACAGAATAGTAGGATAGCTTCATACAAATCGGCCGCCGCGCTGGTTTGAATGTACGCGTGAGTCGCCGGCGCCGTGTACGCACGCACTTTTCCCGCACACAATCTCACGAGCGCGGCAAGCTCGGCGCGGATTCAGTACGGGATGCGCCGCGTGTCTGATCGAGCGCATTCATGTAGGTACTACACTGCTCGCCCGCTTGAATTGTTTATATACATTCAGTTTTGTAATAAACGTTATTAATATTATACAATGTGTTAAACGTCAGTAAATTTAACTTGTTACTTTTTCTCATTAAAAAAGACATTTAGATAGTTCTATAACGCTTAGGTAGTCAGTAGGTATTTGAAAAAAAAAATTCAAGCTTAAATTGTGAAGTATTCAATGCGATCACTTAAAAAAGCGTCGTAAAAGCGCGAGCGCCGACAAAGCCGGCGCCGCCGCGGTGTAAACAAGTGACAACCCGTGCGTCAACGCAAGAGTAGGCAATTAACTCGCCGAGCGGCCTTAGCTAACCTACTATTCTGTTTTTACTATGCTATGACCGTCTCCATGGTCCAATATATCTCTTATATTTTTATTAAATTTCGACAAAATATGTTCAGCCGTTTTAGTGTGAAAACGGAACATACATACATACACACTCTCGAATTTATAATATTAGTAGTGATATAAAAATATTTGATTTAATATATTTTTTTATATTTGCTGTTTGTCAATTTTTTTGTGCCCATGGGCGCGCATCGCCATCAGTGGCGGAAAAGTAGCCAGAGCGCAGTTTTCCATGAATATTTGTTTTCTGTTATTACAATACAAAATGCATACAAAATTATTTTAATCGATCTAAAATTTTCTCGATTTGTATACATCATACAACTTGGAACAGTCCCTCCGCGACCATGACCGTTGCAAGCCGGTAGAAACGTAGGAGAATAACAGAGGTATTTATGCCTTCAAATAAGTAAATTATCGCGACTAAGACCCGCTAGATAATATTGTATGAAGATTATTTTTCCTCGCAAGTGTGTTGAAAAATGAGAAAATCATTTCATACTCGGTTCCTTAACCAATAATAATACTTAATATCGCCTCAAGTGTAAAAGCACACTCGTATCATAATTTACTATTTCTATAATTTACCTTTAGTGCATTACGATTATTGATAACGGCTCAAGATTGTTTTGGCCGTGTCGACAATCGCGCTATACTGTTTCTATTGTGTATGTGTGGATAGCTACGCACACATACACGATGCTGCCGTCTTTTACCTAAACTCGAGCGTTATAATTTTGTGAAATGGCTCTTAACGTCTCATGAAAAAAGAAGTATACCATCATAATATAGGCAATCTTCTTAAAATAAAGAAAATAGTAATCGGAAAACATTCATTTAAAAGTTGTAGAATCTAATAAGAATTTTTTATTTTTCTTTTACCAAGCTAAATAGCTTTCACCGGACTTGGCGGGATCAGGAATCTAATTCGTGCCATCCACAAGGCTAGTTAATAACTTTGATATCTGTGTTTGTACTTACCTTCCTTATATGGTATACTGAACGACGACGGTCTCGATACTTGAGGAAGAAAAGTGTGATTGGCTTTGACTATTGCAGAATCTTATTATTGCAATGCTTCGAACGATGATTGCTGTACAAAAAAAATGTAAATGGCTCACAAAATGTTTAAAACCGACACTAAATTTCAAGAATTCTTTATCAAAGCCTGTCTTGTTGTTAGCAAAATCCTTATGACTTATTGGCGATATTTTGATAGTTAAACTACTTCTTCTTCTCCAAAGCTTTTTCTAATTATCTGTCCTAGTCTGTATTTTCCAGTCATATCTTTCTTTTGCGCATGTTTTGTCTATTTGGTTCTCTGTCACATCCCTCTGAACTGTCGTCAACTAATTTGTGCGAGGTCTTACGCGGTGTAGTGTCGCCGTAGGAAGTTCATAGCTACAACACAGTATATAAAGTATGTACCATGTGATCTTTAGTACGGCGAAGTACATGGCTATACTATTGTAAGTGGCGTTATTTTACCTTATCTATAATAAGAAAGACCTTGTAACCTCTGAAGCTCTGACTATCTGCTCTGGCTCTTAGTATGGCGTAGAATTTAAGCAAACGCCTCGTTGTTTAGCTTATGTTGTGGGTTCGATCCTCGCACGAGACAAACTTTGTAACATACTCAATTTGTTACGTTGTTGTTGATTAGATGTTTTTAAAGACCTCGTGGCCCAAGATTTTCTTTTTTAGAGATATAAAAAATCTGTAATGTACATGTCTAATATATTGTCCAGGATATCTAACTGCAGTTTCAATGTGGGGTCCGCTTACTAGTATAACGTGATTTGGCTGAATATTAGCTTTTTCACAGAGCGACTGCCTGTCTGACCTCCGCAACCCGAAGGGATAGCGATATTCCATGGTTTAGACTAGTGTCAGTTTGATTAGAGGGTGCTGACGCCCTGTAACGATTGTCAAAGATCTTCATGACAACCGGGACCGACAGCTTAACGTGCTCTCCGAGGCACGGGACAAGCGATAATTAACAAGTCAGTTCGCACATAACTCCGAAAAGTCATTGGTGTG
Source organism: Euclidia mi (assembly GCA_944739405.2). NCBI lineage: Eukaryota > Metazoa > Arthropoda > Insecta > Lepidoptera > Erebidae > Euclidia > Euclidia mi. Next base: position 111,742,222 of record OX123184.2, read on the forward strand.
CGCCGCGGATTCGAACTCGATACCGTCTGCATGGCTATCGCTGCCTGTGTATATCTAACTGCTTATTTTGGAATAAATGAATGTTGCAAGATCATAAAAATTACTACTATTTCATCTTGTTGAAGGTATTTGACCTCGTCTTGTGTGTGTTTTACGCTTGCTATATTATGGAGATAAGCAGAGACTATGGCCCTTTGTTCGATAAGCTTTATAATTAATAGGATTCTTAGGTTAGATTTGAAAAATTCAATTAGTCTGATTTTGTCCAACACTTCAATTAAATGAGAAAAAAATGATTTTCTTTTTCATACTGATATCGGTTCTACTTGTTGTTATAAGTTCTTATATCATATTGTTATAATCCTATTGTAATAAGTTCGTCCAAATATCTTCGGCAGAAGGTTGTCATCCTCTGCTAAGCTTACTTACACATGTAAAAGTACATAACATGGATTTGTTAGTCGTTGGACCTAGTATTTAATCACAATATATTATTTGATTTCTATAGGCATAATAAAAAAATATATTAGTTAGGGTACTTTGAGATAACTTTTAAATTCAAGACAAAGACAAATACGGTACCTATAAAGAAATCAAGACGTCGGCGTCGGCTCCTTATAAAAATATGTAGTTTCTAGATCATTCGGTTTAAATGGAAAACTTAGTGAGTTTGAGAAACCAGTATAGAATCCGTAAAATGTATTTTGATTTGAACAAATACATATATTGTTATAGGCACATTTTAATAAAATAGTATTTCACAATACAATAGATTTTCAGTCGGCCGAAAAAAAATAAACTTATTGATTTTTTTATCTGCGTCATACGCTTGTAATCCAATATTTGGTCGGTACACACACGCAAAGTGTTTGACTACGGGCGTCAAGCCCATATGGAAACAGAGTTGGCTTTTATCCGCAATTTTTAATCCCTAAGCCGATGTTAGAAATATTTTTTTACATGTAGGAAAGCCGGGAAAATATTTATATGTATTTTTTACTTAGCAAGGCTATTATTATATTACATACTAGCTGTGCCCGCGACTCTGTTCGCGCGGAATTGGTCTTTTCATTAGGCTACAGAATTGATACCTAAAATGTTTAAAAGTTGCATGTAATACCTATATTGAGTCGTGTAGATGTAGATGTCCTAAATATAGCTTAAATGACTTTCACTTGTTCGTGCGAGTCCACACCGCGAAGTTACCAATCGCGAGTAAAAGATCAGAAAATTCCTGTGCATGTTCGTTGCCTCATAATCGCGATCGCATATTTTATGTCAAGTGCATAGCGATTATACAATCCCATAGTTATGAACTCCTTAGACAGGCTCTAATTTCATCAGCTCTTGTCTCATATTGTAAGGTGGAATAACAGACAGAGTCTAACGAAAATCGCCACGGAAAGTACTGTTATACCGCCCATGGGTTCGAAATTTTCCTTGATTTCCCTTGGTTTGCGATCTACATGCTTAGACCGCTTCACGGTTTGCCATCGTATATTCATCTCATATGATAAGATAACAATAATGGTAAATCTTAGCTTTGTCACTGCTTTTGAGGTATAACAAACAGAACTCTGCGTGGTCCAAGTCGATCGGAATTTTAAACATTGTAGGCACTTTTTAGGATTCTTTATCCAAAAATGGCAAAAATCGGAACCCCGATAGATTCGCCATGTATTTGTTAGTCTGTCTGTCTGTACTTCCGTATGTCACAGCCATCTTATACCGAAACCATTAAGACAACATCATTGAATATTTTTAGAAAGATGTATTCTGGGAACCGCTGCCCGACTTTTATACATAAAAAAGGAATGACAATTAAGGGGTCCTCTCCATACATGGAGCTGACGTGAAAATATTTTTACAATGCGGCGTGGATAGGTATTTAAAAATAATGTTAGGGTACCTGAAATTATCAATTTCTCGAAGTCAATCGTTTGAAAGATAGACGCTTCCAAAGTGTTTAAATAAGTATCGTTCCCCCGCCCCTCCGACTTTTGAAGTAAGTTTCCCCCCAAACTTTTGAAGTAAGAGAGTGACAAATAAAAGTATTCTATTCTATTCTATTCCAAATCTAAAAAAAGATATGTTGTAGATCGTAATAAAAACTTCCAACGAAAATTAGTTTAAACGATATGTGGTCAGCAGTTTTTACATTCAAAAATCGCAAATATACCTTGGTCGTTAATACAAACATTATGAAAAACAAAGTTATTTGTACCGGTGAAAAAGTGATAGTGGTATATGGTAAGGTGAAGATAATGGATATGTTTAGTGTATACTTCTAGCACGGAGCCCTTCATGGGCGAGTCCGACTCGCTCTTGATTTAATTATTCATCCTTGCAACAATGTGGCTGTTTCCTGTCTGTATATATTAAATCATTATGTTACTGATTGAATGACCGACAACTTGCAGCCAAAACTACCTATTGGTTGCAAGAAGACAACATTTCTTATCTAAAATATAAAAATTTTAAGATGACATATATTTTGCTTGACGACCAGCCGCTTGTACTATGAAAGGATTTCTCAAAATTCTCATGAAATCAGGAAGATATTGTAAAATTAATAAAAATGAGCGGGTATAGCTGCGATCATCCTATAGTTCCCGATGAACCAACAGCAAGCGCAATCTTACTTTAGCTTCGTTCCTTTGCCGAAATGACCATTGTAGGCAAAGTCTTCGCGTTCCACCCGGAGCATCTACAAATAGTATTTTTCCCAAATCACTATCCACGCTACGACACAATCGATCATAATTATATTAAACGCTGTTCTTCAGTAACTCTCGAGTCATCATTTTGCAGGCTTTCGGCTAGTTCTAATGGGTAATAGTTTATTTAGTATATGGCGTAATCTTTATTCATACACACACCAGCAAATAATGGTTCGGGCAGGCCATATTGAGAAATAGGATAGATATGTCTACTGTCAAGCAACGGTTTACTAAATTGTTGTGGGAACCTAAAAATATCCTCGGCCAATTTGTCTTCATATTTATGCCATAACTATGCAGCATCTCAAACCCATGGCGTAATCGATGAGGACTTTTACTTTTACTTGCTTCAGACAATGTCATCCCAGTGTTTATCACCCTCCACTAAAATGAAATGACTTGCCACTCTGTGAACTGTTTACATATACATGTGCGAATAGGTCCAGCCTAAGCTGAACCCTATTTAATATAATTAATCATACAGATTTAAGCTCAATTTAAATTGGAAAATCCAAATGTTCGAAAATATCCTATTTATAATCTTTCAACCCTTGTAATTGTACAGTAGACTGATCATAATATATTAAGTTTCAACCAATTCAACTAAAAATATACTTTTATAGAACAAATTTTAAACGAACAAATAATAATAATAATAATAAAACGCCTCTGGGGCAGTCGTTATCTCATCATGAGACTAACGCAATCTCAGAGGGCAGAGTAACAGCTTCCAAACATCACCTTTGTCTTGTGATATATATTACAGGATAGTAAGAAAGCTTACAAACCACAGATAATTACGGGGAAACCCGCTCCGGGTCACGAGACCCGCGATGGCGAAACCGGTGCCGCACCGCTCTACACCTCTAGCCGCTCACACCGGTGTTGCCCTCTTGTTGCCTTTAAGGTAGAGTTTGTTTGCCTTGGCGGCTATTTAGAGAGGGTCCATCTAGTGAGCTGGCGAGTCACCGTCTGCCCCTTTTCGACGTACTATAAGAGTACTTAGGGCAGACGCCGGCATTCATCCATAGTTTTTATCTAAACCTATCCATTTAACACCCATCCCAATACATACATACATAGTCTCACGCCTGTTTCCCCGAAGGGGTAGGCAGAGGCATATTAAACGCCCACTTTTCGCCAGTGTTTTGATCCCACGTAATAGGTGGCGAGCCTATTGCCGCTTATCGGGATATTTTGTTTGCCAGAGCCTCGTCCGCACCCTATGCACCCAATAGCCCAGAGTAATTAGTTTCCATATAAGTAGCAATAGGCCCTCACCTGCTGCGGCTAACCTGTGACTGTACTTAATAGTGCGGTGATGGAGGCGCCTCAGTAGGTGTTCCATTACATTCTAGATTAAAACTCTCAAAGGGCCTCTGCGCGTTGGACCTTTGTCTCCGTGTACGCCTGCTAAAGGGCCGGGTATTGTTCTAACAAATTAGAATAATACCCGAGAAAGAGAAACAAATAATAATAATAGTTTTTATCATACCGGTCCATTTATCACCCATCCTCATAACCTTATTCTAGTAGATTCCACATTCAAGCAATAGTCCTGCACGTGCTGCGGCTAGTCCATAGCTGTACTTAATAGTGCAGTTGTGGAGGCTCCGTTGCACGTGTCCCATCACATTTTAGATTAAAACTCTCTACGGGCCTCTGCACGTTGGATCCATATCCCCGTGTAAGCCTACCAACGGTCCGGTTATTCTTTTAATACCAAATGTTAGAAGAATAACCGTGTAAAGAGAAACATAATAATAATATTCTACCACATTCACACAACACCGTCTAGTCCCAAACTAAGCAGAGCTTGTACTATGGGTACTAGACAATGGATAAACATACATATATACTTCTTTTTTGTAAATATATACATATTATACATAGAAACACCCAGACCAAGACAAACATCCATGTTTACGCACACAAATGTTTGACTTGAGCGCGAATCACACCCGAAATGTATCGTAATGTTTAATTTGACACAACTATTTTATTATGAACCGATTCGTATAAAACAAACACTAAATGTTATGTGGGGCTTACCACAATACATCAGTGAAAATCGCATTCCAATTCTATTAGCCGTTTCTGAAATTAGCGTGCACAAACGCACAGACAAACAGACAAAAAAATTAATAATTATATTTTTGGCTTCTCTTCCTTTATATAGATTTCTCCTGAACATCTTCCATGTACATACATCGATCACTTACAGATTTAGTAAATGTATGTATAGATGGCCGTTTCGCGCGTTGAACAAAAATCAACCGTATAGCCGTACCCATACTTACTGGCGCGGCGAGATTTCTATTTTTTTTTTATAATATAGATAATAAAGTGGACCTTTTTAATATGGGAGTTTGATAAAGATATATCTATGTGAAATACAATATATTTATGTATTTATAATACACCTTGAAGAAATACCTAACGATTAAACACGTTATTGTAGATAATTTATAAAAGATAGCTATATACTATAATCTTTGTAGTACATACTTTTGGTGTATGATCAACGTATGCGAGGATAAGAGTTCGAAAGCGCATTTTCATCCGACTTGCTTCAAATTTATCGTCACTGCTCAGCTCCTATGTGTCTAAGCGTTATGTTAAATAGCCTATAACCTGCTGTAATGGTGTTGCTGGCTACACCAAATTAAATAATAATATATAGTCCTTAGGTCACATACTTGTTTCCACATGTGTTTGTCTTATCGCTACGATGGCGCCAACGTTATGCAATTAGTAAACTCATAAATTCTAAGCGTTTGACAAATTTATAAGAATTATGTGACAGGCATATGAGTAAAGAAATAGCCATGAAATATGAGAAAATATTGGCACTGTAGTGTTCACATGCGGTATAGTTGAGGATCATAAAAAAAGGGATCAACGATAAGAAACTGACCCTATCAGATAGTAAGGGTTCGAGAGGCGTTGCGTTGGTTGTGTTTGACTGGACAGTCGGTGTTAGGACGCGGAGGTTGACAGATCTCGTGGTAGTTTAGGAAATACGGGTTTGTGGTGTTTGGAGACAGTCAATGTTGGGACGCGGAACCGGGCAGATCTCGGACAGTCAGTCTTAGGACGCGAAAGAGGGCAGATCACGGGAACGCTCTAGCGGGGTGGTTGAGACAGTCGGTCTTAAGGCGCGAGAGAGATCGGACCTGGCCTAGCGCGAAAGAGGTTCGGTGTTGGTCGATAATTAGTGCTTAGTGATATCGAAGAACAAGGCGAGCGGCTTCAAGAGAAGGTGATCAGCACAGGGCAAGGGGTAAGTTTGGCAGTGACGCAGCTAAAAGTCCGGTGAGTGTCTGTTATTAACTTTACTGTAATTTATTGCATGAACTGTATAACATTAATAACTCTGTTGTGTATCTATGTCTATATCACACCATATATATATACCAGGCTGACTAAAATATAAAGTTCTCTATGAGATATTGTACATAGTTATATTATCAATAACCGCGTGTACCATTAGTAGTGGTTCGTACCTTGTAGATGATGGATGTAAAGACGAGCGATGTATGATGGGAGTCTCCGTATTCGCGATCAGGTGGTAGAATGCAGGACTTTCACAATCGCTGTCTAAACCTGCGTACAGGCCAGTACATAGCAGCTGACAAGGTTTTAAAGAGCGAAAGAAGAGCCACCTGTCGGTCACGCGGTAGCAGTAAGACCGTGCGGCTAATCTAGCGGCGATTGTAACGAGAGCTCCCCTGCAAACTATGCGCGATGGCTTAATACGTTCTAATTGACTATGTTTGTATGGGCTTCAATGTTGTGACTTGCGGCAAGGAGGCGTTTTGTGACATCAGTTCTGAGACTGTTACTGTACGCTCAATACTATACACTGGATATCGCTGAAATACTCGGCGCCGATAATACTATATGACTAATATACCTGGATCATGTTCTCCGTCTCCCTGGAGCTGCCGTCTCTGAGAAACGCTGCCTTGTACTCAGGTACCAATATGTGAAGCATGAATATATGGAGAGTGATTTTGTGATGACAAACCAATACTAATGTATCGCTGTCTTTAGTATTTTGATGTCCACTTTCATTCAATTATAAGCATTTACGTTTGGTAAATGCTGTCAGCAGAGGAATATAAAGTAAGGACGAATTCCATGGTCCTGCGCGGGGTGGTGCGCGGGAACCCTGGCCACAAAATTACTTGGCGGGGCTGGCATTTTAAACCCAGTTAATAAGAAAACTAAAATTTTAATCAGCCTGGGGTCCATAGGATTCCGTTACACTGCCCAGGAGTATGGACTACAATCGTACCAATAGTTTTTGACCCATGCGTGCACATACAGATGGATAGACAGACAAAAAATTAACTGATTGCATTTTTGGCATCAGTATTGATCACCATTGATCCTCCAATATTCATTTTGAATATATATTCAATGTACAGAATTGACCTCTCTACAGTTTTATTATAAGTATATAGATAAAATCAAAGATGTATTCAATAAAAGGTAAGTGGCATTTTTAATAAAACATTATTTATTTAATACATACACATACAATCTGTATCGCAAGAGACTTTCAAAATATTCAATTAAAGGACGAAAAGAACACCCAGGCTCAATGAGTGGCTTACAAAAAGTATTTTCTTACGTATGGATCGAACCAACATTACTTGGAGCGGCACTTTATGTTGAAGCAACGCTTAAACCACTACGATATCTGCACTGGCAAGCCGAGTTTATAAAGCCATATTGGAATTCTGCTCGATCTGCATAAACATGAGGATTTATTTTTATGGTTTGGTAGTATAAGAAATATTATAATCATATTCTGATGATATATAAAGTATAGATCTGGATTTTGAATAAATAAATTATCTTTTTATATGTATTTAGTTGAGGAAGATTTTGTTACAAAGCCTTTTAGGCCGGTACCAAAACGTAGCACTACTTTCTGTTCTGTGATATAACTCTAAAGCCGATTCCGAGCGGCACATCAAGAAGAACGCGAGTAATATCTCCAAGATATTTTACTGACGATGTAAGAAGATTGCCTCGTGTATTGTTGTTTTAATATTATAAATACTACGAATTACACAACATGTTACACTAAGTTATATCACGCAATAGACGCAAAAATAAACACTGGTTAAATTTCTAGGTCGACAGAAATACGCCACAGTCGCAAAACCGACATATTTTGACATAGAGATACCTTTATCTCAAGCTGTTTTAAGAAAATAATACGCTCTACAGTCTTGTATTGGAAACCTAAGTCATAAGTACTGATCTTGTTTCGATTGAACTGGGATCATTTACAGGCAGAATTACAAGTCTTTCGATGCGTGTTACTGTGATGAATGGTTTCAATACGCACCGAATATTTCGATGTAACAGATGACATCGTTCTACCAGTGTCCACGGTCGTTTACAACTGACATTATGGAGCAATATCATCGTGGTATCAGGCCATACGTCTCGTTGTTGATAACTGGACGGTCAATATAAAAGAACTCGCTCGCAGTATGTCGTATTTTGTTCTAATGGCATAATATCCGTTGAGCGATGTTTGAGGTCCGCCGTCTTATTCGTCCGGTCCACGTACCGTTTACTTATGGAATTGCGGAGACATTCTGCTACTTGCAATTTATTTTGTAGGTAGACGGTTTTACACGAATCTATTATTAATTTATTGTCTGTATTTGTCGACTGAGAAAGTGTTTGTGGCAATGCTGCCTCAAACAAGTGTTTTTAATATAATTTAGCAAATGTATTAGGTGAAGAGTATGGCACAATGTTGTCATGACGTGGTTATGGCAATGTATCTGTTACAGCACTACTTCATAACGCATGTTAAATGTGTAATGGCGCTAAGATATAACGGAATTAACATACGCTGCCTATAAGCTTTGTGAGTGGATTCTTAAGTAATAGTTTATTTTTTAATGAGAGGCCTTCTATGTCATCAACCGATACTGAAGTGTGGTTTGCCGTGTTCGAATGTTCTGCTATAGATTACCTTAGATAACTTTCCAAAGTTCATGATAATAATATAGCCCAGTAATTATGTTTCTTTTTAAAACTGATTCAACACCTAAGATTTGTCCCGGTTGCGATCCACGGCCTTCCCCTTAAAGCCCGCTTTTTTTTTAATCTGATTATCCCAGTAAAAATGATTTTTGTATGACAGTAGAATATATAATAATTCAACTTTAAATAAAACAAAATTTGTAAACATCATAAACTAGACGATGCCCGTAGCTACGCCAGTGCTTAAATTTTTGCTTAGCCATTCTGCCCGTTCCCGTGGAAATTTCGGGAAATCCCTTCTTAGTGCACGTCTACACTCTCTACGGAACATATATGCCAAATTTCAGGTTCTTGAGCCCAGTCGTTTCGGCCGTGCATTGTCTGTCAATCAGTTAGTATCACAAGAAATGTATATATGTCACCGAAAAATAATAATAACCGTAAATTTATAAATTGTTGACGTTAAAATAAAACTAACAGTCTTAGCAGTGGTGTCCCGATAACCTAATCCATGCATTCAATTTTAGAATCGACCTATCGACAGACACAGATAAATTGCTCAAATATATGTCAATCTAAAATTTAATTGACCCGATATAGTTCGTGTCACCATATTTCAAATAGTTTGCTGCTGAAAAAAAATATGTTTAACCTAACAGTGACAAAATTATTGTTAGAAACCACGAGTTTCAGTGACAATAACGATTTTTCATCTGTTTATAGAGACGTTTGTACATCCGCATAGGTCATCTTCTGACCTACGCATTAATAATACAAGGTGTATGGCCATCTGCATCTAATATGACTATTCTGAATTCCAATTTGGAGTCAACTGGCTCGTTGATCTAATGGCTAGTGACTGCTAAGCCTGAGGTCGGGAGTTGGATGCCTGCCAGGAGCAGGTGATGAGCACGCTGTTTTATATGTGTATGCGTGAAATTTATGTACGTATTTTAAAAATAAAAAGGTTTTTTAGCAGTTAACTGGTTGCCATAGTTCAAGTCTGCTTAGTTTGCGAACAGATGTCCGCTTAAGAGTTGTCTCAAGACTTCTATACATCTGGCTACTCCCACGTGGTCATTAATCTACACATACTTTATAGCTTCAACACACAATATCTTTAGTAATTTGCACACTGACCCTAACCTCTATCTTTATAGACCAATCCAATATAGCTTGGTCGGTTACCCTGATATTCACAATATAATTAACAATCCTTTAAGTCACCGACGTGGGAAACAATGTTTGGTGCATAAATACCTATTGTCATAAACTGAGCTGTACTCAGCCAACTGGGCCGACTGTTCGCTAAACCGTAAAATTGAAGTCGATTTGAATTAATGATCGTAGCATTATTTAATGTAGCTTGTAAGTTTGTTGCTCGTAGCGCATAGAATGTATGTGCTAGAATAATTTAGTACTTGACACACTATGCAGTGAATATACAGACTCTATGTGAAATCTAAAACATAGGTTATATCCTATAATATATTAGATAACTGATGAGTTCGTTACGGTAAGATAACGATAGCCTAGTGTCGAAACCAGTGAGAGAGAGAACGGAGTACAATGTAGAGGCCATAGAGTTCATTGCCCACGGCGCTCACAAATAACTCATCAAATGGATAAGCAGATTTAATTGTTAAGAACCGCTTGCACACGCTTGCTAAACTGTGAAGGAAAACACCGTGAGTTAATCTGCGTGTCTTAACGTTCTTCATAACGTTCTCGAAAAACATGATTGTGACACCTGCCAACCCGCACCGGGCCAGTGTGATGACTTACCAATAGCCTAACCTACAGATTATTAAATATAAGACGTCTGCATAATAAGAATAGGCGCGTGCTCGGCAGTGCAACATTTTCTAGTTACGATGAAAAGCTAACACATCAATTCCTGCATATATTTAGAACTGATTATAAATAATTAAGTGACAATACCACACAGTAATGTAATGACATCACATTGCACCGAGCAGTCCACCGCGCCTCAACAACCTCGCTAGCTGACGACTGAATAATATTATTTAATGACAACATGCGACCTGTTTCCAACGTGTGAATTCATAGGGAAGTGCGGATTTGAATTTATGTTGTTTTGATTTCCATACATAGATAACGTTGTGACCATCTGTGTTGTAGCTAAAACCTATTAGTATAGGCAAGATATAGGTGTAATTCTGTAGTTGAAGATTTTAACGATCTTAATTAAGGCTGCGTGCGTAGGGAGTAGTGTGAGGTTTGTGCATAAGCAACGTTTCTATTTATTTAAAGTTACTCAGCGAGCTACGTAAACACTATGCTCGGAAGTTTATCTGAAGGATCGAATTCGGAATGAAGTGATCTGGTAGAGAATCAGAGAGATCGAAGGAAAGCGGGTTAGTCGCATTTGTTGAAGAACCCACGATCATTGGAGTAGTTGTGTTCTAGAGTCAAATCTGAACGTCCGCCAGTTAGGTGTGGAGATAATATACCTACGCCAAGTGGCTGGACACAAAGAGTCTAAAATCAAGCTCAGTGGCGTCCTATCAAACAGAATAATATCTAGTGGATAACGGCAAGATGATATTGATAAGTTTCCTTCATTGAAATATACTCTAACGATAGACGGAGCATTCCCTATAAATATTTTGTTCAAATTGTCTAATGTATGACGTCTAATCGTATTAGCGCAACACGCAGGCGCAAGCAGCTCCAATGATTTACAGTGTCTAGTTATTATTATAGCCAATCAACAACAACCAGTCCTGGGATCTTACCAATGAATATTCAATAGTTCTCTAACGCTACTGGCTGCTTATTGCGATTTCCAAAGATTATTTACTTCACAGAAGAGATGTTTTCTGTCTACAATATTTCATCAACATAATAAGAACAGTTTATTTATGAAAATAAAAGGAATTAATTGCTGGGGGTTTATTTAAGTAAAAAAATAGAATCCATAAACATATTCAGATGTTTTTATTACAAAATAGAAAAATGTATTCGTGGGCGTAAGTTCAAGAGTTGCCTTAGTTGCTTCACGAATAATTCTAATTTTTAAACTTTATATTTATCTTACTATGAGAATTGCTTAAGCATAATTATATACCTAATATATAAGACAGGATTGTTTGTCATTCTGTAAAGATGCCCTTGCTAACCACAGAGTTCTAAACCTACACATGTGGCAGATGGCACTATGTGCTACCATAAGGAAACCAACTATTAAAAAAAAATCTATGACGAAGTAGAACGAGTAGCTTAGTCGGTACGGTATCGACACGGTTCGTCATGTTCGCGGGTTGAATTCCTGTCTAAAAAAATTATTTTGAATTGCAGTTAAATTTACTCTAGCAAGAAATGCTCAAAAATATATTTTAATAACAATTCAATTGCAACCAAACACAATTAATTTTGTGGTTTTTTGTCTATTGGTCGGATAATGGAAATCAGGATATGTTTTGGTCTCATGGTTCAATATTATTTTTGCGTATTTTTCTATAACTGCAAATGTGTACCTACTATGATGAAGTGTTGAAATATTCGTTTATACGGTCATTACGATCAACTTACCAAAAGATAAAAAGAACACAGAATTTGTGTTATACAATGTCAATTTGGTTTTATAACATTAATCAAACTAAAAAACTCTTAAGACCAATACCTTCACGAAGTCTGGTCTTGGTCATATATTTTACCTACAATCACTTGCAATGTATTTCTGCATAGTAGTTAGTCTATGATCGTAAATGACGTCACATAAAAATAAAGAAATACATTTTAATGTGGTATTATGATAGATTTAACTCTTTTATTTACATAAATAATTAAAAATATTGACTAACGCTACTACAGATACAAGTTCTGATTCAAATTAATCGATATTTTATCGCCAGACTGTCAATAAACGAAGCGGACCCACACCGCAGGAAAGTCAAAGTGACACTAGATTGCTTTGCCGGTATGTTCATGCAAAGCATTTGAACAAAGTAAATGTTCTGAATGCTACATCTAGTACTTTAGTACATATATATCTATGGTTTCCTTAGGGAACGAACGATTAAACTGTAAGAAGATTAGGTCGAATTACACAACTGACTTAGACAATTTTGTAACAATTATATTGTATATATTTAAAAGGTAATGAGTCTATTTCAGCCCTTGGAAGCTGATTACGGTGTACCGGCAATTTCTAAACTGAGCTATAACTGGGAAATTTCTAATAAAAAACACTTTGGCCGGGAGTTGAGTTAGAGCTGACACAAGTAGTAGGTATTTTTATGTAATACTGCTTATTTTCTTACATAAGTCTGTTGCTATTTTATACAAAGAATTTTTTTTTGTATAGTGGATGCCTCAGAATCATCCCCTGAGGTGTTTGCACTTTGTACATTAACAAAAACTTTTTATCATCATCGTCCTAGCGTTATTCCGGTTGGATAATATTAATAATAAGAATATTCTACCATATACACACATCACCATCTAGTCCCAAACTTAACAGAGCTTGTACTATGGGTACTAGATAATGGATAAATATACATACACACTATTTTTTGTATATACATACATATTATACATAGAAACACCCAGACCAAAACAAACATCCATTTTCATGCACACAAATGTTTGACTTGAGCGGGAATCGAATCCGCGACTTTCGGCGCAGCAGTCGCTTACACTCCCGCTGCGCCAACTTGTCGTCGCCGCTTACTGTGCTTTCCGTATTTGAGAGAATACTTAATTCTAAGAGTGACTGCCGTGTGACTATACACCTATGTGTTTGTTACATAAACTTTTACCTTGATCAGGAATCTTTTTTTAAATTTGAGATTTCCTGTCAGACTGAAGAAATTTCATATATTTAAATGAATTACATAATATAAATATATATAGTCCTCCTTATCGATTTCGATAACGGCAACCGAAGGCAGGAGCGATGGGCAACGACTGAGCAGTCGTTGCCCATCGCTCCTGAGGATGCACAGAAATAAATAGACTAGAATGGTGAAGTAGGCGTGGTCCGCGTGCCGGCCATAAGCTTTATATTGCTTGATTATCTAAGCGAGTGCTCACTGCGCCACGCGCCGCCAGTGGATATACCTACGAGCTGCAAATATTAAAAAAAAAGACGGAAATATGCCATATTGCGCGGTCGCAAACTGCCGTAATAAAAGTGTGGAAGTAAACTTAAAGAAAGGAGGGATTTCGTATCATTTGTAAGTACTAAATTCTGTAATAAACGAGATATATTAAGATTTAAAATAATTATTCGACTTCTACCATGTTCGTTAATCACGATCTAACTCGTATATTTATTCGACAAATTACGTATACATTACTTTCACTAATCATCGCGCCTACATAAAAACATCAAGTGGGCGCGTAATGTACGTCGAACAAACGGTATTCACAATAACGCTGAATAACTAACTATTCCGCGGCACCTGCACATTCAGTTAAGGCGAACGTGTTGTGATTGGTTAGTGACAATAGTGACTCAACCATTGAATGAATTAGTGATGTTACTTTCACGAACATGAAAAGTTATCGATAAGTATTGTGAACGTAGTTTTAGTGTAAATTATTTTCTTTTAATTTATTATTAATATAATTAACTCACTTGTAATAAAATATTATGTACACCTTCGGTCGGCTGATATTATTAATTATATTTATTATCAACTAGCTGTCCCGGCGAACTCCGTATCGCTTTTTAAAGGTCTTTTTTCTTATTCCTATTTTTCTCAAACCACTTTTCCATGAAATTCTGAACAAAGTTACCAAGGCTACCAGTGCTTAATCAAACATTTTAGAGTTTATAGAGGTAAACAAACAAACAAACATTGATTTTTATATATACGTATAGATAGGTGACGCAGAAAAAGTTGTTTTGCCATATAAATTATTTCTGGGGTAGAAAAATAACTATCTTATTGTAAGTCAGGATGTAGTAAATGAGTGATAGAGGCAATAATATTAATAATTAAAAGTGAGTCAAAGTGATAATATTAAAAATTTCCCATCCGCCATCTTGAATCACGAAATAGATGTTGTATTTGGATTCCCAATCCCATTAAACATCGGAGACGATACCCATTATGATTAAAAAAAAATCCCATCCGCCATCTTTGATCATGAAATAGATGGTATTTTTGAATTCCCCACTCCTTAAAATATCGGAGACGATACCCATATCGACTTTAAAAAAAATCCCGTCCGCCATCTTTGATTTCCTATCCGGCATCTTTGATCACGAAATAGATGTTGTATTTGGATTCTCCATCCATTAAATCATCAGAGACGATACCCATATTGATTTTTTAAATTTTTCCCATCCGCCATCTTTGATTTCCCATCCACCATCTTGAATCACGAAACGGATGTTGTATTTGGATTCCTCATCCCTTTAAACATCGGAGACGATACCCATTATGATTTTAAAAAAAATTCCCATCCGCCATCTATGATCACGAAATAGATGGTGTTTTTGAATTTCCCACTCCTTAAAATATCGGAGACGATACCCATATCGACTTTAAAAAAAATCCCGTCCGCCATCTTTGATTTCCTATCCGCCATCTTTGATCACGAAATAGATGTTGTATTTGGATTCTCCATCCCTTAAATCATCAGAAACGATACCCATATTGATTTTTAAAATTTTTCCATCCACCATCTTTGATTTCCCATCCACCATCTTGAATCACGAAACGGATGTTGTATTTGGAATCCCCATCCCTTTTAACATCGCAGACGATGATTTTTTAAAATTTTTCCATCTGTCATCTTTGATTTCCCATCCACCATCTTTGATCAAGAAATAGATGTTGTATTTCGATTCCCCATCCCTTACGAGTAAAATATCGAAGGCGATACCCATATTGATATTTTAAATTTTCTCATCCGCCATCTTTGATCTCCCGTCCGCCATCTTGGATCACTAAATAAATTTCATATTATTAATCAGCGTCCCGAAAATCTTGAAAACGATACCCATATAGATTGTATCCTATTCGTTTAGCCTTTTTTTGCCTTTGACCCAACCCACCCCCTTCTCGTTTGACCATTTTATTATTTTTGTCTGGCCCCTAAAAGTTGTGGCGTAATTTTATATAGCCTATAGCCTTTCGGAATAATTGGGCTATCATAGGCAATAACAATTTTTAAAATCCGACTGCTAGTTCCTGAGATTAGCCAACATTATCTTTTAGCCTTTTTAGCCTTTTGCCCGGCCCCAAAGGGTCGAAGCGTTATGTTATATAGCCTATAGCCTGCCGAAGTAACTGGGCTATCGTATACCAAAAGAATTTTTCAAATGCGACCGGTAGTTCCTGAGATTAGCGCGTTCAAACAAACAAACAAACAAACAAATAAACAAACAAACAAACAAACTCTTCCGCTTTATTATGTTAGTATAGATAATTAATTATGAATAGTTTCTGTTCTATGACACAACAAAAACTAAACGGATTTAGATGAAATTTTGTACACAGATAGTTAATAACCTGCCCAGTCGAAATTTAATTCGACTAGTTTTCTTAACTACTTCGTAAGTGTGTCGCACAAGGGTTTGTCCGAGTTAATCTAAAGAAATATTATTTATAAACTATTTCATCAACAGATAAATATTTATTGAAAATAAAAATAAAAAAACTAAAATGATGCGTCCTTTCAGATTTCCAAAAGACCCTAAGATTAAAGAAAAATGGATTAATGCTACAGGACATAAAGATTGGTTCTCTAAGAAATACAGCACAATTTGTTCCTCTCACTTTGTAGATGAAGATTTTGATCCAACGAAAAAAAGGAGGATACTATTTCCGAATGCATATCCAAAAATTGACGTTTGGGTTAATTACGTAAGTGGTTCTTTTTACACGTCAAACACGTTACTAAATATTACATATATTTGTAATAATTTATTACTTATGTAAATTATTATTTAAATTATCGTCTATTTATATATTTCCAGGAATCAAACGATAATCCTACAACATCTGATTCCTCTAAAAGAAAACTAATAAATCAGACATCCGCCGACAATAATGTGAGTTGTTAAATTTTCCCTATTCTAAATATTGTGTTTAGTCGTTTAATTTTAATGATCTATCAATGAACATAAAAAAGTGTATGTGCCCAGCTCAATATTATAATAAGTAGCTGTAATAAAGCACTGTCAAGTGGAAGCACCAGATGGCGGTATCACAGCAGAATGCAGTAAACAAAGATTTTTGCCAGGTAAGTATGATATTTTACAAGTCTTTCTTTATTAATATAAAGAAAGACTTGCCGCTGTTGTAACGCACAGCGTATTATAAAAGTGCTTTATTCTAACTAGTTAGGATAAATACATGATAAAATTAAACCGCTGACAGCCGGAAAAATACTTAATTATCAATATTATATGCAACTTGTTCCCTTTTTAGAAAATGCTATGCATCTGGTTTTACTAAACCAGTTTTAGTAGTGTTGGTTATAATGTGTTCTTGGGTTTACGCAAATGTTATTATATCAAACTGAATTTATCAAACTGAATTGAATTGAAACTAACTTTAACTAAAGTGGATATTTGCACATAAATTGAATCAATAACTTCTATTCTTGAATAAATAAGTGGCTATTTACATATAAATCAAATAAATAATTTTATACCTCATTAAATAACTAAAGTGGCTGTTTACACACAAATTAAATAAATAATTTCAATACTTAAATAACTAATGAAGGTATTTTTACATAAATCAATAATTTTTATACTTTAATAACTAAAGCAAATTAATTGATTTACAAGTTAAAGATAATACCATTTCGTATTTCACCGTCGTTTATTTTAAACCTAAAAGCTGAATAAAATAATTAAATCTTATTCTATTATAGCATCAATGTGTTTATAAACGATGGGGTACAGTGTCATTAGCAACAATGTAAGACGCATATGTATGCGAAGTTATAATTACCTATATAATTATTTGTGAAGGCCAACAATAGTGCTATTGTTTCCGAGTGGGAGCTCACAAGATAACGCATTGTGTTGTGTTAACGATTTATGTAAACATGCTAACATAAAATGAATAAATATTTCAGTTATAAATTGTCGCAGAAGTTTATTAAACTTAATATTGTTGTACAATCTGTTATTTATCTAACTAACTATCTAACTATCTGATAACTATCTATGTACGAGCCACGTAATGCGTTGCTCGCACATTCGGCCACTTACACATTCGTGCCGCATTAGCAAATAATTTATTACTTTATTTGAACTAATCATATTTAAATTCAGTTCGCGTTCACGTCCCATTATCAATTGGCGTACCGCGTCTCACCTATCATTTCGCGTTCGATAATCATTTGTAATCGCGTATCATTAAAACATTATCATATCATCTTTTTCTTATTTTTCTATCAATATAGTCAGTTAAATTTATTTCTGAGTTTTACTGATTATACCTTACAACCCCGGGTGTACGGACCGTACATCCTTTTTTTTTTAATTTAATATCTGACTATAACCTCGCGAGTGACGCAGTGACTTAGTGTATCGCCGTTATCAGAGAGCAGTGTTCTGTGGCACTAGTGAGGATCCACCAGCAAGTGGAACTATCATCATTCATCAGGGTATCAACAGGTACCACCGGACGAGCTACAAAGAGTTGTTCGAGGTCGTCTAAGATATCAAGTAAGACCTTTCCAATTTAACGCTGTTATCTATTATCATGGCCAGTATGGATTGACTTACTATCTACACAGGAGCAAATTTCAGCTGCGATCGAGAATCTCTATTCTAACTTTAAGAAAGATGGTTCCGATAGGAAAACTCCAGACTATATCAAGCGAAAGTTAGAGTCACTAGACAACTACTGGGCTGAGTTCCATTCTAATCACAGGAAGCTGATTCTATCAAGTGATAAGTCTTATCCATATTTTACAAACAATCTGTTTGAGAGTACTGGAAATAGGTATACTACTATTAGGGCAGCCGTGCAGAGTTACGAATTATCTACCAAACCAAGAGATTTGAAACCATCTTCTCCTCTTATCAGACCAGCTACTCCTATCGCAGTATCTGAACCCTCCGTACCAGGGTCTTCGGCTCAAGCCCGAGGTAGCGACAGCAAAACTGACGAGATGCTACGGAAACAGAGCAGTAACTTTAAAGCACACGATTTCGAATATCGATGTGGATACCATTTCTGATAGATGGGAATTTGAACATCTATTGCGTATCGTACAGTCTCGTTGGGCAACCATTGACTCTCTACATTGGGAGTTAGACAGTGAGCTAGGTCAACGGAACCCAGAATACGAGTCTCACTTTTTTCAATCAGAGAAGAAGTATAACGACATTATCAAATCAATTAACAAGAAAACGTGGTCTGTTAGTCACTTAGAAAAATCTACTCCTAAAATTGATATTCCAATTTTTTCTGGTAATTATCATCAATGGTCTAGTTTCAAAGATCTTTTCACCGAAACTATACATGCAAATCCTACTTTATCAAGTGCTCAGAAGATGCAATTTCTAAAGGCCAAGGTGCGGGGTGAAGCTGAGAGACTCATCCAACACTTGACGATCTCTTCTGACAACTATTCTATTTGTTGGGATATACTTAATCATAGGTATAACAACAAACGGTTGATAATGAGTTCTCATTTCGATCAAATGCTCAACATCCCTGCAGTTCAGCATCTTTCGGTACAGCATATCAAAAAGCTTCATGATGTAACTCTTGAAAGCCTTAACGCTATCAAAAATCTGGGCGTAAGCATAGAAGCATGGGACCCACTTATCATACATCTCTTAAGTCAAAAATTAGACTCTGAGACCCTAACCGAATACCTAAATTCTCTAAAAGACCCTAAAGGGGTACCCAAGCTAGATGAATTTTTATCATTTTTAGAGAAGACGTTTACGACTATGGAAACATCAAAAAGAAAGTATGAACCAAAATCAAATCAAAATCATAACTATCACAAAGGTTTTCATACTAAATCATCGTCGACCGGACGTATGATTTCGCAATCGTCAAACGACAAAAACGTCAATGTGACGAAATATTACAAATGCGTTATTTGTAAAACAAATAATCACGCCACATTTAGTTGTAATAAGTTCAGACAAATGACTCCGTCAGCAAAACGTTCAATAGTAGACAAGCTAAAAATATGCGAAAACTGTCTCTATTGCAATAACGGCAATGAATGTATTTCAGAAAAACGCTGCCGTGAGTGCAATAAGGCACATAATACTTTATTGCATGACGCATTTGTGCAACTCGATCACGAGCCCAGGGCGTCGACATTTAGTAATAGCACGAGTGAATCTAAACCGGGTCAAAGGCCAACCACCCGAAACACACACGTGTCTATGCAGTCCGAAATACCTGAAATCTTATTAGCGACAGCTATGATTAGAGTCGAAACTGGGGATGGTTCTTTCCTCAGCTTACGAGCACTTATTGATCAAGGATCCCAAACCTCTTTAATCACTGAAAATGCAGCTCAACAGTTACGGTTACCGCGTCAAAAATGTTTAGAGTTGTATTTAATGGCTCTGCAAAGACATCCACAGGATACAGCCTAAATGACGTAATGAAATGTGGGCCCAACCTTCAGCAGGATCTTCAGTCCCTTATCATTAGATGGCGGCAATATCAAATCGCTTACACTGCAGACATCGAAAAGATGTTTCGCAGAATATGGATTAATCAAGAAGATCAAAGGCTCCAAAAAATCATCTGGCGAGATGCGGAGCAAAACCCTTTAAGTGAATGGAAGTTAACTACTGCTACATATGGTACTAAGGCTGCCCCTTTCTTAGCTATGATGACCCTACGTCAGTTGGCATCAGATGAAAAAATTAATTATCCCGGTAGCGCAGCATCCGCCGTCTTAGAAAACTCCTTTTATATGGACGATCTCGTGCATGGCTCTCACGAAATTGAAAAGGCAAGAGTATTACGAAAAGACCTAATCAGTCTTTTGCAATCCGGTGGGTTTCATCTAAGAAAATGGAGGTCCAATGTTCCAGAACTATCAGATGAAAATCAAGAAAGTTTCAACTTTCAACAACCAGAATCATCTAAAACCTTAGGTCTTAGCTGGGATCATCGGCAAGACATATTTACATTTTGTTCAAAAATCGAACCATCCACCGGTAGAGAAACAAAACGTTCACTTTTATCAAATATTTCGAAACTATTTGACCCTCTCGGTTGGCTTACCCCCATATCCACCAAATTGAAAATCATTTTTTAAAAGGTTTGGCTATCCGCCATCAATTGGGATGACCAATTACCAAATGAAATTATGTGTGAATGGAACGTTATAAAACAAGATATAATAAACATAAACAAACTGCAAATACTAAGGTGGATATCGACCCGAGAACATGATACATTAGAATTGCACGGCTTTTGTGATGCGTCGACAACAGCCTATGCTTGCAATGTTTATTGTAAAATAAAACGTAAAGAACAAACCATTATCACACTGTTGATTAGCAAAGCGAGGCTTGTGCCAAGATCAAAACATGTCAGCCTTCCAAGATTGGAATTAAGTGCTGCTTGTCTTCTGGCTAAGGTGATGTTCAAAGTACAACAGTGCTTGAGCATTTCAGAAATCAAAATCTATGGGTGGTCCGACTCAATGATCGTCCTTGGCTGGCTTAATGGAGATCCGGCGAGGTGGAAGACTTTCGTCTCAAACAGAGTACGTGATATCACAAACATTATGCCGTCAGCGTGTTGGCGTTATGTTAAGTCTGAAGACAACCCGGCGGATTGTGCTAGCCGAGGAATGACTGCTACACAATTGATCAATCACGAGCTGTGGTGGCAAGGACCATCCTGGTTATCAGACTTTGATGGACAAGGAAAGGCACCACAATTTACCACACAATTAGAAACAAAAAGTACTCGGCAAGTTAATGTTGTCACCGAACCTGATATCGAAAACAATATTATTTATAAACTGTTATCAAAATACAGCTCTCTTAGCAAAATAATTCGTATTATATCATGGACGTTTAGATTTGTTAGGAAACACGACAAGCAACAGACTTACTTATCAGTATCAGAGTTAGACAGAGCCGAAAATATTATCATCAAGCAAGTACAGGCGATTGAATTTCCACTGGAAATAAAAAGTATCAAGGAGTGTGGTAGCGTTTCCCCTAAGAGCAAGATATTACAGCTTGCTCCTTATCTAGATCGAAACGGTCTCTTACGAGTTAGAGGACGATTAAGTAACTCAAACTTACCTTTCGACATGAAGCACCCTATCATAATATCAGGCTCCAGTCGAATTGCAGAGTTATTAATAGACCAAGCACATAAGGCTTGTTATCACGGCGGAGCCCGCCTTACGTCAGCATTTTTAAGAAAAAGGTACTGGCTCGTAGGAGGAAATAAGATCGTTAAGAAGCAGCTTCGTGGGTGCGTTAAGTGTAGACACCACGATCCAAGCAAGCAGGAACAAATTATGGGTGATCTACCAGCAGCGCGAAGTACACCAACTAGACCATTTTATCACACGGGCGTCGATTACACCGGATTTGTTGACGTCAAATCTAGCAAGACTCGTGGCATCAAAAGTACGAAGGGCTATATAGCTGTGTTTGTGTGCATGGCGACCAAGGCTGTTCATTTAGAACTTGTGTCCGACTTGAGCTCATCAGCATTTCTAGCCGCTCTACGTCGGATGGCATCCCGCCGAGGAGCGCCCTGTCACATGTACAGTGACAATGGGACTAACTTCGTAGGCGCTAACAGGATTCTCTACAGGGAATATTTAGATCTTCAAGCAATATTGGACGACACGTTCTATTCCGCAATCACTGACTTGAAAGTTCAATGGCACTTCAATGCCCCTGGATGGCCAAGTGCAGGAGGTCTTTGGGAGGCTGCGGTAAAGAGCCTCAAATTTCATTTGAAGCGAGTCATAGGTGATCAGAAATTGACCTTCGAAGAGTACGCTACTCTTCTGACTCAGTTGGAAGCGTGCTTAAATACTAGGCCTCTCTGCCCCTTAACTGAAGACCCCGAAGATCTCGAGTATCTCACTCCGGCTCATTTTCTGGCAAGTGGTCCTACCAACACTATTATCGAAACAGAGAGAGACCTACGTACGCGGTGGCAACTCAGTCAAAAAATCTTCGCCGATGTTTGGAAGAAGTGGCAGACTGAATACCTAAGTCAACTATCAGCTCGCAGCAAGTGGCGAAGTCCGAAAGAAAATCTACAAATAAGCGATATTGTCATTATTCATGATGCAAACCTACCACCAGGGAAATGGGCTCTTGGAAGAATTATTGCGTTGCATCCAGGCAAGGATGATTTCGTCCGCGTGGTCACCCTGAAAACGAAGAACGGCACTATCAAAAGACCAATTACCAAATTATCTAGGTTACCAGTCAAAGAAAAGGCAACAATCGACCATGACAGCAAGCTTCAACAGAAGGACGAAAATATCACTGCCTCGGCAAATGTAAAACGATCGAACAAACCGTGGCTTTGTTATCATATATACCAGTTGTTGTTATTATTTTTATTTATGATAGTAACACCTGCGAATAGCACATGTCAAATAGCAAACTTCAATGCCAGTCAAGGTCCTTATTTCGACAACATCTCTAACTTACGTCTAGAACGAGATCAGTGGAAGTTAGTAATTTACTACGATATGTTACCATATTGGCAAGGCACAGACCTACTTGAAAAGTATATAAATCATTTAGACGACATTTGTAATGATGATACAAGAAAAAAGATATTACAATGCGATGTCTTACTGCTCCAATTACATCACGGACTCAATGAACTAAAACCTGTGTCTGAATACGTAGCTATTAATATGCAACAAGATTCATACGTAACTCTATCGGAGAAGAATGTCCGTGACTGTCTTGAAATAGAAAAAGACACGCATATATGCCCATTAAAGCAACCTATTCACAAAATGAAACCAGATGAGACTCTATGTGTCAAAAACTCTCATCCCAATAATCTGTGTCAGACTACCATATCAGCTTGTTTAGAGTCATGGATCGAATTAAATAAAAGAAACACTTACCTATATTTCTGTTGCGATCATTGCACTATACGTGTCATATGTGAGAATCAAATTACCGTTGAGCGATTACATAAGGCTGGCATTATAACAATAAGCGATAAATGCCTTATTAAAAGCGACCATTTTATTATTCATGCTCACCAAACACCATCAAATACTTTGGAGAGAGTAGCTGACGTAATGTAAATTCGAATCCCTCCTATCAATAATATTTTGAACATCTCAATATTATCAACTATAGAAAATCAGACCACATACTTAGAGAATCGAAAGTATTTTGAGCAAATCGATACACAAATCAAGCAGATGAAAGCCAGTGAGTCTGAGGGAGTACTAAGCGATCGAATTTCATACCATGACGTCCATCACTACATCGTCATTTACGTGTTGCTGTTTGCTGGAGCTGTCGCTCTCGCACTGTTGGTATGGCAACGCCGACGTCAGCAAGCAGCGTCATCTCCGCGCCCGGAGGCACCCACACCGCCAACCTCGTGTCCCAGAGCGCAGTCTGGTGTGCGTACACCGTCTCCCGTCCGCGCTGAGACATCTGACATCGAGCTCCGAGCAGCAAGATACGAGCCTACTCCGGTTAGGTGTGTTAGCGAAAGTGCAGTGGATCAGTGTTGTGTTCATAGTGAAGCGGTTAATAAAGTGAGTAGTGTTTGCGTAGTGAATAAAGGTAGCTCGCCGGTGATTTTCCGTAAAGTAAACGATCGTATACAGTAGTGGAACTATAGACACGGAACAATACTTAGACTTAAGTATCATCCTTAAATTTAATTAAGAATATTAATGATATTCTAATCACCATGTAACTCTCATCATCATTCACGTATCATCTTATCACTTTATCATCAGCCTGATTGCCTGGCCCGGGAGTATGTACGAGCCACGTAATGCGTTGCTCGCACATTCGGCCACTTACACATTTGTGCCGCATTAGCAAATAATTTATTACTTTATTTGAACTAATCATATTTAAATTCAGTTCGCGTTCACGTCCCATTATCAATTGGCGTACCGCGTCTCACCTATCATTTCGCGTTCGATAATCATTTGTAATCGCGTATCATTAAAACATTATCATATCATCTTTTTCTTATTTTTCTATCAATATAGTCAGTTAAATTTATTTCTGAGTTTTACTGATTATACCTTACAACCCGGGGTGTACGGACCGTACAATCTAATTTCACATAACTATATAAATATCAGATTTGTCTTGGTGATTTCCATATAAAAGATCTTAATTTAACTCACTACAAAGTTTAAGAATTTAATGATTGGTGCTCATCACTAATGATCTAATCACTAAAATAACTAAACACTTTGTTACAAATAGTATATAAAATCTTTAACTCCCAATTACAGCTAAATCATGTACCCAAATATCTTGTTATATATAGCTTTAGTAATGACTGATCGAAATATAATAAAATCATTTTTTTCCCTTATGGCTCAGTGGCTAAAAGGTTGTTGTCGGATCGGTCTGTGGTTCGATTCTCGCTTGTGTTTTTTTTGGGTTTTTTAACTATGGTAGTGTATACTATATCATCGACGTTCTCCTTCGATGGTGTATTATTCATTACATCTTACTAAGAATTGTGCATTTGTCTCGTGTTCAGAAACTAGATAATGACTCGCTCGATGGAATGCGGTCAGCGCAAAGCGCGCAGTGATGACTCACGTGTTCACCGGCTCAAACTTTCGATTGCAGAAATCATTGTTATTCCATTTTAAATGAATACAATTTGTCCTTGCAATATTGCATCGACCTTGTTAATGAGCAATTTGTTTGTGATATTGCCAACTGATCGTAATATTGTTAGTATCGTAATATCGTAAGATCATAATATTAGTTTACGACTTATAAATTTTCAATTTAATTTTACTTATCGAACCCGGGTTGTCAGATGGTGCCTACCAACATAGACTGGGTGGCTATTTGCTCTAAAACTCACGTATAATACCTCTTCGCGCGTCGTGTATTATAATGAATACGAATCGCATCGGGAATGAGTGCTGGCTTGTTCATACGTATGATTGTGTGTGGGCCTTTTGAATGTGATGTATGTCAGGCAATAGGAACATTCAATGCTTGGTGACGTATGGATGGTCGAGGGTTATACTTGTTTCTTTTCTCTTTCAGGGTTAGTAGTTGCCTTGTATTTAACCAACTGACACCACCACCACTCATCTGTTTCAGGGTCCGGAATGCAGTCGCCACCTACCAGCCACAGAATTTTCCCTCCGGGAAAATTCTGGCCTAAAGGGGGGAATGTGTGACGTCAATCCTTGACGCATCACTCGGCCCAGTCGACCCCGCCACCCGCGCCCTGCAACGGACAATAAAGACGGCCGCGCGGCGATGGCAGTCCTCTTTTGTTCTGCCTTCAGACCG
This sequence comes from Euclidia mi, assembly GCA_944739405.2. Lineage (NCBI taxonomy): Eukaryota > Metazoa > Arthropoda > Insecta > Lepidoptera > Erebidae > Euclidia > Euclidia mi. The sequence goes on from OX123184.2 coordinate 111,768,418, forward strand.
AGCTAAGTGACCAGCTTTCCCTGACGACCTCCGGGCAAGCGGACCCTCAACAAATTCCTTACCATCGCCGAATCACGCGACCCTGTTTATACCTTTTCGAATAACATTTTTTTAGTAAGTAAAACGCTTTGCTAAATGATGTTTAGATTTACTTGAAGAATTAAATAAATTTTTATTGTAACATTCAACTCACATTTTTCATTTTAAACTACACCCAAAGGCCTCCTTTGTTACATTGGAACATACAGACTCACTGTGTTATTTGTGATATACAATAGTAAGTAAACACAGAATATGTGTTACCTAACAATATTATCTATATATTATAACAAAACAAAAGTTTATTAATGTGACCCGCCCAAGATGCAAGGTCAAGTTGGTTGTTATAATGTTTTAAACTCAATATATGCAATTAACCTTTAACTAAATTAATTTATGCATACAGCTGTTATGTATCCAAACAAACTGACTTATTAATGCTAACAACAACAGGTTATTGTTAGATTTCAACAATACAAGTCAAACAATTACTGATTGAGGTTATGTATGACAATGTGTTTCAAGTTATGTAGGTCAACTTATACAAATAAATATTATGTATTTTAGGCAAAAACTGACCTGACAAACACTACAATACTGTCTACAAGGTGATAAGATACAAGCTTATACCAATCTGAGTTTAGATACAATCAACGGCTAAGTTTCAACTACAGCTCTGCACCAAAAAATTATGTCTAGAATTACCGTAAGCAGGTCGCCTACGGTAATTCTAGACATAATGTTTTGGAAGGAAATTGTTCAGAGTGAAAGTGGAAGCTGTAATACATCTACCTGACCACGATAGACAATATATCCAGACACAATGCACTGCGTTGCACAGTGAATTCAAGTATTAAGTAGGTACATGAAAATTTTACCTTATATCTCCTGGTGTCAGGCTTGAGCTAAATTAGACACATTCATGCAAATATATTGGCCAAAATAAGTGAATGAAGTATCTTATACTTAGCTATTAAGCTGCAAACGCGACGTTTTCAAGACACGTTGGCACGTGGACGTCGATACCGGATTCACAATTTTCGCAAATGTCAATCAATAGTTCACAATGTCTTTTATCACAAATGAACCGATGCCTTCTGATTAAAGAAGCGGCACTCAATCGGTTTCCAATTTTATTACAATATTACGAAACGGCGCGAGCCCAAAGCCAAAAACGTCTGTTCAAGCAATTTTCAGAAAAAAAAAGTTGTCAGTGTGACCATAGTCAAATTTTACAATAGACTAAACTAAACGTTACTAAATCGATATAATCGACTTGACTTGTCATAAAAACTATTTCTATTTCAAACATATTTACTGCCACATTCGCAATGCAATAGGTAGAACCACGAGAAAGAACGGGCAATAAAATTCATGTCCACTCTTTTCAAACAAATATAATGGTGGTACATTTTATTTTTGTAAGGAGCTGCAACTGTTTCACATTGTAGACATCTATTAGTAAAGATTTTAGTAACTATTGATGTCATCTTCTTCTTCAGCCTTTAACAGTCCACTGCTGGACTAGGCCTCTCCTTTGAAAGGAGGAATTGACCTACTATACCACGCTGGCCAAACGGGTTGGATAGGGTTTGTATCAAGTTTTCCATCTCTTACAGTGCTGTTCTCTGCATAATATGCTCCTTCGGTCGGCTCTTACGACACCCATAGGATGATATGGGGTGGTGACATTCTGTATTGTTAATCCGTCACCACACGGACGATATCTGATTTAGATATCATACTCAAGCAGTAAATGATGTTCATATGGTAAGCCTCCCAAAGTGAAACAGGAGCATCCACTTACGTCTTTTTAATGTAGGCAACTCGCGAATTCACAATACAATTCACAATCCTTTAAGTCACCGATGTGGGAAACAATGTTTGGTGCCTAAATACCTATTATCATAAACTGAGCTGTACTCAGCCAACTGAGCCGACTGTTCGCTAAACCGTAAAATTGAAGTCGATTTGAATTAATGATCGTAGCATTATTTAACGTAGCTTGTAAGTTTGTTGCTCGTAGCGCATAGAATGTGTGTGCTAGAATAATTTAGTGCTTGACACACTATGTAGTGAATATACAGACTCTATGTGAAATCTAAAACATAGGTTATATCCTATAATATATTAGATAACTGATGAGTTCGTTACGGTAAGGCAACGATAGCCTAGTGTCGAAACCAGTGAGAGAGAGAACGGAGTGCAATGTAGAGGCCCTAGAGTTCATTGCCCATGCATAATAAGAATAGGCGCGTGCTCGGCAGTGCAACATTTTGAAGGGCTAGTTACGATAAAAAGCTAACACATCAATTCCTGCATATATTTAGAACTGATTACAAATAAATAAGTGACAATACGACACAGTAATGTAATGACATCACATTGTACCGAGCAGATTGCGCGTCTACCGCGCCTCAACAAACTCGCTAGCTGACGACTGAATAATATTATTTAATAACAACATGCGACCTGTTTCCAACGTGTGAATTCATAGGGAAGTGCGGATTTGAATTAATGTTGTTTTGATTTCCATACATAGATAACGTTGTGACCATCTGTGTTGTAGCTAAAACCTATTAGTATAGGCAAGATATAGGTATAATTCTGTAGTTGAAGATTTTAACGATCTTAATTAAGGCTGCGTGCGTAGGGAGTAGTGTGAGGTTTGTGCATAAGCAACGTTTCTATTTATTTAAAGTTACTCAGCGAGCTACGTAAACACTATGCTCGGAAGTATACTGAAGGATCGAATTCGGAATGAAGTGATCTGGTAGAGAATCAGAGAGATCGAAGGAAAGCGGGCTAGTCGCATTTGTTGAAGAACCCACGATCATTGGAGTAGTTGTGTTCTAGAGTCAAATCTGAACGTCTGCCAGTTAGGTGTGGCCTATATACCTACGCCAAGTGGCTGGACACAAAGAGTCTAAAATCGAGCTCAGTGGCGTCCTATCAAACAGAATAATATCTAGTGGATAAGGGCAAGATTATATTGATAAGTTTCCTTAGGGAACGAACGATTAAACTGTAAGAAGATTAGGTCGAATTACACAACTGACTTAGACAATTTTGTAACAATTATATTGTATATATTTAAAATGTAATGAGTCTATTTCAGTGTATTCCACGTACAGTTCACGAACTGTATTTCCCAGAAGCCCTTGGAAGCTGATTACGGTGTAACGGCAATTTCTAAACTGAGCTATAACTGGGAAATTTCTAATAGAAAATTTGATAACACTTTGGCCAGGAATTGAGTTAGAGCTGACACAAGTAGTAGGTATTTTTATGTAATACTGCTTATTTTCTTTCATAAGTCTGTTGCTATTTTATACAAAGTATTTTTTTTGTATAGTGGAAGCCACAGAATCACCCCCGAGGTCTTTGCACTTTGTATATTAACAAAAACTTTTTATCATCATCGTCCTAGCGTTATTCCGGTTGGATAATATTAATAATAAGAATATTCTACCGTATACATACATCACCATCTAGTCCCAAACTTAACAGAGCTTGTACTATGGGTACTAGATAATGGATAAATATACATACATACTATTTTTTGTAAATACATACATATTATACATAGAAACACCCAGACCAAAACAAACATCCATTTTCATGCACACAAATGTTTGACTTGAGCGGGAATCGAATCCGCGACTTTCGGCGCAGCAGTCGCTTACACTCTCGCTGCGCCAACTTGTCGTCGCCGCTTACTGTGCTTTCCGTATTTGAGAGAATACTTAATTCTAAGAGTGACTGCCGTGTGACTATACACCTATGTATTTGTTACATAAACTTTTACCTTGATCAGGAATCTTTTTTTAAATTTGAGATTTCCTGTCAGACTGAAGAAATTTCATATATTTAAATGAATTACATAATATAAATATATATAGTCCTACTTATCGATTTCGCTAACGGCAACCGAAGGCAGGAGCGATGGGCAACGACTGAGCAGTCGTTGCACATCGCTCCTGAGGATGAGGATGCCTCGTGCAGAGGCGAAACACGTGTCGAAGAATAGTCGGCGCATACAGCGGGATACTGCAAGTCAAATATCTTCCTGGAACCCATGCCATTCCTATATCCCTTATCCTTTTAGAGGAGTTCGGTTTTGTCAACCTTTTTCTATTGCAATAGTTGGGATGGTCAATCCGAGGGTGCGTGGTGGGTTCTTCTTTCCTTCCATTAGGTTATAATTACATGCTCAAATATAATAACCCAAAATTCTGCTGGCTAATTCTATTATTACAAGAAATCTAACAACAAAGTTGGGTACCTATTTAGATTCGGGGCTAAAACTTATTTAAAATAACAATCTGTCGAGTTATTTAAATGTCTTGAATCTCAAGACTAGACCTAGAGACATTAAGTCTTATTCAGACGTTTTATACTCAAGGCTCTAGAAATACGCGTTCAATACAGTCACTTGAAGTTCTAAGTAGTGAAATAATTGAACATCTATAATAACCGTCTGATGCCTGTTATGATTATTGTTTAGTGATTCTTAGAATTGAAGGAGTCCTGGTTTTAAGTTGAAGATGAATTGATTTAAAATTGTTGTCTTGATTGCGATGTAAATGATTGTAGAAGCCATTTTGTTTCTAGACAGGCTTAGTGCTTTAATACAAGTCCTGAGTGCTTTGACGAACGATATAATTTGTACTATGTTATAATGTTCTATACCAGCGACCGTAAAACTCATAAGAACCAAGAAACACCAAGAAAAAATATGTAATTCCCCACCCTGATTCGTCATATTCGATCAAACTTTTAAATTAGTCCCGCGTGGCACTTCTGGCGGCATAACCAAACATTGATAAATGTTGAGCAATAATATACACAGGTAGATGCAAACGTACCGAAATTTCCCGAATACACGGAGCACCCGATGGTGCGGAAAAAAATCCGTACTCACAACCTCTCGTTTATTTTGTGAAACAGGGATTCGCAAACTGCTCCATGATGCACTGGCGGCAAGCCATAATTAATTCTGCTCAGAGAATATTTATTTTGCATGCGGATGGCACACTAAAACTCAAATATTTTGTTAGCAAAAGCTGAAATATCAAACCACAATTTAAACGCACAGACGCCAATGAAAAGAGGCCGTATATTTTAAATTTTGTATAAATTCTTCCTTAACAACAGCGAGCAAATGTATTTCAATATTTGAAAGGTTGCCCGCTACCCCGCGATTTACATCCAATAGCTAATAATCCTGGAACTCAGTTAATAATATTTCGAATAAACCCGGGGCGCCAGTTTAAAAGAATTGGGACGGAATTAATGCGAAATAAATTTTGTTTCTGAACAAAAGTTTGAAGATTTTCGTCTGAAGTACGGATTGAGTGAGGAAAAACCGGTCTAGTGAGGGTGTATTGATTGTTGCGTGGTATCTGCCAATATTGCGGATGTGGTTGCGTTCGGCTACTCGCTTCAAATTGCTCGCGTAATTATTAATCCATCCAGCTAAGGTGCATGTGGTTATAACTCGACCTGAGCTACCGTTTAGATATTGCTTATCATGTGAGAGAGCTTTAGCCAATTTATGGCTTTCTCCTGTTTTTATTTATGCATATAAATGTTAAATGTTTCTAATTACGATTGGTATATTCATTGTGAATTGTTACAAACAAAACACTTCTCATAACATTAAAAGGAATTATGATTTTTTTATTATTGATCTTTTTCTACTTCTTCTTCGTATCTGTGATTTAAACTATACATATATGAGACCTGCATAATACTCGGCCACTCCAGTTGCGTAAGGAGTGACCTCCCAAAGCTCAGACACATTCCACTATCAAGTTTCAAAACACTGACATTGTAAGCTTATTCACACTGTAGATTAAGATTTTGACTAAAAATTGCAAACACAAAGCACAGAAACTTTCCATTTAAGCAACGTCGCAACGTCCTTAAAGTATCATAATCCAGCTTGATGATTATCAAGCACCATTTAAATCTACCATCAACAACAAAAAAAACAAACAAAATTAAATCTAAGTGGTCAATAGCTAACTGTTTGAAATAGAATTAGTTTTTATTATAAGTCAAATCGATTATATCGATTAAGTAACATTTTGTTTAGTCTATTGAAAATTTCTGACAATGGTCACACTGAACTGTCAACTTCCCCTTCCGGAAAAAGACGCTTTGGGTTTTGGGCTAGCTCCGTTTGTAATTGATATAAATTGATCGCCTTTTGGAAAGCTCGTCCTTGTAGCTTCGCGAATAGTTTGTCGTTTCCCGCGCTGGCATCGGTTTATTTGTGATAAAGAATAAAGTTGTGAATATTGAACATTTGCGAAAGTTGTTGAAGCCGGTAGCAACGTCCACGTGTCATCGTGTCTTAAAACGTCGCGTTTGCAGCCTGAGCTAAGTATAGGATACATCATTCACTTATTTTGGCCAATATATTTGTATGAATGTGTCTAATTTAGCTCAAGCTTGACACCAGGAGATATGAGGTAAAATTTTCATGTAAGCCTTATTTATTAGTTGTGATTCGCTGTGCAACGCAGTGCATTGTGTCTGGATATCTTGTCTATCGTGGTCAGGTAGATGTATTACAGCTTCCACTGTGCACTTTAGAACAATTTCCTACCTGCCTACGGTAATTCTAGACACTAATCCATTATCCTTTCGCGACTAATTAAACCTCTTTATTCTTTTCTTAAAAAATCAGTGAAAAACACAATAAATATGGTAAAGTATGGATGTAAGAATATAAGATTTGTAGCAAGACAATATTATCATTACGCGCGGACTCGAATACTTTCCCGCTCGCACACCGACTATCTGTTTCACTCAACGTGCATCGCATACGACGTCATCGAGGTGGTGGGACAAGACCCGCCTATATAAGCTCATGCGCATCGATGATTTATTCATTCGCTCGCTAGGCGACTCAGTCCACTCTGGTGTCCAGTAGATATAGCGAACCTGATCGATAGCCCCGCAGTCATCAGGTTAGCTAAGTATCGAGGTTTAAAGAGCGATAGCCCCGCAGTCCTCTTTAGACACTCGCGAAGCGTAGGGAGGAAGTGAAGAGCGATAGCCCCGCAGTCCTCTTCGCCCCTCACATAGGGTTATATACGTATATGCATAAGTATAAGTTGGTAAATGTATGTATGAAGAAATTAGAATAAACGGTCAAAGCTACCCAAGAAGTCTATAATTTCTACACTGGTAACCCTATCGCCCTACAGATTTGAATAAATTTAATCTTCACAAATTCAATAGAATTATCCGTCAACAGTCTTGGGATACAATCAAAAAGCATTAACGTAAAATCCAAAAAAATAAAAGTCCCGTAGAGCATTTTAGACACGATTATGCAATCAGTTTACTCTTTTAATTAAACACTTTGTTTATGCCGGCAGCCGTACGCCAAATTTGATATATTACCGAGAATTAAAAGAGATTCGGCTTTCCTATCGTCTTTTCTTCATCTAAAATGTCTGCCGTTTGATTATATCTGATTTTGTTTCACGGCTGTACTGCCTGATATTAATGAGCCTCCCAGAATTTTGAACCGGTTGCTAGAAAAATGGTCCAATTAATATTGCATTATAGCACATGGTTAAAAATTCTGTATGTATAAAATTATTTCGTTACTGACTGACATACCTACCTACAGACAACGCACAGCCAAAACTATGGGGAGCAAGAAGCACAAATGTAGCATATCTGTTCCTTGGGGACCGTAGTGATACACTAAGAAGGAATTGCCTAAAACACCCACAGAATCGGACATCCTATAGTAAAATTGCATAATTGCAATAAAATACTACATAATACCTGTTTGAAATAGAAATATTGTCAATGATAAGTTAAATCGAGAATATTAGTTGGTATAATTTTTTTTGTCTATTCTAATTTTTTGACTCTGGTCACACTGTAAGATACATTGTCCAATATTTACACATTGTCCTCTCGTAAAATATCGCCTTTTGGAAAGCACATGGTTAAACCAGCTTCGCGAATTGTATTGTGTAAGAGCACAGATTACTAAATACATAGTTACTTCGTAACAGATACATCACTCCCATACAAAAGCGAAAATACCTACGCTTTAATCACCTACAAAATCTTAATAATAATAGCCGTTGTTCGCAGTGAAGAGAAATATACCCTAAGTACTTGTACAAAGAGTTGCAGATTGTGTGACTAGCGCGTCATCGAACGTAGGTGCTAAGGTTGTTCGTATGATGATTTTGGTAATAAAACGAATGTTGCGAAATAACCATTGTTTTTTCCTAAATATCTATATATACACAAGTCAGTTAGTAAATACATATTGTGAACATATTTAATAAAATTAAGCAATAAGTAATATGTTATAAAAGAAATAAAATGTATAATAATCGTACGTAGTAGGGGCCTATTGCCTATTTCGGTTTATCGGGCACAATATCAGACAATACAGTAAGTACGTACATAAGATTCGGACATTAAGTAGATTTTATTTAATAAAAACAACATTTATATTTATAGACTCACGACTGTATCCCCGAAGGGGTAGGCAGAGGTGTAATATTACACCCACATTTCGCCATGAATTTCTAATAACCTAAAGTTATCAATTTACGAACATTTACATACCTAGTAATTCCTTTCTTTCCTTTGCTCTAAATAAAATAAATGGTGTCAATTAGTAGATGAAATTTTTTATAAGTACCTACTTATATAAAATCTTATACCATTACTTACTACATAAATCATTGTTTGTCCTGCTGCAATGAAAAAACAACAAGTTTTCATTTGTTTTGTGCCTTTAACACCCCTCCACTGGACAATAACTTCGTGGTTTCAGCATTTCTATAAGAAAGCGCGGGAAACGTGCCGTGCGTACACGCTGCCGGGTGTGCGGCGGCCCTCTGTCATTTGTACCGACGGCGGTACACAAAATGGTAGGTATTTATCGCGCAAATTTGAGCTAGTGACGGAGGCCTGGTAATAGTCTTGTAAATACTTGTAATTGCCGCTATTGACTTCCGGTAAAGTTTGTGATAAAATTGTGACATATTGAACATTTGCAAAAATTGTGTGTCAACGTGCCTCGTGCCCTCGTGTCCTGAAGACATCGTTTGGAGGAACAGCTAAGTGGATAATTCATTCAATATATCGTGGCCACCTTAGTTTTGTTTGCTTTTATCTAACTTAGTTCCAGGCCTGACATCAGTGAAGATACCAGGTAATTGTACTTTGTAATTTCATCGCTGAGAATCTCAGTAATATGTTAGACTCTTGTCTTGCTAAGAACAACTGGATGAATACAATCACGCTTCCATTGCCCTCTGCAAACAATTCCTAGTCGGTCTAGGCAAACTCTGAACATATCTTTTGACAGCAGAACGCGGTTGAGTGTGCCTAACTTCAGATTAGTATTGTAATCTCAAATCAATATTGTAAACTTGTATCTGAGCTAGGCATTGCTACATCACATTTTTAATAGTGTTGTTGTGTTTGTTACGTCAGTTTTGCTTATATACATAATAGTTATATGTATTGGTTGACCTACTTAATTTGAAATATATTTCTTGGTACCTAACATGTATGCATAGCCTCAAATCAGTAATTGTTAACTTGAATGTTGAAATCATATTTGAATTTGTTGTTTTAGTGTTGAATTAGTCAGTTTTGATTGAATACATAACAGTTATAATATGTATTAATTGACTTAGTTAATTGTAAACATTGAGTTTGAAACATTATAATAACCACATTTGACCTTGCATAGATGCGCGAGTCACATTGATAAATTAACTTAATAAACCTTGTTTTTTGTTGTATTGAAAGTATTAATATTTTTAGGTAACACAAACTGGTGTCTACGTACGGTTGTAATACATAACACAGTTGGTCTGTCGACAGCCTGGTCGATGTCAGGGCTGACCTTCGGCCGCCACAAAAATTGGCATACATGATGTCCGTTTTGGATGGGGAGGCCAAAGGCCTTATCCAGCATCTGCCGGTGTCTGACGAGGCCTACCAGACGGCTCGGGAGTTGATCACCCGCAGGTACCACAACAAGCGTGGCCTCGCAGACACCCATATTGAGCAGATCTTGAGTTTGCCCACGCTCACCCGGATCTTTGATTTGCGCACCCAATTACTGAACCCGCTGTTGGTGGCCATTAACGCCCTTAAGTGCTTGGATCTGCCCGTGGACCAATGGTCCTACCAGCTGGTACATATAGTGCTCAAGAAGCTGCCTGCCGACCTAAAGTCGCGGTTTGAGCAGCGGTTTGGTGTGTAGTGTGTAGCATAGTGCGACACATCTGCCCCGTTTGCAGACCTAGAGAAGTTTTTGGAGGACGAGTGCCGGGTCTTAGACAACTCCCGTGGTGATACGCCGGCTAAGTCGCAGCCGCCCAAGGTCAAGAAGCAGGCTCGCATTCACACCCGAGGAAATGTTGATCGGCGCCCTCCTCGATTTGCAGTCACGCAGAGCCCAGCGGAGTGCTCTTACTGCAAGGTCATGGGGCACAGAACGGCCAGTTGTAGGGCATTCTTGAACCTTCATGTTGCCTCTCGTAGGCGCATCGCCAATGCCCGCCGCCTTTGCTTCTCTGTTTGGGATCCCACTACCAGCGAGACTGCCCGAACTCTCGCCCCTGTCCTCGCTGTGGAGGACAGCATTTGGACATTCTCTGCATGAATGCCAGAGAGGTAGGCCGATTGTCCAATCAGCCGACGCCGCGCACGGGTGGGTGTATTGAAGGTGGCAACCGAGGCTCATCGGCGCGCAGCCGAGATTCGCCTCGCTCGCTTGATCGCCACTCACCCCGCTTGGAGAACCGTAGCGAGCGCACGCCTCCTATCTCTCGCGCACCAGAATGTGCGACTGCTCAGCGTCACCAGCACCATGACTGCTGCCCCAGGTATTCCCCTCCTTTGGCGGAGCGTCCCCGCCTTAAGTCGCGCCTACCTCGTTTTGGGCGGGTGCGTCATTATGACCCCCCACAGATGGTGCGCAGTTCGAATTACCGCGCCTTTGAGGACTTCAGACCGCAACCTCATTTTGAATTGTCTGCTCCTCGCCAATGATCGCCGGCCAGGCAACAATAGGTCATTGATTCCTGCCCTATAACGCCAACCTCCCCGATTGAGACCATTATTCTACCAACGGTTGCTGTTAGGATCTGGGGACCCATGAGGGCCTCTGTTGTTGTCCGCGCTATATTGGACACAGGTTCACAAGGTTGCATTGTTTCCACTTATTTGGTAGGGCAGGCGAAATTAAATATGGGTTCCTTCCCAAATTGTATTCGGGGAATAGATGAAGTAGCATCTACTGTTGAAGGGCAAGTTAAGGTTTTGTTTGCCCCTGTTTAATCTTCACACCCGAGGATTAAAACCTCGGCTATTGTGCTGAAGAATATTTTGGGTTTGCATTTGCTTGCACAGAAACAGCTAACCGCTGCTTTGATGAATTTGACATCGGGATTGGAACTGGCAGTCCCCAAATTTGACACATCGGGATAAATCGATTTGTTGATTGGCTCTGATGTTCTCGGTGGAATTTTGATTGGTGGGAAACGGGTCTTGGTGCCAAATGGTTTGACTACCATCGCAACCATATTTGGATTTGCTTTGATGGGACCTGTACCTACGGAACCCCCTCCACCCGAACTTGATAATTTGTTGGCTGTAGGCTCCGCTCTCTCTGATGCGGTTCAGAGGTTTTGGGAGGTAGAGAAGCCCCCTCAAGCTGCTCATTTGAATCCAGAACATGAGGAGTGAGAGTTGTTCTTCCAGAACAATACTGGTCGACTCCGTTCTGGTCGGATTATTACGAAGCTACCCTTCCTATCTTTTCGGCCTCCGCTTGGTGAGTTGACCGTTGAGGCGACCTTTAGCTGAAAAGAGATTGTTGGCTATGGAGCGTCGCATGGGTCGTGATCCAGTGCCTGCATTCTGGTCCCAATTTGGTCAAGGACCTTTGTGACGTCATCACCAGCTTCCGACGCCATCAGGTTGTCTTTGTGGCCGACATCAAAATGATGTGTATGCAGACGATTTTCCACCCAGATGATCGTCATTTCCAGCTGATCCTTTGGAGAGAGAATCCTCGGGATCCCATGGTCGTCTACGAGCTCGATACCAATACGTACGGGCTAAGGTCGAGCCCCTACTAGGCAATACGTTCTCTTTGGGAGCTCGCAGACCGCAAAGGCTTACGTTTCCCACGAGCCTCTGCCATCCTGAAGGACGATATTTATGTGGATGACATTTGTTCGGGCGCCTTCACAGCGGACGAGGCGATCCTCTTGCGGGACGAATTGATCGGTATCTTGGCCTCCGCTGGTTATGAGTTGCGCAAATGGATCTCTGTTTCACCAGCACTTTTGGAAGGCTTACCAGAGGATCATCAGCAGGATCCCCATTTATTTGAGGTTGTTGACAACCCCGCCATGATGGCTGTTCTCGGCGTTCAATACAGACCAGTCCAAGACATCTTTACGTATAACGTAGACTTGAAATTGCCTTGTTCTTGGACTAAACGTCTCGTGTTGTCTACTGTTGCTAGAACCTTTGATCCAAACGGTTGGATTTGTCCTGTCATATTTTGGGCAAAATGCTTTTTGCAGAAGCTTTGGACAGCAGGATTGATCTGGGACGAACCTCTACGCGGTACTCCTGTTGAGGAATGGACCTTTTTTGTATCCTCACTTGCTGCCGTCAGTGAGATCTCCTTGCCTCATCCCATTCTTCCTCCCCGTAAGTACAAGGCAGCCCTTCAGGGGTTTTGTAATGCTTCGGAACGTCGTCACGCGGCCGTGGTGTACTTGCGCACAGTCAGTGCTTCAGGTCAGGTGAGGGTTTCCCTGATCACGGCGAAGAGCAAAGTTGCATCCCTTCGGACATCTCTGAACATTCCGAAATTGGAGCTCTCGGGAGCAGCTCTACTTGTACGCTTATTGAATAACGTGTCTAGTACTTAATGTAAAACAATTTGCATTAATGGGACCTATGCCTGGACAGACAGCCAAATTGTTCTTTGTTGTTTGTCCACACTTTGGAAGTATTTGTCGCTATTGAAATTAAACTACAGTTTACGGATTTTATCGCGATGTATTGGTTTCACTAAGTTATTACATTTGAAACTAATGATCTAGAAACTATATTTTTTATTTATTACTAGCCGACGTTTCTTTGAACTTGATGCAAGACTTGAATTAACTAAATAAGATAAATTATGTGAACCCCATACAACGTTGTATTATGTAACCCAAAGGTGAAATACAGAATTATCATTGGTAATAACGAACTAATGTTTTATAGGTTGTTACAAAACATAACTGTAGAATATCGAATATCCAATAATTTTCCTTTGAACATTTATTGGCACACTCAAAAGCGTTCGTTCATTGGCCAGAGGCAACTTGTAAATGTTACTTTATTCAAAGGTTTCAATAGCACGTTAATGGCTGTGCAAAAAAGAGAGTGCTGTTGACATCATTGCACCTGTGCACGCATTAAAACTAGTTTAAAACTAGTAGGCCACAAGGATTATGAAGTTCATGCAAAAAATATTTTTTTATCGACTTAACAGATGGTGTAAGTAGTTGTTTAAACAGCCGCATGAGGTTTAATACGCCGCGTTGAGTGCTTGAGTTCAATCCCCTAACAAGGCAACACTTTGAGTGATCTAAACATGTTTCTCGAGTATTTTTTATATTTTTAACTGGATGTTTAAAAAGCGTGGCGATTCTTATTCCTAACTAATAATCATCTACGAGACCCCTCATCAGGGTTAATAGAAACGTCGTATACAGCGTGTTAAAAGGGTGTAGGTACATAAATTATAATCATCGAAGTTTTTTCCAGTGCGATCTTAGTGATCATAGAGTGAGATAAGTGGGTAATGATGAAATATTAAAATTACTGTCCAAGGGTATTTGTTTATTTAGATTTTAGTATAACTAGATCCTATGAATAAAAAGTCTTTCTTAGTAGTTTCGTTGACAACAAATTGTTAAGCGTAGGAAGGCTAGCCAGGTTTCTGGCATTCGCCAGAAAGATAAAAATAACGTTAAGCCACTTTTTCGCTTTATTATTTTTAGGCATCCAAAAACAAGGTAATTTTCGCTATAACGATTAGTTTCTTATAGATAGCTATATTAGGTGGGATGTTAATAAATCGTCCAAAACTCTGAAACGCGAAACCTACGATTTATGATTACTTTAGCACTTACTGTTAGAATTTGTCTGTAAGCCTATAATGGCCTACCGGAAAAACTTCTAAGTTACTGAAAATTCAGAAATGAAACAGTTGGGTGAGCTGGGACCGACAATTCCAGGAACAATTTTTTATATCGAGTGTTACGCTTACTTATTCGGGCCTATTCGTCGACTTTATGTTACTTAGAATGTAGGTTTTAACAATCATTCATATAGTTACTCAGTCTAGGAATCCCTACTGGACATAAAATCAGTGTCGGCGTTTGAAAAAACCATTATTATCTTATTAAAATCCACGAACACAAAGAGCCCTAGACTCGAAACAATTAGGGCAATTCATCTCCCTAATTGTTGTCTCGTGTGAGAATCGAACCCACTACAGTCGGTGTAGTGCAAGAACGGCGAGGCGACTGCTATGCTGGAGGTACAGTCAAATCACAACGACATAATATATATTGCAATAAACGTCACTGTAATAAGAGTCTATATACTTCCTCTACCAAGCGTTTTCGTAAATCGTGTGTTACCATTCACAATGTCGTAATACAATAATCCAATACCAATTATTCCGTCTTGTAAACGATCCCGGACTTTATCAGCCTCTACAAAATCATCATATCGACTGATGAGCGGCTCCTATAAACAACATTGAGCAAATATGATACGAAATCATAAATCACCTTTTAAACAAACATCATTTTAATTTCAATTAGACCATTCATTAGGCGAACAAATCAAAATTTAGCTTAATTTAACTGAGCTGAAACAGTACGTATCAGTAATTTGAATTAATTATCTGTGTTTGTGTGTGCTATGTATACATACATGTTGATCCTGATTAAAAATATATACGAACGATCCTTGTGTGTCTTTCCCCTTTCATCCCACATTTTTTGGGATGAAAAGGGAAAGACACACAAGGTTCGTTCTAGACGTTTATTGTCCGAAAACCACACATTTATAATCTTTAAAATTTTCATAAGCACACTCAAAGCCATAGTTTCTAAGTCCACCAGAAGTTCATTAGTTGAGCACGATTGAAACAATTGTGTTTAAAAATATTAGTTAATTAGTTTATTTTGATTAATTTCAGTCTGTGATTTCAGTAGATGAATTTATTGTATACCCTAATATCTAATAAGCACAAAATATAATACGATAATCGCTTATATAAAGCTACCTTGAGCTGTCTATAAATTACGGTTTCACCGCCACCGACGTCACTGCTAGACACAGGCCTCCCCCAAGGCAGTCCACATGGAACGATATTGAGACACCTGCATCCATTAGCCTTCTGCCATCGCAATAAGATCGTTAGATAACGTATGTATAAAGCGATTAAAATACACGAATATTACAGTCCAGTGTTCACAATGACGCAAATTACCAGAATCTGACGACTCAAAACAGAGACATAAAGAGATGTATGGGTACATTATCAGAGCTATTAGAACTTGAGTGAGGATTTGAAAATAGGAGAAATTTGTTCACTTATGATCCCGGGTCCTGTAATCGGGGCGTGAAAAAGCTTTACTCAAGGCCGTCAAGGTGAGGGACATCATGCCATAATGCCATGCTGGCTGTTGGGATGATGGCCATCACTATGGGACTTCACTGACTGCTTAGCATCAGGCAGCATGGAGTCAATTTGTTCGGCAGAAATTAAAAAAAGAGTGTTCTAGTCACTGTGGAGCTCCATCTAAATCCATGGCGCATTTGCTTTCTTTCTCTCTTAGCCCATCTACCTGCACCAAACAAGACCTTAAAATGGCCTCACACAATGCAGGCACCGTAGTCAAGATTTGGGAACAAAAAATATGAACCATTGATACGAAGCAGAAAAAGAACGTTTTTAGTCAAGAAAATATTGGCAATGATTAAATAAATTATGTTAAAAGCGTAAGTAGTATACAACGTAAAATTGTTCTCTTAAAAATGTTCTCTAACAACGTGTGCCCTAGAAATGTGCTCGCCTAATAAGCTCGCATCTTGTTACGTGCAAACGAGACACAACAACAAATTAATAACACTTGATTTAATAACTACCCAAGAAAATACATTAAGCGTAATATTATACATGTAGATGTCCAGAAAACGAAAGATAATATGAACACAATGTTCTCGAAAAAGTTCATATTAATCTCGACGTACTTCTTAGTTAATTAGCACCCAATTAACGTGACCCAAAAAGCCTTTGAGCTTTATGTTTTCGTGAAACTACACGGAAACCAAGCCCTAGTAATGCTAACCAATGCCAGACTCACTAAATAACGAGAGAACTTAATGTTCCCCAGACCTCGTACCTAATCCATTTCGTACAAAAAGTGACGTGTAAAATCCCCGTAGAAAAAAATGAAATTAAATTAAATATTTATTTTTACCACAAATAGAACACAGCCGAATTAAAAAGGTATCCCGATCGTAAGATTTACGAAGGAAATATGTACGAACATTAATTAGTCGGTTTACCTGTAGTAAGACACAATACATAAACCCTTAGATCCTACAGATTTATGATGGGACTTTATGGAGCTTGCGACATAACAGGTAAGGGTTTGTGGACCGTATTACCTTGTTTGCCTTCGCATTTAGGGTTATTTTCGATATTTTTCCGGCAGTGCCTTTGTGTATCATTTGTTCAAAATTGTAAGTGAAACTAAAGTATGAAATGTCATATATGCCATTGTATAAAATAAATGTACAAATTACTTTTTGCTCTGTTTGGTATGTGTTGAAATCCTTTGTAAATGTGGATGATATCCTATGATATCTGTTTATTCAGTTGACACAAGAGCTTGACATTTTTGCAGCACCAAGGATTCATAGTATGGGTTTCGACACTTCCACTTGTTTCTGAGAAGAAATACGATGATTCGTAGGAGTGTCGCAAATTTGGTTGACATTCTCGTATAGTCTCATAAGTGTAATGACAGCATTGCCCATTGAGTGTGTTAGTTGACTGTACGATGGGCGTAGTGGTTTAAGCGGGCACCTCGCTGCTTGACACTGCACCGAGTGTTGTGGGTTCGATAGGGCTGTTTCCAACTAGTCAAATCAAGCACCTTTAATGAAATGTCAAAAACGATCTTTGCCTGGGGTTTTGTATGTAATGTGACGTAGTGACGTCATAGTGTTTTGCTGTCAAGTAGAATACTTATTATCAATAAATTGACCATAAAAAATGTTAAATAAAGTTTTAACATCTATCAATTAATGATGAATGAAACTACTATTATTTTGACATGTTCCCTAGATAATTGTACTTCGACACTTGTATAATTTATTTCACTTGCAGGAAACTTCCCTATTGTATGTTTGTTGTCCCCCGTGACACAGGATTTATTCCTAAAGCTGGAGTTGTCATTCTCAAATAAAAAAATAATAATTCAGCACCTCTAAGCCTTCAGGTAAGGCTCTACCACTTGATATACGAAACCCTAATAACAACAGAACAGATTCAAAGACAACCAGGAACCACGATCATGTAAAGGAATAAAAGTATTGTGTAAGAGTCAATCGCATTTCCTTTACAAAACGAAGTGAGGTCGAAATCGTGTTACAAACAAAGGCTAGTCCAATTTGTCGAAAACGGGATGTTAGAGGCGAGATGTTATTGACAAACGGTGACCGAGTCCTATTCAGTTTATACAATTTGGCCTCGAAGTTAAAGGAACACAGTAAGATCAAAATACCTGCGTTGAATATGGAAGTAAACAAATCTTACACTCAAAAAGAATTTTATATATTACATATTACTTACTGACGCCAATCACGTTATATGTAAAATCATTTGTCCCAGCTGACATACTAAAACTTTTTTAAATTTGGACGGTTGAATTATTATATGATGTAGAACATAGGGTAAGAAAGGCTTTTTAATGTTACACCTGAATTGGTTGAAAGTTTGGGTCAATAAAAATGAATTTAGTACGGGCAAAGTCGCATTTTACATGTAATTTTTTGTATTTACTGTTTAGAATCTAATTGGTTCATTGAATTGGCTTTGCCCAGTATTTTTTAGCACAACAAAGTCAAATATTAGCAAGGGAAGATCTTCAGTAAATATTAGCCGTGTTTGCGTTAATGGGCACAATGAGTCTGTGTAATCAAATGTATACAATCCTCGTACACCTCAAAGACTTGAGCACTCTATGAAAATAAGGATAATTATTGTCCTCTAGTGTGAAAGTGATTTATTTTGTGCTAAATTATATAAAACATTCATAGTGTTTTATAATATTATGTCCGCTTGTACGTTTTTTTGGCTGTGGTTTATATTTATCTATTTATTCAATACAATACAATAGATCGGGAAGTATATTCGCTAAAGATCAGAAAGCATCACCATCAGCCTGTTGCAGTCCACTGCTGGATGTAGGCCTCTCTTATGACACGCCACTTTTTCGGGTCTTCACTTAAAATATGTATATTGCTATACCTTTTCCATAGGATGGGGTCTTTCAAAACATTAATAAACAAATATTACTCATAAATAAGGTATCCTCTTCCTATTCAGTCCACCAGATAACTCAACTTATTTATTAAAATGAATACCGTCGAATAGACAGCTACAAAAGCTGATATTGTGTGTATTTATATAAAAACAACTCCAGCCCTAGGAACCTATGTATGTATGTACATTTATAAATATTAAATAAGCGGACACGGAAGACGCCCAAATTCAAAACAACAATGTATTACGTAAGGTATGGTCTCTTTGGGAACCGAACCCACGATACCCGATGCTGTTGTCCCATCCGTGCATGGGAAGGGGAAAATATTGTAGCATAATAATAAATTCTTTGTTATTTTCAGCTTTATAGAAACCAGTATCAGTATCGAGATAATTAAAATCGCCTCACCTGTTGTTAATTTTCATTATTCCCATATAAATTAATTAGCATAAAACGGCTAATGGATGGACGGCATGGTTAACATTTGTAAAATCGATGTACCCGTTAATTTGGCATTTCATGGTGATCCCGGTAATATAAGTAAATCTGTAATGTCGAACGTTATTATGACATGGTAAATATTGTCTATTGGGTAAACATCAACAAACATACAAGAAGGAATACCAAATTTCAGCTTCTGGCTCCCAATAGTTTCAACTAGGCATTGTCTGTCAGTGACTCAGTAATGCAAGAATTTAATATAATTATACAGATTAACGGTTTAAAGATTCTTTATTTCCCATAAGAATAAAATATTCACTTACATGAGAAACACTCATTACACATAGGTTGTTTAACGCACGTAGGTCTACAAAACAAGACTAGTTATCAATATTAACATACAATCTCCTTTTATCACTTTCACCATCATTAGTTACACCATAATTTAATTTTTATTTCGTTTTAAATTAACATAAAGATCACCGAAAACAAGACAATAAGTGTTATTTAGTAAAATATTGTTAAGAACAAGCAGGTAGTTGCACATAAACCGACAGAACACATACGGCCCGGCCGGTTTCGCAAAGATGTTAATTTACTAGAAGAGGCAAGGCAAGAACGTACCTCAGCGTAGTTAGAATACATAGGTACTTAATAACACAAAAATATTATGATGTTAGCATTAATATTAATTTGCGTTTATAATGTGTTGTTTTATTTGTTTTTTAAATACTTGTAACGATTTAGATTCTTTTATATTGTTAGGTAATCTATTAAATAGTTGTGCACCCTCGTACATAAGATTCTTTTTTCCATAGTTGGTTCGTGGTACGCGTAATTGAATATCTTTAGCATTTCTAAGGTTACGTTTATGTCTACTATATTTTTTTGTAAATTTTATTTGAGTATGGATTTTATTGTGTAGTATTTTATATATTAATATGCACGTGTGGTATTTGTAATTTTGTTCAATATTAAGTAATTTTGTTTCTTTATATAATTTACAGCTAGGCGTGAAATAATCATAATTGAATAGATTTTTGATAATATTATTTTGTCCAGTTTGAATTAGTTGTAGGTTCGTTTTGGCGGCAGTGCCCCACACCTCGATAAGGTAATCCAGGTGCGGTTTAACAAGAGAGTTATATATAATATATTTTACCTTTTGTGGTAGGCACCTTGATACACCCCGTACGAGTCCTGAGAGTGACGCCAGTTTTGAACGTAACCGCTCAAGGTGTGGTTTCCACGTAAGATGGTTATCCATTAGGAGTCCTAAATATTTTTCTTTATTTGTTTCATTTTTAATTTTACCGTCTATTTTGAGTTGTTTAGTAGTATTTATCTTTTTATTTTTAGCTTTAAATATAGTATAATTTGTCTTTGACGCATTTATTGTTAATAAGTTGCACTGAAACCATACATTGAGCAGATTTAGATCATTTTGCGCACTATCCATGATTGCATCTACAGATTGTCCGGAGTAAAATAAACATGTGTCGTCAGCATATAATGCGATGTCTCCTTTAAGGTCTAGTTCGAATATGTTGTTTATGTATGCTATAAACAATAATGGGCCCAAAATTGATCCCTGAGGAATTCCACAGGTGATTGGTTCCGGCCTGCTTTGACAGTTTCCACTTTTGACTACTTGGAATCTATTCGTCAGATACGACTTAAACATATCATATATACAGATTAATACTTGGATAAATCAACCTAAATAATGCATTATGCATTGAGTGCGTTCATAGGAATATTTTGTTGTAAGTTTATTATAGTTGATATAATATACAGTACATTATATCATCATCATCATCATCGCCCTAGCGTTATCCCGGTTGCATCCAAGACTTACACGCCTTAGAGCCCGAGGTCGGCTTACTGGTCTAACCAGATATGACAGAATATCAACTTTTCCACAGAGCGACTTAGCAATATTCCATGGTTTAGACCAATATCAGATTATTTGAGGGTACTGACTTCCCGTAACGACTGTCAAAGATCTTCATGGCAGCTGGGACCGACGTTTTAACGTGCTCTCCGAGCCTTGAGGCAAGCGATATTTAACAATTTAATACGCACATACAGTACACAAGAATACGAAATGTCACCACCCCATATCATCCCATGGGTGTCGTATGAGCCGACAGAGGGAGCATATTATGCAGAGAACAACACTGCAACAGAAGGAAAACTTGATACAAACCCTATACCAACCCGTTTGGCCAGCGTGGTATAGTAGGCCAATTCCTCCTTTTAAAGGAGAGGCCTAGTCCAGCAGTGGACTGTTTAAGGCTGATGATGATTGATACAGTACATTATATGTGTATAAAAAATTCTTGCGTTGCTGACTGACTGGCAGATAACGTCCAGCTGAACGCCCGTCCAGTTACGTCTGCACTTTTAAGTGTGTGGGCAAAGCTGCGGGCATCCTTTAGTAACTACACAAATGGCCATTATTTTATTACCTATTATATAAATTAAATAATAATATTTGCCACGCTTTATGTGGCGACGCTTTAAGAGCTCACCCAGGTAAGTAAGCGAGAGAAAATAAAGATGTTATTTTCTATAGAGTGATTACATACATAAAATAAAGTTACAAATAAGTAACATTTGCATAATTACCCACACTGCCTGACTTCATCTCAATATACTTAGTATCCGTTTATTTGCTCTCCCATTCATTGTGTTTGCTCATCCATCATTCAATTAATCATAAACGTCAATCTCGATACATATTAAGTGTTCATATTGCAATTAGTCTGCAAATTATCCAATCAAGGTTATCCATAGAGGGCATATGAAACAAATAAGGTCACCTTTACGTTCACAACAAGTTTGATACTATTTTACATACATTCACTTTTAAATATATTTTGTCAACCTGCAAGACCCGCTCCGCCATAAATTGTCGTCGTAAAAACTGTGTGCCTAATTTACTGAACCCTGTCCCACAAGATTAGAGAAAACATTCCGCTTTACAATGAAGCATTTTTACAATTTTAGAGAACAGTTGGGCCATTATCGTCCATTTGGTGCACTTAGCTAGTGTGACTACTATTTAATAAGAAACCTAGGTAAACTTCTTGGCCAAACAGAGTGCACGGTTTCCAACGACTCATTTATTATTACGTGTATATATAAACTACTGGAATATCGCTATCCCTTCGGGTTGCGGAGGTCAGACAGGCAGTCGCTCTGTGGAAAAGCTAATATTCAGCCAAATCCGGTTAGACTAGAAAGCGGACCCCAGATTGAAACTGGGATAACGCTAAGAGGATGATGATATAAACTACTTGCGTTACTGACTTGACAGACAAGCTACAGCTAAAACTATTAGGCGCAAGAAGCTTAAATTTGGCATGTATGTTCCTAAGGGACCGTAGGGTGCACCCCTAAGAAGGAATTCCTCGAAATGACTACGGGATCGGGCAGAAACAGTCAAAATAAAAAGAAAGAGTGGGCGTAGCAACGGGCATCCTCTAGTCTAATATAAATTCGAATGAGTGAATTTCTAGTCCTGTTCCCAACAGTTTAATTAAAAGTATATGTCGGCGATACGCCAGGGTTATGGTGTCCAGACTCCATTATAATAAAAACACTCACGTAATATTACTTGGTTTATTTTCAGACGATTTCTAGCACAGAATTGAATTAAAATGCGAACTACAGTCCTTTTTATAAACTAACCGTCATTACACTTAATGTAACGTTTAACAACTCCTTTTCAACATATAATTGAAATTACTGTACGATTAATTATAAACTAATCAAAATCGACATTAATATTGTAATGAATTTTGCACAACACCAAATTATTTATTTTACACGAATAACAAATTTATTTTATTAACCAAACGCTGCTTTACAACATTAAACAGATGGCGCTATCAACAGGATGCAAATATAAACGCATGTTATTTATTACCGTAAAAATAAATGTCAGAATAATGTTATTTAATACTAATTGATTTTACTTTGAAAGTTTCAGGAGTTATCTTAATAACTAAGCGATAAATTAAATACCCAATCTTTTATAAACAGTTAAGCAGCCAATACAGTGTCTAATATTGTAAAGTAGTGAAGTTCTCAGTTCTGTGTTCACAAATAGTTATTTAAATATCAATCTTAAATATTATCAACATTTTCGTAACAATATAATCATTATATATTAATTTGCGCCCATACGGCCATTCTGATCCAGCGCGCTCCTCGCGCTGATTATTTATCGGTTACAGAATAAACAGCATAACAAACAAAAATAAGGAATATAAAAATTACATAAATAAGCGTTTATCATACAGAATGAACTAAAAGTTATTTACAAGGCTTCACCTAGTCATAGGATCTTAGCCTGAGGCATGCGTCACCCATCACGGGATCTAACAAACAATGCTTCACCCATGGCTAAGCCGATTACGGCATCACCGATTACGGGATCTAGCGCACACAGGCATCACCCACATGGGGATCTAGCCCACAAACGGCATCACCCACATAGGGTCGATTTAGCCCACGCGGCATCACCCATCACGGGATCTAGCCAACACACGGCATCACCCATCACGGGATCTAGCCAACACACGGCATCACCCATCACGGGATCTAGCCAACACACGGCGTCACCCATCACGGGATCTAGCCAACACACGGCATCACCCATCACGGGATCTAGCCGACACACGGCATCACCCATCACGGGATCTAGCCAACAAGACCAGGATCAAGGATACGCATGGTGGCCAGCCAGCGTTTTGGGAAGGATGTTGGATAGGAAAAATAAAATTTTACTCAAACCCATAAATGCAAAATTTGCCTCATAAACATATCAATGCATATACATAAAATAATGATCATCGTTCGTCATGATCAGTTATATCAATACAATGTAATTACATATGTCCAACAACGACAGTGGAGGAGGTAGAGGACCCCCACGTAAATCAGTATCTGACGACTCCTCCGCCCATACGGTCAAGCTGCTCATACAGTTGTTGATGTTGATCAGCAACAAAGGTTAGCAAACAATGCTTGACTCCAGGTCAGTACAGTACTCATGCGGCATGTGTGCGCGTAGCCCACACACAAAACCACTGACGTCAAAAGGGCGGGCCACCGTCATCCATACATACCATCGGTAAAGGACCGCTCGTCCATCCTCTCTTCACACTAAGGTCAGGTCATCTGCTAGGATGTCATCATTAACCTGCAACACTCAAAAGACAGGTGGTGGGCAACATTTCCCACCCAAATATTAGTTCCATGAACCTTCGTTACTGTAGATGAAATAAAATTCTATTCTTACAAAGTGGTCCGGTCTATTAAGCTATATCTATATATCAGGCATGTTCAACCTGTGCATTGGTCTATGTTGGCGCCCACATTTTACGCATAAGGTAAAATACAAAAGACACTGAATTTTCTCAGGTTCTGTCTGACAGTGCCATTTTAGATAGTCAAATATAAAGTTATCAGGATACCCATATTTTGCAGTTTTAATAAAACAGTTAAAACTTAATATATTCAAAATAAGTTTTATCCAGATCAAACAAGAAAACAAAATGGCAAGAACAAAGAGAGGCCTATGTTCAGCCGTGAACAGTCGGACTGTTGATAAATATGAAATGATTTCAAACTATGCAGATCCAAGGATTACGAAAATACTAGTGCTATAATTATTACTCATGTAAGAACATGTTTAATCCAATATTGAATATTTTTAGGTATAGTGCAAGCTGTGAAATTGTTGAACTGTTTGCAAACTGAGCCATAAAAGAGAAATTTACAAGCTACCCATATTACAAAGCAAGATTAGTGCCGTCTTATTTCTAAAAATGATTCCACTCAGTTTGTATAGTCAATATGGTGGTGAGTTTATATCAATAGTTTTATTTGACTTTATATGTAAGGGAATTTTCTAAATAATGTTAATATTTATTTTAAACTTAACATGTGGTGCCAATGTAATTCTTATCTATTCATACACTATTAATAATTTTTTATCTAATAAATAAATTTAAACTGACTAATCCCAACTAATCACAACTGACTAGTCCATACATTTACCCTTATTTGGCAAGAATAAATACTACTAAATGGGAAAAGAGATAATATGGATTTTCACATCATGTTCTTTAAACCCACTTATCATTATCCTAATAATCATATTCCTAAATGTATTTTATCCCACAAGAGCTAAGCAATAAGGTTGGCACTAAATTTTATTGGTTTATCACTGGTTGTCATCTTGAACATAGATGCAACTAACTTAGCAAATGAACTCACAACTAAATTAAATTGTATTTACCGAGTATAACACTAAGGCTTGTTATTTATAAAAGAACAACAGTCACCTGCCTTAAGACTTTCAACCTAAAATGCTTAGAGATGGACTTTTATAAAACCTAAGTGAGTGCATATGTCCATAAAGAAATCTACTGTCCAGATCTCATATTTCTAGCTTCAGTAGTTTGGGTTAAGCAAGGGCTTATCATGGTCGGAACAAATCATTCTATACAGGTATAAAATTAAGCGACAAATATTAAGATATGTCGGGTTCCCTTGTCTTATTATATAACCTTAACTTGAGCTGCAAGTTGACAGTAACAATTTCAACATAATGTTAAAATGAAATCATGTAGGCACCTACAGAGTCCACAAATTAATAAAAACTATTTTGTAACTTTACAAAGATTAGCTTTAAAAATGTGTATCACAAATTTATTTTTATATCTACCTTCTGAATATTTATCTGTACTAATATAATAAAACTGAAGTTTGTTTTGTCGAATGCACTTATCTGTGAAACTACTGGTTTTATGCAAATAATTTTTTTGTGGTGGATAGTCATTTATCAAGAGAAGTTTCATATAATCGCACCGTGAGCACTAGCCATAAGTAATGCAGTTAGTTAGCCTTATGTAATGTGTAACCAAGGGCTATAAATAATGTTTTGATTCCTTTAATGTTTTACTATTGAGATAACCTATTGAATACTAATTGAATTCATATTCAGCACATCAATTAGCTTATTTAAACTGAAAGCAAATCAGGTAATTTATACAATGCATCTATATCAGAGCTTCAACTTGAAAAGGGCAGTTATACCGTTCTTTACTAATAATTATATTAGTAGAACCACATAACAACAAAGCTATTTTCTCTTTCTTGTGTAGATAAGTAAGTTTTACAGAAAGTTTCCGACATGGTCTAACGATTAATAAACAGACAAGAGCCCCAGCCGACGGCATAACATGACTATAAGAAAGAAGAAAGAAGAAGAAAGAAGAAAACTCATTTATTCTGCTCAGGTTTTACAGAAAGTAACATAAAAACTTAAACTAACTTATCATATTATAACCTAAACAGAATCGGGCCCAACTCAGCATATTGCCATCTTGTGACACAAGATGGCGCTGGTTTTCAGTTGGGACCGTTTTTATAAATAAATTAATTATTAACAAATAAAATATATATATTACGGACGCAAGCAAAAAGTTTCTATAAACAAATTGATTAAATCTTAAAAAACTAATTAAACATACAGTAATGGACAAACTGTGAGCTTCCACCATGGTCACCTGTCTATGGCTATTGGCTATGGGCTATTGTATATTTATTATCTGTGCACGCGCCTGATCGCGCGGAGTTTGAAAGTTGCAAACAGACGCCAAGCCAACAATAATAACAATGGTGGAAACTATAAACAAACAGCAAACAAACAGAAATTTGGAGATAAGTTTCAAATTCCGCACGTGTGAAACACATAATAATTATGTTTGTAACAATTACAATATATATCGGCATTGCTTTTGTGTGTCTGCCATGCGTCAGGACATTAATATTATATGGGAGTACATATCACAGTTTTAAGCCGAGTGAAAGAAAATCCCAATACTCACAAACAACTGGCCTTGGAGCATTAAGTGTGTCGCTGGCCAGCTGGATGATAATAGGTACAGTGAGACCGGTATAGTTTTGCATAGAGTGGTAAGTTTTAAAGTTGAAGTTGTAGTTTTAGCAGATGTTGTTTGTATCTTCTAATAAAACTGAAACTTGATTTCAGGGTTCTTAAAGGTGGTGGCAAGTCGTTCCAACAATGAGTTGCAGTTATTTTAAAACTACCACGAAAAGCAGCTGTTCGGTGTCTAGGCGTAACCAATAGGTAAGTAGACCCTCTCGTTATGTGTTTATTGAGATCGCTGGACCATGTAAGTTTATTGTAGAGGTATGTGGGCCTACCTGTAGATATAACTCCGAAAAGAAGTGAGGCCAGGTGTAACTTCCTTCGAGATGACATCTTTAAGATCTTATTTTTGTTTAGAAAGGGTGTAATATGTGAGCGTGGTGGAACATTAAAGCAGTATCGTGCACATGCATTTTGCACCCGCTGAATTAGCCTTTCAGTTCGGTTTAGCAGACAGGCACCATACACCGTGTCTGCATAATTCAGCTTAGACAGGATCAACGTTTCACATAAGTGAATACGCATTTCCTCGTCAATATAGGGTCGAATCTGATATATTAGTTTCAACCTATAAAAACAGTTTTGGACTGCCTCTGCAATATGAGTCTCAAAGTGTAAGCACTGGTCAAATACAACACCCAGGTTCCGAGCCTCTTGTACCTGCTCTATTTGACAACCTTTGATCCTAACATCCAGCCCACATCCCTGCACCTTGCTCACCATCTCCCTGGTGCCGATGAACAAAAACTTAGACTTATTTGGGTTCAGTATTAGAGAATTTCTGCTCGCCCATTCAGATATATTGTCTAAATCTTTATTCATCTCACCCACAGACTCAGAGCAGCTCTCCGGCCTGCAAGACACATACAATTGGATATCATCAGCATACAGGTGGAATCTAGTTTGAGTTATGGTTCTACCTATGTCTGCCGTGTAGATTATGAACAGAAGCGGGCCCAAAATTGATCCCTGAGGGACACCTCTCACAACTGAACCAAGTGAAGATGTCGACTTACTACCATCGTTTTCTGTCACCTGAACAAGCTGATATCGATTGCTCAAATAACTATCAAACCAGCATATTGATTTGTGGTCACATCCATAGTATGCAAGCTTTGAAAGTAGAAGCGGTACACTGATACAATCAAATGCCCTGGAACAGTCTAGCAATGCAAGCAACGTCCCCTTGCCCTGGTCTCTGTCCTCTAGGATGTTATCTACAACGTCAATTAAGGCTGTGGTCGTACTGTGACCCACCCGAAAGCCAGATTGTCTTTCAGGTAGAACATTATATTCCTCAATATATTGCCTTAATTGAAGACAGACCACTTTCTCCAGTATCTTAGATATACATGGCAAAAGACTGATCGGACGTAGATCTTTAATACTCTGTGGATTGGCTTTTTTAGGAATGGGCCTCACTATTGCAGTCTTCCATAAGTCAGGAAAGGTTGCAGTTGTAATTGACCTGTTGACAATGCCAGTGATAACGGAAAGTGTATGCGGAAGTGTCAAAACCAGCATGTCAAGAGATATACTATCAATCCCTAAGGCACTTGATCGGAGCCCACGAATGATCTTAAGGACAGTTTCTTCAGTTGTGGGTTGAAGCTGGAAGCATCCTGAACTATAGCGGTTAAATTCGAAGTAAGTTAACTCTGAAATAGTGACCTCGCAATTACCAGGGACATCGAGAAAGTGTTTATTGATAGCTTCAGGATCATTACAATAGTAAGGTAACTGCCTATTATTTTTATTTTTATAATTTACAACTGATTTTATACTGTTCCATAATCTTTTGGGGTCTCTTTTGTACATACTAATATTATTTTTAAAATAAGCACTCTTCTCACTAATTATAGCAGCTTTAACAATGTTTTTAAGGTCTTTATACATATTATAGTGAGACACTGTTTTGCTAGATTTATACCGCTGGTGGGTCTTGTCCCGTAGCCTGACCATATCCTTAATAGTGTCAGTTATCCAAGGATGACCTCTCTCCTTAATTAAGACTTTTCTAAGTGGTGCATGTAAATCAAACAGGTTCAGGATATAAGATGTAAATGTATCAACCATTGTATTGACATCACTAAAGGTTAATATGTGATTCCAATCAATTTTGATTAGGTCCTTGTTAAAAATATCTATAATTATATCCCTCAGTGGCCTGTATGTGACCCAATGAGGAATAGGCTTCTGAGTTTTAATGTTAAAATTAACTGTGATCAGTGCATGTTGTCCCAGCTCTGGTATATGTAATACTGACGTTTCACACACCTGGGCATCTGTGCATACCAGATCTATCAGGGTTTCGCTGTGATCTGTGAAATGTGTAGGTTCCACTATTACATTCTTTAGGCTAGTGCATCGCAGAAAAGTTCATAAAGATTTAGTTTTCCTATCATTTGTATCTAAGTAGTTAATGTTGAAGTCCCCGAGAAGAATAACTCTATCGGCAAAAGCACATGAAGTCAGAGAGTCAGTCATAGCGTCTAAAAAGGTGTCCACATCTAGCCAGGGAGGTCTGTAAGCTGTGCCAATAACAACACACTGTGTATTCACCTGCATTCTGATCCACATCTGTTCCACCATAGGTGATGGTGGGTGTGGCAAGGTACGTACACGTAGATCCCTTCGCACATAAAAGCCAACGCCACCTCCCCTTCCTCCACGCACATTCTTCGGGCGAGGTATATGTCGTAACCTATATTGAGGAACTTTGGGCGCACGGCCTTCCTCCCCCTCCCTAAGCCAGGTCTCATTAACTGCCATGATGTCTACTTTGGCATTCTCCATTGCCAACAGAAATTCCTCTTGCCGCGACCCTAGGGACCCTGCATTCAATAGTCCAACACTTAATTTGCTATCCCTAACCATTTGTAAGTGTAATTATATTTGCATTTTGTAATAGTAATTTGCATTTTGTAACAGTATTTTGTATAGTATGTAAATACATGTTGATTTTTATACTTAAGTATCTGTGTTTAGTTTGTAAAAGATATGTGTAAATATTATTGAGTAAGCAATGAAATATGTTGATTGTGTTATGTCCAAAATTATAACAAATTATAGTAAAACAGTAAATGAATAGCAATGTAAACAGTACAATAATCAAATAGGTGAGGCCATCATAATAGAGCATTAGAAAATTTATTACAGGTAAACTAAATGCAATGCTACAAATCAAAAGCTTGCTACTGCAATTTACATAGGCAAATCGAAATATGTTTAACTGAATAAGTGCACAGTGGACATAAATATAATAACTGACAGATTCATTATGAAAATAAATAAGACCACTGTGCCCATTAGACAAGCAGTGTTTAGGTGCTCTTGTTTTTAAAAGAATCACCGCCAAAAACACGGTCCAGTTCTTCCTCAGAGCGTATGTTATGAGCACGCTTACCATCAGCCTGCCTAATAAAAATTTTCCCTCGCCTCGTCCAGGTATACCTCCAGCCATGCTGCTCGGCGGCCTGGCGGGTGCGGTAGAGCAACTGGCGGTTGGTGCGGGTGAGCCGCTCGCTGACGTAGAAGCGCTGCGGGGGCGCGGCGAGCCCGAGCTCCGCCGAGGTGGCGCCGCGCCGCACCCGCGCGCTCCGCAGCAGCTCGTCACGGAGCTCCCGGCGCGTTAGCCTCACCACGACCCGTCTCCCCCGCGCGCCGCCCCGCCCGTGGCCTCCACCCGTTCCAGTTGTCCCAGGCGCCTCCACGTTGGGCTTAGGCCCCACCCGCTCCGCGAAGACTATGTCTCGAGTCTCGAGTGTCACGCCCAGCTTCTTCGCCAATAGTTCTACGGTGTGGGTAACGTTTTCTCCAATACCCTCCGGGAGGTTGGAGATTTCTATATCAGAGCACAACAACTCTTGCTCCCGATCATTCAGCTCCGATTTGAGATGGTTAACCGTCTGTTCTAATTTAATTTGTAAATCAGTAGAGGTATCATCTGATTGCCGCTTCTCGAGAGCCTTCACCCTGCCGTCTAAGGTATCTATCCGTTCCTGGCACGCGAATACGGTCTGGCGGAGATCGGCCACTTCCCTACGAATCTCTGTAAGCTCGCTCTTTAATTCCTCCCTCATATCGCGAATTTCACTCCTTATCAGCCGTATTTCATGCAACAAGTCCACTCGAGAGTGCATAGCTAGGTCTTCACGCTGATAGGTTTCTTGTTCTGCCGCATCCTCAAACGAGGCAATTGTGCTAGCGGAATTAGATGCTATACTGTCACAGCCATCGCTACATATTTTTTTTGTCGAGGCGGTTAAAGAAGTAGACTTATTTTTACAATATAAACATTGCCAGTTGCTAGTTTTTGGTGATTCTTTTAACTGCACGCAAGCAAGGTGATATTTATTGCTGCAAACATTGCAAGCAGCAACCCCTTTGGCACCCACAAATTTGCCACAAGCAGCACATTTCGCCATGATTTTTGTAAATAAATGTAGTCTCAAATTCAGTAGGTCTCTCGATTCCGCTAGATGGCGTTGCTCTATTTATTATTTTATGGGACACTGATGGTGCCACAAGTTTGTACAACGTTTTACAGTCACAGCTATAGCCAGTATCCACACACAAAATGCACTTTAATTAAGTTATTGTATTATATTGTAAATATCCAGGTCACTTTTTTTAGTTTAAGGTAGTTTTAAGAATCACTTTAGATTGTAACATATAGTTTTTAGTTGTTTATTAATTTTAATCCACTGTATAACGTCTTCCAAATTGATTTTATACTTTACAATAAATATGAGTTAATTTATGCAGTTATTTATTTTAAGAAATATAGTAATAAGTACAGCTATGACAATAATCTCGACCGACCGTCCGTACGTCAACCTGACAAACCTAATAATAATAAGCACAGTAGCACTGCTATGTATCAAACATGGATAAACAATAGTTACCTATAAGTTCTATTTGGGGTGTAACGTTCGTAATTTTGACTGTATAATGTTTATCTGGTAATCCTTACGGGGATAGCAGGTAATCGTGTAAGCACCATAATTTATAAAATTAGGATGTTTCTCAAAAACTCTAATCAAATCAGCTCTGGATAAATACCTCTGGTCAGTGCATCAACAACCCGCATCTGCAACCTCTGGTAGCACTCGGAGCAGAATAGCGTTCACACCACAGCACACCCCGGTGCGTGCACCCCGTCGCAGTCGCTCTGTCGCTCTCGCTCGCACGTGGCCTCACGTGAAGTGTAGACGTGTGTGTGGTCTCCGATCAGGGTTGTCTAGCGCCAAACGTGGCTTCCAAGCGCTTGTCGCATCAGTCTTTAGGTCATCATTGGTAATGGCGGCCAAGCCAAGAGACCCATCACTCTCGCGCCAACCGTAGATCCCGAAGTCTCTTAGGGGGCGTTTATCCCACCGCTGCTGTCGGCGATACGCCAGGGTTATGGTGTCCAGACTCCATTATAATAAAAACACTCACGTAATATTACTTGGTTTATTTTCAGACGATTTCTAGCACAGAATTGAATTAAAATGCGAACTACAGTCCTTTTTATAAACTAACCGTCATTACACTTAATGTAACGTTTAACAACTCCTTTTCAACATATAATTGAAATTACTGTACGATTAATTATAAACTAATCAAAATCGACATTAATATTGTAATGAATTTTGCACAACACCAAATTATTTATTTTACACGAATAACAAATTTATTTTATTAACCAAACGCTGCTTTACAACATTAAACAGATGGCGCTATCAACAGGATGCAAATATAAACGCATGTTATTTATTACCGTAAAAATAAATGTCAGAATAATGTTATTTAATACTAATTGATTTTACTTTGAAAGTTTCAGGAGTTATCTTAATAACTAAGCGATAAATTAAATACCCAATCTTTTATAAACAGTTAAGCAGCCAATACAGTGTCTAATATTGTAAAGTAGTGAAGTTCTCAGTTCTGTGTTCACAAATAGTTATTTAAATATCAATCTTAAATATTATCAACATTTTCGTAACAATATAATCATTATATATTAATTTGCGCCCATATATACTTTGTTTATATTAAAGTTAAACTTAATTATTCAAGCTAAGTGCGAAGTAAACTCACGTCTCTGCTAGAGTGTCTAGGTATTTGAGTTGTAAAAGCTTTCATATTTTGTACTTTATGTTCACATTGTATAGCAGTGACAGCCCAGGGGATTTCTCGGGCTAAATATAAACATTTGTAGTGGGTTTAATCTCGACGGGTCTGTGACATGTACGTTAATCAATGTCAACAACTTGCGGTGACGACATTGCTGGTCGATGTATACAGCTGGCAAAAGTGTAATTACTTGGGTACGATTTGAATATTAATAGCATCGTTGATGATATTAATGATATTTATTTGATTTTATGACTAAATCCGATGCAACTGCTGTTTTCTTGTAATGTCCTAATGTTCCAAACAAGAGAAGGTCAGACAGTAACTAGATTAAAAGCTTTGGAACAGGATCATTATTTATAATTACTTATAGCCTATTTCCTTTACTATAGTTACTGTGTTTTATACATCGAACGTATGTTCTTCTATTCATCGCTCTAAAAGATATTTGTTCGTTTGTTTTACATAATCCTACTACTATGATAAACGCAAAATTTTGGGTTAAGGTGCCACCACGAGCCAAAACAAGCATTTTCATATTACTACAAATTCACAGCAAAAATAACCAGCTTCCCATACCTTTACAGTAATTGAAACTGGAAGCAGTTACACATCATATACTATTCGATTGGAGCAACAGAGATTTTCAATTTTTCTTGCGTATACTTAAGGTGTTAGGAAGAAGTTTTCTTTTCTTACAAGACTGTACCTACATATTGGACTCCTTTATCGATAATTTGATTTAATCGTTCAATTTTCGAGCCGTATCCATTAATATAAAGGTAAAGGTGTACTTCAGGTAGTAGGTCATGCACATCGCACAGTGTGTTTTTTAAATCGTGCTAGGGATCGAAATCAGCACATTTTTTTTAAGTTTAGGCGTTATTGTTGTATTATTGGCTACGATTGACTAGACTTTTACCGCCGTTTCGCTCGTGTGAGAGTAGGTTATTGCAACTAAAGGTAGTAAGTATTTGTTATTCAAAGGTATAAACTATATTACTGCATATTACTATTAATTCTTTTGCTTATAATAATACCAAGAATATGTGAAACGAAAATTCTTAATAAGGCTTGCTTCATAAAATAAATTTCCATGCACAAAAAAGTTTGTTACGACATAGTTCTCTATGTTATGTCCAATGTGTATCCTCCATGCAATAACTAATGTTCCCTTTCTTAATTTTCTGTATAAATATAGGTAGTTATCTGGAATAATAAGATTTTGTGTGAAATACTACTGTGGACTGATATTGCCTACCAAATGACGTTACAAAAAATAATTGATGCCCAAAGATAGATACATTATGATATTTTAAAATAGATATTACAGTAGAAAAACTTAGCACTGATAGGTGAACAGAGTCTCTTCAGAAATGAACCACCAGATTTGACAAAATATTCGCTTTTTACGGTGCAACTGCCGCCTGCTCGCTGGTATCAAATGGCATAAATTGCTATACCATTTGGTTTCGGCGCGGCAATCGGAAAGCGGCGAGAAAGAAATCACCAAAAGACCTTATCCAAGGACAATTTTTACCACTTTAGTTAAAAATGAACCATTTTTGACCTTTAAACAAAGCTAAAACTGACATCATAGGGCAAACATAGTCTTCCTTTAAGATGTCTTTCACAACACATTATTTGCGCAACGCAACTCATTTAATATGCGCAAGTCAGCCACCCTTTATTATACGGGTTCAATAGCGCCGTTCATTTGACAGTAAAGACACAATTACATCTGCATGTCTACCGCATTGAGTAAATGACTACCATAGACAGAAAGAAGTACATTTTTCGTACGTTCACACAGGGATTTAATTACGATGCACTCGGCAGCGGAGCTCGGCAGTGAGACATAAGCAAGTGTGAACTCTTAGTTAGGTTAACTTTTCCACACCGCACATTAATGCGGTCGCAGAACAAATGTAATGGCCTTAAATACTTGTACGAAGTTTCATTACTTGCTGTACGGACTTTGAATTTATTGTTAAAAAAACTACGAAGTATTGCATATAAGTAGATTGCATTTAAAAAACGAGCGTAGCAATTGGACTATCTGTTAGAATAAGTAAGAAAATATTTTTCAAATTATCAGCTATTTGATGGCCATAGAAAAGTTTGTAGAAATGTAATACTCATTGTGCACTTATTTGAATGCTTGAATAGATTCAACGATAGGATATTTCGGTAACTTTATGGGTATTTTATTATGGGTAAAATGAATGATTTTAATATAGTTCTTTAATAATGCGATCCTTATACCTAGTAAGTTATGAAATACATAGGTTACGTGCGATTTATACATATTGTATTTTTATTCTTTGCATAAATATCTTTCATTCCGTAACGAGATATTTGCTTATAATTGTAAGGAATTGAGCACAGTTTTAGACACAGGTACATGATGACTCGTAATGATAACCATCTCGACTCTATCAATCGTACCACATGACAAACTTTAGATCCGTTTCACGTCCATACATTGGAAAACCGGATTCAAAAATGTTATTCATATTTTCTTTAGAACAAAATTCAGTATTTTTCCACGACTTGTAACAGTGATTGATTCACACTAATAAAACCGAAGAATTATTAATTCAAGAGTTCTTATTTAGCTTATACAATATATTGAAATCAAATAAAGCTCAAGTGAATAATGGCATGCAATTATGTCAGAGCCACGTTAATACGGAGCTCTTTTATCTGGATTCCAGATAATCCGGACAACCGCTTGAGCTCGCTGTGATATTTTAATTCAGCGTAAACATAATTAACCAATAACAAAATATTGAGCTACTGTAAAAATAACTTCATAATGTGTATCTACATAATTATTATATATATTAATATATAATACCATATTGAATATCATAATTATATTTGTGGTTTTTACCCATTTTTTATAATTGTGCTTGAATCTATTTCTGCGGGTGGCTCAAGATCGGTCTTTGTGAAGAGTCTATGTGCGGTAGTAGACGTCTATTGACTAATATGATGAACCATTTCTGTCCGATCCCGTAACAATTTCGGAAAATCCTTTCTTACTGCATCCCTAAAGTCCCTGAGCAACATAATCAAAATTTCAGCTTCCTGCGCACAATAGTTATGTTTGTGTGTATTCTATTAGTCAGTCAGCAACGAAAGATAAACATGATTATTTTAACGGTATAAGTAGCTATTTTTGCCTAACTACTTTAGCCGAGGTTTTCACAAACTTGCATTGGCAAAGACTCGAAACGACGACAACTTTTTCCTTACAATAAATACGTAGAAAGTGAATTTTATTATTAAATTTGTAACACATTGGAAAAACATTAAAAGCATAGATCTGTTCAAAATTATGATAAGAATTCCATGTAAGACACCAATTTTCACTTTAAACAATCGCTTTAAACTGGCACTGTCGGTACACAGATGTAGACGGTAATGCATGCTTCTCAATAGCAATGTACTCAATATATAAATATGTATGTAATATTATAATGTCCAGTTCGAAGTTATTAATGCCCCAACGGTGCGTTCGCAAAGAAAAGATGAAGTACCCTTAGGTATCGTTTAGAGTACATTTTGTTTTTAATTAACTCGATTTACTTCGTCATTGGAGCAAGTGATTTGTTTGGCCCAGTTTCAGTTTTATTATTTACGGCTAACGACTTTTATTAGCAACGTTATGAAGATTTATGATGGCACACCCGAACTCGATCGCCAATGTATTAATAAATCATTATCAGATTGGGAAGCTGTTTGACGGAATGAGTCGGTTGTCGATACTATATCCAGGTTTTGAACGCTTCGGCAAAATGACGTTTTATCAGGATAATTTTCGTTCCTTTTGATTTGCCCGTAAATAACCTGTTTCATTCTTTTCTACTTATAACAAACTAGAGGACGCCAGCAGCTACGCCTGCATTTTATTTTAATTTACCCGTTTTGGCCGATCCCGTGGGAATTTCGGGAAATCCCTTCTTAGTGCTTCCCTACGGTCCCCAAGGAACATACATGCAAAAATTTCAGCTTCCTGCGCCTAATAGTTTCGGCTGTAGCGTGTCTGTCAATCAGTCAGTAACGCAAGGATTTTATATATTAAGATTATGATGGTCTAATGAATCTTAAGTAAAATCCTTAGCAGCGTAAGTGCTTCATGATATTTACGAGTCGAATGCTTTATAAAATCATTATTGCAATAATTACATCTTAAGGTATTGCTCATAATTTCATCATCATAATCATCAGCCTGCCGTATTCCCCTGCTCGATGTAGTCCAATCTACGCCAGCTCCTTTACGCAATTTCGATAATTTATTCCGCATTAATGTAATACATTAATTCTGTAATTAAATAGCAGAGAGTGTGAGGTACGTACATCATACATCATACACGTACGTAGGGGTACGTAGGTGTATCAAATTATAAAGCTGCACATCGAACAGACATGAGCGACTCGCATACACACTCAGCTGACTGATATTTCTGTTAAAAGACAACTCCCGCACTTAACTAGGAAGAAATCCTGTATCGCGGGGGACTTTACAAACATTCAACCAACGGACACAATGAACACCCAGACTGTGGCAAATGTTAATTACTACTTGAACCGTGTCTCGGCAAACACATTAATCAGCCGGTCTCGGTTCTTTGATAGTCGTTACTAAGGAATCAGTACCCTCGAATATTATACACTGACACTAGTCTAAATTAAACCTAGGTACTTCGCTCCGTACACAACGTAATATTCTATCATGTCTGGTTAGTTTAAAAACGTAACCTGCGCTAAGCTTGCATCCGCGATAACACTAGGACGAGGATAATGATTATAAATGTATCATGAACAAATATAATAATAAATTAATTTAGAACGAAAGTTACACGATGTTACCTGGCAATAATTCAATTGGATTATCAGATAGTGGTAAAAGAACCCCTAAGCGTGATAATCGATTTCGCTTCCAAAACAACAAATATTGTTATTATGTTATGTCGATTACTAAATCAATCTTGAAACATTTTGTTGGACGCAGATTGTTTTGTTTCTCGCTTCTGGCAATAAACAATAAGGTAACAAGTTAGTTATTTTGTGTTTGTACTTCAGTTTAATCAAACCAACAGGGTTTGTCCAATATCCATCCTTGAACTTTGTGGTCAGGATTGCAATTAACCCGTTTTTAAGTATCCTATCCTAACCTTTCATTTTGCTTCTAGTTTGTTGCTGGTCTTCAATATATTTACAGCTTTCTGTGGTTGAATAGTCGATCTATATAAAGTGATCGTTATCGTAACTAATTCACAGAAATTACTAAAGTTTATATTATGCACGTGTAGTTACGTAATGAATGTATGAGTGTAGGCTTGTATGTAATGCATACATTACGACTGTACATGTGTGTGTAGAGGCGGCTGCGCCCGCCGTGTAAGTTAGTTAAATGACAGTTGAGAATAAACGCAGTTTAAGTGAACACGTTGGTAATACTTTCATTTCATATCCGAATATACACACACTCTTTCTCTAAAGTCGCCTTATTACAATAGGGTATTTGACTAAAAAAATTGAATTAGTCTGTCAGTTAGATTATCGAAAAATATTGGATACGTATTTTTTGTTTTATCAAATTAGTTAAAAATTACGAAGATAAAACGCATCAAAGATGGAGAAACGCCTAAGAGTGGGGGCTTGTAACGTCACTTGCCAGTAAAAAGTGTACTGGCAAGTGACGTCACACGAGTTTTCAGCGAAGTTTGTCGTCTTCATTTTTTGTTTACGTGACTAAAGAAAATATACGTGTCCAATATTTTTTGGAAATCTATCTGACAGACTAATTCGATTTTTTTAGTCAAATACCCTATTGTATTGTATCATCACTACATAGTATAAAACACAGTCTGCCTTCTATTTGTCTGTCCCTGTGTATGCTTAAATCTTTAAAGCTACGCAACGAATTTTAATGCTTTTTTTAATAGATACATAGAATGATTCAGGAGAAAGGTTTATATGTCGTTCGGCGATACACCGAAACCGTAGGTTGTAGGCGATTTGGAGAAGGAAAATGGACTGTATTAGGGCGAGTTCTGTTGAAATGATGAGGGAAGAGGATGTAGGATTAGAATGGGAGAGATGATTGTGAGTGGGTATAGGATATTCCAAGGACGGGGGGCACTTACCTCGTACGGCGATCTTCTTCGTCTCAGAAGGGCAGTCTCCTGGTGTTTCGGGATGAAGCTGCTTGATTCACTTCACTACACAAATCACTTCCACTTGCGAGCGGTTTATATAAGCGGTAATAATTATAGCGGGCGCGGCGCGGTGCGGTACGGTATGGCCGACACGTATTTAGCGAATCGAATGTTCTCGAAAATTCTGGACTGTCACTCGCGTCGACGATCGCCGCGACCAATCCGCGGAAGGCGTGCCCCTCCTTAGGGAATGGGAGACAGGGACGGAAATATGGTATCGCTTGCACTAGACCAGCATGGAACGATTGACGTTGATGCGATTAGTTATAGATAGGAAGGTAGATGGCGCTACCATATCCCCCCGGCCCTAAAGGGTTGCCTTTAAAAAAAATAGAATTGAACTTAGCTATGTTGGGTGTACTACCGCCTAACCCATCAATAGGCTAAGACAGCGATATGACAATAAAATTAATCTAAATTAACCTTAGCGAAAACTACAAACGCAATAATAGCGAAAACTACTAACTAAAAACTTAAACTAAGAGGTAGGTCCAACTTCAGGCTAGATCTCACTGAGTTGGAAGCGGACAGAGACGTACAACAGGGCGCACGTAACTCCCTTTAGCGGTTTTCACGGGAACAACGCGAGTTGTACCGTCCTTGGAAGTATGCAATTTCTCTACGATGGCTAACGGCCATGAAAGCGGCGGAGCATTATCATGTATTATGACGACCAACGTACCCTCCTGTATAGGGGATGCAGGACTTTTCCACTTGGATCTAGCCTGAAGCTGGTGTAGATATTCCGCACGCCAGCGCCGCCAGAACGACTGAACGAGCTTATCCAGCAGAGTATGTCTCTGGAGCAAGCTTGAAGAGTCTGCTTCAGGAGTCGGAAATGACGATAATGGCACTGTGTTCAGAAAATATGCAGGGCTTAACGCGGATGGTTCTGCAGGGTCACTACTCAATGTCGTGAGTGGACGCCAGTTGCTCAGTGCCTCGACTGTTCTTCCTGACGACGAGTACGATAACCCGCGACGTGATTGTAACAAGTAGCGGGAACAAGTTCAATCGATTTACTAACGCGGTTGGCGACAAAAGTCTGCCAGCGGTGAGGAGAAGAATGAATCCAAGCGAGCACTACTTAGGATACGGAAAATGCGTATTTTTTATTAATGGGGTAGTGGGGCAAAACTGTGTCTTGAACCTTGCGGAGCAACTGAGACAGCAGAAGGGCCGCGCACAACTCCAGTCTCGCAACCGAAATGGTTTTAACAGGCGAGACCTTAGACTTGGCACAAACTAACTGCACCGAGTAGTTAGAACCAATGCGGACTTGCAGATATACAACTCCGCCGTAAGCACGCTCGCTGGCGTCAGCAAAACCTATTAAGTTGATGGTACATCCATCTACCAACCCAAGATGACGCGGAATAGTAATTTGATTGAGCGCGGTAAGCTCAATACAAAACTGGCCCCAAGCGGCGACAATATGGTCAGGGGGTATTTCATCCCACTCACACTTTGATAGCCAAAGTTCCTTTGTCAAGAGCTTGGCGTACAAAATTGTGGGAGCCACAAAACCCATTATGTCCCATAGTCGAGCCACTGGAGACAGCATAGTGCGTTTGGTGCACTTATCATCTGGCGGTGAGACGTCAAACCGAAAACTATCACAGGATTTGTCCCAGCGTAAACCGAGAACTTTATGCGGTACAGACTTCTCAAACTCAATGTCTGGAGAAGCTTTAGGAGAATCTGGTATGCGTGCGAGAACTTGCATCTTGTCAAATGGACAAGTAACTCTAAGGGAGTTGCTTGTCCATTTGACAAGATCAAACTGGCCTCGCTTGAAAAGCTGAATGAGCTCTTCACAAAGCGAAATTGCTAGCGGAGCGGGTATGACATTACAGGCAATGTCATCCATATACAAAGCGGATGTGTAGTATAGTATAGTGTAGCTTAGCGTAGCTTAACATAGCATAGCGTAGCATAGCGTAGCATAGCGTAGCATAGCGTAGCATAGCGTAGCATAGCGTAGCATAGCGTAGCATAGCGTAGCATAGCGTAG
The DNA here is from genome assembly GCA_944739405.2 of Euclidia mi. Lineage (NCBI taxonomy): Eukaryota > Metazoa > Arthropoda > Insecta > Lepidoptera > Erebidae > Euclidia > Euclidia mi. The sequence goes on from OX123184.2 coordinate 111,809,890, forward strand.
CATAGCATTGCATAGCATAGCATAGCATAGCGTAGCATGGCTTAGCATATCATAGCATGGCATAGCATAGCGTAGCATAGCATGGCGTACCATAGCATAGGGTAGCATAGCATGGCATAGCATAGCATAGCGTAGCATAGCATAGCATAGCCTAGCATAGCATAGCGTAGCATAGCATAGCATAGCATAGCATAGCATAGCATAGCATAGCATAGCATAGCTAATAAGTGCTTTATTTTACACACAGTTTTAGCACCCACCTTGATCCCTTGAGGAACAGAACAACAACAAGACGTAATACAATGAGAAGTATGTAACGTAGGTACGGTACCCATAATCACATACCCAAATACCGTCTCAATAGCGGGCGGTAAATCATATCGCTCACTACGTACTATGTTAGTTAGTAGCAAGTGCGGAAATATTGAAGCTCCGATCAAAAGATCAATGCCTGCCGGATTCGCAAACTCCGCGTCTGCTAGCGGCAATGACTCGAGGTGAGTGAGTGATGCTACGTCTACATTAGCGTTCGGCAATGCGTCCATGATACGCTCCACGATAAGCGAAGAAATGTTAAAATTAATATTCCTATCAAAACGCGAATGTATTTTAATATCTACGGAACACTTGCAATGTTTTTCTGATCCGCCTATCCCTTTGATTATTGAGTTCGTATTTTTAAAGTTATTCCATAATCCGAGGCGTTTGAACAATTCTAACGTTATTAAATTGGTCTGAGATGCGCTATCTAGCAGACAACGTACCATGTGCGGCGACCCATTAACATCATATATGATAACTTGCGCTGTCGCTAACAGAACAGTCTTAGACGCCATACATCGCGGCCTAGCACTGCTCTGATCACTACAAGCGCGCGAAGGCCGTCCGCGCGTGCGTGCCGCCCGCTTGTAGTGATCAGAGCAGTGCAATGGATGTCGTTCACAACGATATCTCATTCTGAATCGTCGGGGACGCAGTTATCGTAGTCTGCACCTGCGACGTAAGTGTGTCAAGGTTAGCGGCTTGGCTTGACAACGGGTTATCTTTATCGAAATGTAGCAATGAATGATGTTTTTATTGCATAAGCGACACTTTGTCTTACTAGAACAATTACTTGTTTTATGTTTTATGCTTAAGCAATTAATGCAAGCTTTGTTATCTTTTACGCATTTAAAACGAGCGGTTGGATTTGAATTATTAAAGGTGGGACACTTATATAAATGGTCGTGCACTATATTACTGCACAGACACTTCTGTGAATTATTACTATTAGATTCCGAACATGTTACGTAAGATTGCGGATCAGGGACCGAGTTATTATTACTATTTCGCGATTTATTCAACCTTTATATGCAATAAGCTAAATAGATTTGTCTTTGCCTTAAAACAACTAAGAAACACAGCTAACCAAGATGCTGCTCTCAACGCTTACCATGGTTATGTAGGATCAGTTCTTAGGTATGGCATACTTCTATGGGGTAACTCTACACATATAAGTAGAGCCTTTATAGTACAAAAAAAATGTTTAAGAGCAATTACTGGTGTATCTGCACTAACAAGCTGCAGACCTATATTCAAGAAGTTAAAGGTTTTGACATTGGTATCCTTGTATATTATGGAAATTGCTATGTTCGTTAAGAATGATATACGTTTTTTCACCGAAGTAAGTGAGGGTAGTAGATTTGTAAAAAGGGATGCTAATAAACTTAAACATGAATTCTGTAAAAGCACTCTTCGATATAAAAATAGCTATAATATGTCAATAAAACTTTACAACCATATCCCTCGTGATTTAAGAGAACTACCCTTACGGCAATTCAAATACAGACTAAAACGTTGGTTGATCGAAAAGTGTTTTTATAATGTAACAGAATTTTTAAACTGTAAGGAATAATATTTGTTGTATAATTTTATGATAGTATAGTTTAGTTTTTAAGTATCAACATTCGCATGCCCGTTAAGGGTGAATATGTCGGACTACATATAATGATGTAACACCTCAATGGACCATGTTCTGCCGAATAAATATCTTTATCTTTGTTTGTTGCTGTTAGTGTTAGACGGGCCAGGTGAACCAGACTGCGTATTATAAAATATTCGACACTGATCTTTGATGAACGAAATAAAACTATCTAGTGTAGGTATTTTATTATTGCGTTCCGTCATCTCGAATGCGCGAATTGTATCAGTGTCAAACTTTTTTAAAGCGAGTTGAAGCAACATAAAGTCGGAAAGATCTTCTAATTTTAAGTTCCTAAGAGAATTAACCGCGGTTATGAAGTTATCAATAAACAGCTGGAAATTCGAGACAGATGCGGCACCGGACATATTCCCACCACCACCTCATGGTCCTACCTGCCTTGCGGCATACGGACCGAATCACGGGAGAAGCGCACGGTACTTGCGTCTGCTCTTTCCCGCGCGCTCTTTCTTGACTCCCTACAAATCTTTAATGTCCCGAGCCATACTCTCCCCAAAGGGGCTGGCTTCGTAAGTATCTACTATCCCCTTAATAGGGCAAAACAACACAGAACGGTACTTCGCGTTCAGCGTCACTCAATCCTCTAGCTGTCCAATGTTCTTCTGATGGAGTGCCAAGTGTGCGCAAATGTGCGCAACGCGCCAAAGTTTTCCATGCTGCGAACCAGTTCCACGTGATACACTGGACCCGCCTCTGCGTAGCGTATCGAATCTAGCATCAGCGATCTTCCTTCTGCGTACAAGCTACATTCCCAGAGCGCGTGATCACGGCTTTCCTCAGCTTCACCGCACGGGCAGACCGGAGTGTCGCAAAGCCCAAGCTTGTTTAGGCGCTTCCTAAAGCATCCGTGTCCGGTGAGTATTTGGGAGACCTCGTAATCCGGTTCGATCCATCCTGACTTCAGCCTTACAGACACATCTGGGAAGAAGCCGTATAATTCGCGTCCGTCTTCACTAGCCTGCCATCGTTCCTGCCAAAGAGCAGCGAGTTCCCGCCTAACTGTGAACTTGAGAGTGCGCAGTTCTTTCGCGGCCAATTGGTAACCCTCCTCCGCAATTCGTCCCGCACGACAAACTTCCAGATCGGCTGGTAACACGCCCGCAAGCACAGGTAACGCTGCGGTGCTGCACGATCTGTACGCCTTCGTTAATAAAATAAGTGCAGGCCTCTGGGTGCGCAAAAGCGTTCGTTTGACCACGAAGTTGGACCATCGTCGATACCATACGGCCGCAGCGTACGTCAAGACGGCCACGTAGGTTCCTGAATACAGAACTCTAAGGGCAGGGTACTTCATTCCCCATCTGGTCGCCGAAATCCGCGACATTTTGCCGAAGCAGTTAGAGGACTTTTCCCCGATGATACTAGCATGCGGCGCGTAGGATCTTGCATCGTCGTGCGGCACCGGACAGTTTAAGATTTAAAGCTTGGTCAAAGTAGGTAGACGCTAGGACGCGCGTGTCTTGATATCTGTCAAGTAGTGACTGAAATATGACCTGATAATTCTCAGCACTGGGTGTGACACCTGCAAATACGGACTGGGCCTTCGGTGACAGTTTACCTATTAAATAGTACAACCTGTCAGCATCTGTCAGAGAACCATTATCGTGCACTGTAGACTTAAAACTCGCATAGAATAACGGCCAATTTCGTATATCTCCGTCAAACGACATAATCTCGATTGGCGGTAATCTCAGTTTGCGGGCAACGGGCTCTGCTGAACATTTACCCTCCAATTGCGATTGTATACGCTTAATAATACAATAAAGATCTTCGAATGAGGTGTACGCCTGATAGTTCGGTTTTTCATCAGGATTGAAAGAAAGTAATATTGCGTTATAATCGTCTAACAACTTATGAAAATCTGTTCAAATACTATCTACTGTCATACAATAACTGAGAAATGCTTCGCTATTACTGTCGGAAATAGATGCGGTTTTTGAGCGTTCATAGATGTTTTGAATACGCTCAAATAAAATATTGCGTTTTGCTTCTAAGATTGTCATCTCTTTGTCTTCCGACACGCGTGACTTCTTTTGTTGTGACATGCTTACGTAAGTATAAGCTAATGAGAACAAAACAAAATAATAATATCGATTATCTAATGAACCTATTATTTTACCTAAGAATTAAAAGTTGCTCGAAATATGAGATTTACAAGACAACTATGATAGTTCCAGAAATAATAATTGAGTAAGTAGGTAGCTACATAAAAGTTTACCTACTGATGCCGGCGGAAACAACCATGTGACGGTTATGTGAATATATTAGGAGTATAGCTAGGTGCTATAACTGCCTAGGTATAGCGATATAACGTATAAAAACGTAAATGATTCCGGCTCGAAGGACCAAAAAAAATGGATCGGCGATACACCGAAACCGTAGGTTGTAGGCGATTTGGAGAAGGAAAATGGACTGTATTAGGGCGAGTTCTGTTGAAATGATGAGGGAAGAGGATGTAGGATTAGAATGGGAGAGATGATTGTGAGTGGGTATAGGATATTCCAAGGACGGGGGGCACTTACCTCGTACGGCGATCTTCTTCGTCTCAGAAGGACAGTCTCCTGGTGTTTCGGGATGAAGCTGCTTGATTCACTTCACTACACAAATCACTTCCACTTGCGAGCGGTTTATATAAGTGGTAATAATTATAGCGGGCGCGGCGCGGTGCGGTACGGTATGGCCGACTCGTATTTAGCGAATCGAATGTTCTCGAAAGTTCTGGACTGTCACTCGCGTCGACGATCGCCGCGACCAATCCGCGGAAGGCGTGCCCCTCCTTAGGGAATGGGAGACAGGGACGGAAATATGGTATCGCTCGCACTTGACCAGCATGGAACGATTGACGTTGATGCGATTAGTTATAGATAGGAAGGTAGATGGCGCTACCAATATGTATAATACATACATATGGCGGTACGAAGTTCGCCGAGTCAGTTAGTTTAGTATAATTTTGTGTAAGTTTGTACTCACATAATACGAGATACGACAAAGGAATAGTATTTAAAAAAAAAACCATTCAGAAGGAGCAACGTGAAAGATGGACCTTTAATATATTAGAATACAAACCTTCAACATATTCATTATATATTCACTGACAAAACTTACCGTCACAAACAAAGGCCAATAAAAATGTCATCCGAATTAAAGGTTAGCGCCAATCGTTACCTTAAATATTGTTTAGCTGATTTCGGGTCAGTTGTGACATTTTATGTTAACATTTGCAATACTACGTGTATTTTATTATTATGAATGCTTTCTGAATATTTTATTACTTGCTGTTTATTAGAACATCGTGCTATATGTCAGTCAGTTCAGTGATCCCGCTTGACTTGGCAATAATATAGCCTGATATTGCCAGGGCCCTTACGTTATAACTAAACATCGTTATCGGGCGGGTAAAAATGGTGGCAGTGCGGTAGCGCACGACAATAGGGTTGTCATACGTATGCGTCACGTAGGTGCATACATTTAATAAGCTTTTTCGATTATGTTATATCGTACAATACCTTTATTTAATTAAAATGTATTATAGTTTTAAATGTTTTTTAAAAGTATAGCTATATAGTATTGTATTTTTTTTCGTATTGTAATAACTTTTTCACTTATTACTCTTTACTACTTCAATGTAATTTGAAAGTTAAGGCGAAATTATTTTCAAAAATATTAAATTATTATTTCGCAGTCGTCATATATTGGATAAAATTTTTACAAGCATCTATGTTAAAAATATGTTTTAATCTATTCTTAACTTTCATATTTTTGTTGTAATGTTAAAAAGTGTTAACATATTTAAAAAATTGGCAACACTAACATTAAGTGAAAAATTAACAATATAAACTTTCAAATTATTTCACAAGTTTAAAATAAATACGTCTTTGTTATGTCAAATGAAGTCGAAAGGTCATTTTCTTACTTAAAATGTTTTTTTTTCCAGCAGACATCTTTAATTAACAGAAAGCAGTATAAATAAGTTGTTGGTTTTTTATTCCAAGTAGACCTAAATATCTTCAAGGAATATTTTAACAAAAAATATTCAATAAAAAGTAATTGAAAAATATTTATGTGTTTCATTTCAAAATTATTTCTAACGAAAAACCTACATTAATTATTTTGTATTGACTTAGTTACGAGTGATTATTAAAATATAATTTAATTTTGATATTTTCATAAGATACACAAGGACAAATTGAAATATAGATTCTTAATTACATAAAGATATCAAGTAATAACATTAAACTATTATTAAAAAAAAAATGTGCATGCTATATGGGTACGCGCGGCAACCCTAGTGTCGAATGCCACGACCTTCACCCGCTGGATAACGATGTTTAGTTATAACAAAGTGCTTGTCGTAGCGTAGCCAAGCGTGCTACGCTCTAGCTTCAGTGAGCTACGCCGTAGCATATGAGAGCTACGGCATCATGTCACATCGACTATTCAATCACCAATTTACTGCAGGCTTGCTCTCCACTACAGAACTAAATGTAAAAATAAGTAATTGTAGTGCAAGCTAGCTATGTGGCTGTAAATATTTCTTAAACTTTAGAGCTTTTTGAAAACACAGGTATGTATGTTTCATGTGACATAAAAAATTGTAAAGTAAATGAAGCAAAAATCAAAATCACAAACTGGCTCCTCACACTGTCATACGAGTCAACAGAAAATCTTTTGTTGCACCTGACTTAAAAATACCCATTCCTGGTTCAATCTGTAATAATCATATTTATCACATACCTGCTGATGATTGGAAAGCCGAAAATGTTCTTTCTAATCATTTTTCATCCTAACAATCACAATTCCTAACTCATCATATCAGCCAAACGACGTCCACTGCTGGACATAGGCCTCCCCCAAGGTTCTCCACACAGACCGGTCTTGAGCCGCCCGCATCCAACCGCCTCCCGCGATCTTGACGAGGTCGTCGGTCCACCTTGCGGGCGGCCTACCTCTGCTGCGTCGTCCGGTACGTGGCCGCCACTCCAGAACCTTTCTGCCCCAACGGCTATCGGTTCTTCGAGCTATGTGCCCTGCTCACTGCCACTTCAGCTTGGCTATCCGGAGAGCTATGTCGGCGACTTTGGTTCTACTGTGGATCTCCTCATTTCTGATTCGATCTCGCAGGGAAACTCCAAGCATAGCTCTCTCCATCGCCCTCTGAGTGACCTTGAGCCTTCTGATAAGGCCCAAAGTGAGCGACCACGTCTCTGATCCGTAAGTCATCACTGGCAACACACACTGGTCAAAGACTTTCGTCTTGAGACACTGCGGGATATCGGACGAGAAGATATGTCGTAGCTTCCCGAACACTGCCCAACCGAGTTGGATTCGACGATTGACCTCCTTCTCGAAGTTGGACCTACCTCATTGGACTACTTGTCCCAGGTAGGTATACTTGTCGACAACTTCGAGCGTAGAGTTCCGAACCTGAATAGGAGCAGGTACAACATGGACGTTCGACATGATTTTTGTCTTGTCCATGTTCATCTTAAGACCTACTTGTTGGGAGACTCTACAGAGGCCATCGAGCATTGTGCCTAGGTCTTCCATGGTCTCAGCCATGACTACGATATCGTCTGCGAATCGAAGGTGAGTGATGTACTCACCGTTGATGTTGATGCCGAGTCCATTCCAGTCCAGAAGCTTGAAAACATCCTCCAGCGCAGTGGTAAACAGTTTCGGGGATATGACATCCCCCTGTCTCACCCCTCGCTGGAGTTGAATAGGTTTCGAACTCTGGTCCTGGAGGCGGACTGACATAGTGGCGTTTTCATACAAACACTTCGGCACTTCGATATATCGGTAGTCAATCCGGCACCGTTGGAGAGACTGTAGCACCGCCCAGGTTTCGATCGAATCGAAGGCTTTCTCATAGTCCACAAACGCCAAGCATAGGGACTGGTTATACTCCTCGGACTTCTGTATAACCTGCCGCAGCGTATGTATGTGGTCTATGGTACTATAGCCTTTACGGAAACCGGCTTGTTCGGGAGGCTGGAAGTCGTCTAGCTTGCTCTCGAGACGATTCGTGATGACCCTCGAAAACAGCTTGTAGATGTGGCTCAGAAGTATGATGGGTCTGTAGTTCTTTAAGAGGGTTTTATCCCCTTTCTTAAAGAAAAGCACCACCACACTTCTGTGCCACGCCTGTGGCGTTTTACCCTCGAGAATGACGGAATTAAATAGCTTCCGGAGGGCTTCTCTAGCGGGTGCACCGCTGGCCTTCAGAAGCTCGCTCGTAATTCCGTCATCACCCGGCGCCTTGTTGTTTTTGAGCTGTTTGAGAGCCACACTAATCTCGTGCATGCTGACGTCCGGGATATCTTCGGTATAGTGTCGGGTCAATCCAGCTCTAGGGTCTGACGCTGGAGTGCTTGCGGGTTGTTGCGTTGTCGTGTATAGCTGTCCATAGAACCTTTCGATCTCCTCCAAGAGCTCAGGCTTGGACGATACGATTCTGCCATCTTCCGTCTTCAGCTTTGTCAGCTGACTCTGCCCAACAGACAGATCCCTCTGGAACACTTTGGAACCCTTATTCTGCTCGATCGCCTCACGAACACATTTTGTGTTGTGTTGGCGGAGATCGCGAGTCAGAGACTAAGAGATCTGTCTGTTGAGGTGCCGATATTTCGGCATGTCGTCGGAGGATAGCAGAACCAACAGCTCGAGGGTCGGATCCGAGATCTTGCTGGTTCTCTTGCTTTTCTGGGGCTTAAAGAATTTAGCCCCTGTTGTATGGACAGCATCCACGAACCCGTTACTGTACACGTCCACATCTACACATTCGCCCAGGCATTCGAAACGGTTCTTGAGTTCGAGCTGAAAGCTCTCGGGGTTTTCGATATGAACCGGTGCCGGTCGGAGCGTGGACTTTATCAACCTCGACCGTTCGAGGCTTGTACAGATATTTAATGTGCCTCTTACCATTCGGTGATCGCTCCCCACTTTAAGTGAATTGATCACGGAGACATCATTGAATATCTGCCTCTTCGTCGACATGATAAAGTCGATCTCATTTTTGGTTGCACCGTCTGGACTTACCCAGGTCCACTTGCGGCATTCTCGCTTCTTGAAGAAGGAGTTCATCATATAGAGTCCTTCCTTCTCCATAAAGCTAGCCAATAAGTGACCCCGGGAATTCCGATGCCCATAACCAAATTGCCCCACTCTCAGCTCATCAGCGTCGCGTTTGCCCAGTTTCGCGTTAAAAATCTCCCATGACCACGGTGTAATGGGTTTTGTAGCCATGTATAGCCCGAGATATATCCTCGTACATGGCTTCCACCTCCTCATCGGGGTGTGACGAGGTCGGAGCGTATACCTGTATGACCTTCAGCGAATACCGCTTGGATATTCTGAGTATAAGGTACGCTACCCTGCTCGACACACTCCCGATATTTACCACGTTGGTCACGAGAGATTTGTGGACGATGAACCCGACACCACCTTGGGACTGTTGGTCGCCCTCCCGGTAGAAGAGCAAGTTACCGGAATTGAGAACTATCGAGTCCTCCCCCTGTCTTCGGACTTCGGATAGGCCTATGATATCCCATCGCAACTTGCTCAATTCTTCTTTCAGCTCGACAATCTTCTCGTCGGTCCGCAGTGTGCGCGTGTTCAGTGTTGCCAGGGCCAATTGTCGTTGGTGGTGGTAGCCCGATCTCTTCCGGAGATTCTTCGCACCCCTTGCCCCACCGTTACCATGGCCGCTACCATAACCAGGACTAGCGGAGCTGCCGGGGACTAGGGGCCGGTTTTTATAGGTGTGGTTCATATGGGGGGATTTGCCATAATCGCCACGCTTGGCAGGCGTATTGGCGATCGCAGTGGCGGATGTCTTTAGTGCTGGACGCTGCTGCCCATCTAGCATCTTGGGATTTTCTTCCGCCAGGTTCGGATGGTTTGACCACCATATTTCGGTTGACTGCTTGCGCTGGGGGAGATACTATGACGAGTATCTACTTGTCAGATTAACTCTCCCAGTGAGCGGTGGGGTCGTCACGTCCCGACGCCTTTATTAATTCCTAACTACTCTGTCTCTAATGTTCATAATTCCGAAGCATTCAACTTCATAATGTCAATAAACATCTATTATACTTTTATTTGTTTTCCTATATTTTCTCAACATAACCATCTTTTACACTATTATTCAAAGTAATATCTTTTTTGTGTAGATTTATTTATATTCATAATAATCAGTATTATATACATTAATTTTGCGTAGCTTCATTTTCACATAACATGTATAACATAAATGACAAACGAATAATAGTACCATGGTACAAACAATAGTACAATGGTCAAGTTCCAGAAACGAATCGGTCCTATTAAAAATTATTGGTTTAGGTTAGGTTAGAACTGTGAGCCCAACGCACGAGCCGAGCGAGCGAATCGAGCGTGCCGCGGCAGCGTCCGGCGAAATGCCAGAAGCGAATCGGTCCTATAGTTATTGGTTTAGGTACGGTTAAAACTGCGTTATAAACTCCCAGGCCATAAACATAACCGTCAATGAGTCGTGTTTTATGAATTTCGGTTGGAGTGTAGCCTTGGGGGCGCTACGGCGCGAGGACTTAGAAAAATTTAGCAAAAGAAAGTGTTATTTTTGCAAATCGTTTATTTTCTCGATTCTATCGTATAAGACACCTAAATATAAGGCTAAAAGTGTCTTGGTAAAAGTGTCATACATTTTTTATTACACTTGGTAAATGTTTCTTTCTGAGTATGAGTAAAAATATTACGGTAATTTTGTTTAGGGATAAAAGCGTTATGATAAAAAACAGTAGGAGTTTAAAAATATTTACATTAATGATATTATTAATTACAATTTTCAGAAACATAGTGTTATGAACATCGCCGGTTGCACTATAAATAGTATGAATGAAAACTTTAGGATGAAAAATTGTAGGAAGCGTGATCATTCGGATTACAAAACGTTAGGAAGAACAATTTCGGGTAAAGAACTTTAGGTGAGCCAATATGGACCCAAATATGTCTACGTGTATCTATCCATATTTATAAATCCTAACATAAGTTGGCAAAGAGACAGAAAAGCAAAAATAAAGAAGAATTGTATGTTACCTTTGCCTCCTTTTTATTTTTAACTTTTTTATTTTTTCTTGTTATTTAATTTTTTTTTTTATGTTTAGTTACATCTTTCCGACCGAGCACACTTTGTAAATCTTTTGATAATCGTAGTAGGTACCCACAGGACAGGTTTGCCTAGTGTGGGGCCTCTGGATATGTACAAATGTGTATCTTTTTGCCAATATTTATATTTTTTTGTAATATAAACTAAATAATATTGTATTATAGTGCGCAGTTATACAGCTCCACTTAGACATCTAATTCTAAGCATAAAGTATAACAAAGCACCAAAGCGACCCACAAGTCTATTACAGACCATTACATTACCTTACATGGCCGTTTAAGCATTACTTTCAGCTGGCGGGTAAAAACAACATTTTATGTACCAAAAAAAAAAACAGAAAACGAGGTATTATAAAAATTAATGTTGGCGTCCACATTTTACACAACATAAGCCAGCGCACTTTGGTGTGCGCTGATGGTCGGAGCTTTATCATAAAAATTTCCTTGTACAGGCGCCTGGTTGTCGGCCTATTAACTATAATGCGAGTACTGCTACCTCTATGAGAGGGTTTATCTCGTTTACCGCCGTAACCTGCTTACTTATCTATTATGGCTATCTGAATTTATACGCAATATTTTGTTAACAGGAAGATGAAAGTTCATGCTACTTAAATAGACGCTAAAAATTCGTAGGATGGATGGATATTTGTTATTCTTTCACGCAAAAACTACTGAACATATATTTGCTGAAACTTTGCAATAACATACATCAGTACACAGGCATATTTTTACGGAAGTCTACGGCCTTGTTTACAGAGCCACAGACAGAAACTAAGTACATTCATGCGTAGATAGTAATACTTTGTGTGTTCTGCCAGCTCGTCGGTAAAAAACAAAAAAAAAATACTATAATACAATCTATCACTAACATTGTTTACCTGCCCTACAGTACACCAAACAGCGCTGCGATCCTCATAAAAATGTGTTACGAGGCAGTATTAAAAGCATGCATAATAGAATAAAGCCGATGATGGTAATGAGCCGCCGGCCTGGGAGCTGGTAATTCATTTACTCAGGCCCGGGGCTAAGGAAAACACAGCAACGCTCTCAAATTGCCTCATGTAAAATTTACATCAAACGATATCTTCATGTGAGTACAAGTACTTCGTAAATAATTCTTGTTCCATTCAAAAAATGAAATGATGTCTGAAAAGCGTTATATTCAGATTGATTTATTTTCTTTATAACAAATCTGAAATAGAATGACCCATAGCCACAACAAATATATTTTTGTAAATCGAATTCCGTACGACCAATCAGCATCTCATTTGCTGACTAGCTACAGTATATAAAAGGTTAGAATAATTTCCGATAAGAGACGCAAAGTCAAACACTTTAAATCCGAAACCATTTCAGGCTTGAACTAAAAACTAAAACGTTTAAACGTGCTCGGCTAAGTCTTGGCAATTCAGTTGTTACTGAATAAAACGTAACGTCTACAGTCAAGAATTTGTCTCATCGCTAATGTGCGAGAGTGAATGAATAATTCATGGTTTTTTGATAACTGGGGAGCGAAAGCATCGAAAACGGGCACGAAATTCAACCTTGTATATGCGCATATACAAGGTGAACGTGGGAACTGCTGACGATCTCGTTTCAAATACATCGTATTTTCATTGAATTGAGTAGCTAAGGACAACCTTGCTTTTTCTTTAACGTAGGTAGATACATTACGTAGGTATTATTGTAAAAAACAAATATTGTTTGGTTTACAATAGAATTTGAAACTTTTACACACACGCAATCTTAACTGGGTTGGCGTAAGGCACCTCACAGACTATTAGTAAATACTGTTGGCCGTCATAATTTTTAAGGTAGCGTAGTATTAACCGAGCGCTTGTAGTAGATTCCTGTATTTCGAAATAATTGTATAAATACAAACGCCTTGCCATATGACTTTTGTTGTTTGGCTGTATCCATTTTACTTCTGAATTGTACGAAATCCGTTATAATGCTGTAACAGCACGTATAATGTAAAGGCTTAAATGCCCCTTTACCATTTAACGCTGCACGAGCTAGCTAGCACACCACTAAGTGTTGTTGTTTGAAATAGAATTAATTTTTATTATAAGTCAAATCGATTAGATCGATTAGATCGATTGAGTAACATTTTGTTTAGTCTATTGAAAATTTCTGACAATGGTCACACTGAACTGACTTTCGTTCGCTTCCTTGAAAAATTAACACGCCGTTTGCATCTCGCGTGCCTTGTACCTAATTAAATTGATCGCCCTTTGAATTAACGCGAATTGAATCAACTTGTAATTAACTTAATACGTAATTGCCGCTTTTGACTTCCGGCAAGGTTTGTTGTAAATTGATGACATATTTAACATTTGTGAAAAGTTTTGTGGACCGCAACGTGCATCGTGGTCTGGAGAAGGACTTCGCCGAATTGTAAACTGGTATCTATTGATTCTCTTGTTATTTTGGCCAAAATTATAAGTTAATCTATAGGTCCACTTCAAGAACATCACCAGGAGCTATAAGGTAAAATTTTCATATAACTACATTATAATTTGTCATCGCTGAGAATCTCAGCAATATATGTCAGACATTTGATTGCTTTAGGACAACTGGATGAATATAAATTAGCTTCCACTGTGCCTACAACCAATTCCCAGTAAGCCTACGGTAATTCTAGACATAATTTTGGTGCAGAGCTGTAGTTGAAATTTAGCCGCTGTTGCATTACTGAGTATAAACTCAGATTGGTATGAGCTTGTATCTTATCACCTTGTAGACAGTATTGTAGTGTTTGTCAGGTCAGTTATTGTCTAAAATACATAATATTTAATTGTATAAGTTGACCTAGATAATTTGAAACACATTGTCACATAACCTCAATCAGTAATTGTTGATTTGTATTGTTGAAAAATCTAACTTAAATTTGTTGTTGCATTAATAAGTCAGTTTGTTTGGATACATAACAGCTGTATGTATCAATAAATTTAGTAAATTTAGTTTATTGCATATATTCATAAACATTGTAATAATCCAACTTGACCTTGCCACTTGGGCGGGTCACATTAATAAACTTTGTTTTGTTATAATATAGATAATATTGTTAGGTAACACATATTCTGTGCTTACTTACTATTGTATATCTCAAATAATACAGCCAGTCTGTCTGTTGCAAGTAATTAGTTAATTTATTTGAATATTTAACTTTAATTAACTTATTCGAAGGTTCAACTTTTGATAACTTTGACTTTGTTTTGTGTCAATATATATTGAAACTATTAATTTTGTTGGACAGTAGATACCTGTCACTTGCCTGCACTTGCAGAAAACAGGCTAATACTTTGTTGGTTTCAAAGAATTAAGAAACAATAAGTTTTGATTGTTAATATTTTGTCTTTGCTTTGCTTGTCCGGGCTCTTTTGAATTTTGAATATGTCAGCTATCAAGGACTTGCGTGCGGCTGCTGGTGCTATTGCATCAGATTTGCGCTGGTTTGCCTCGGCCAGTGCTTTAGTGAACCGGCCTGATCGCCAGCAGGCCTTACTTCAAAGGTACGAGCGGACCGATGATCGCCTGGCAAGTGTGGAACAGCAGTTCCGCACTTTCAGCGCTTGCTGTCTCGAAGTGTCAGTCACTGATTTCACTGCTGACCAGCGAAATAAGGTCAGCGAAGACTATGCCCAGGTCTTAGACCTGTATGATGCTGTCTCCAATACTGCGAGACAACTAGTTGCCGATAGGGAAGGGCAACCCGGCCTGAAGCAGGAGCTTCCTAGGTCAGCACCAGGGCTGGTGAGTAGGCTCCCTACTTTGGACCTCCCCCATTTTGATGGCTGCCTAGGAAGCTACCTGGGCTTCGTTAATTTGTTTGACAGCCTAGTCAATGATAGGGCTGACCTTCGGCCGGCACAAAAGTTGGCCTATCTAATGTCGGTTCTGGATGGGGAGGCTAAGGGCCTCATCCAGCATCTGCCCGTGTCTGACGAGGCGTACCAGACGGCTCGGGACCTAATTGCCCGTAGGTACCATAATAAGCGTGGCCTCGCCGATACGCACATCGAGCAGATTTTGGGTTTGCCGGCGCTCACCCGGGTCTCTGGGTTGCGCACCCAACTGTTGAACCCGCTTTTGGTGGCCATCAACGCACTTAAGTGCCTTGACCTGCCCGTGGACCAATGGTCCTATCTATTGGTGCACATTGTGCTGAAGAAGCTGCCTGCCGACCTGAGGTCGCGTTTTGAGCAGCGCTTTGGTGGGGATAGCGCGACCCATCTGCCCCCCTTTGCTGACCTGGAGAGGTTCCTGGAGGATGAGTGCCGGGTCTTGGACAACTCTGGTGGTGACACGCGGGCTAAGACGCAGCCGCCAAAGGTCAAGGAGCAGGCTCGCGGTCACACCCGAGCCAATGTTGACCGGCGCCCTCCTCGCTTTGCGGTCACGCAGAGCCCAGCGGAGTGCTCCTACTGCAAGGTCACGGGGCATAGAACGACCAGTTGTAGGGCATTCTTGGACCTTCATGTCGCCTCTCGTAGGCGCATCGCGAATGCCCGCCGCCTTTGCTTCTCTTGCTTGGGGTCCCACTACCAGCGAGATTGCCCAAACTCTCGCCCCTGTCCTCACTGTGGAGGACAGCATTTGGACATTCTCTGTATGAATGCCAGAGAGGTTGGCCGCTTGTCCAACCAACCAACGCCGCGCACGGGCGGGTGTTTTGAAGGTGGCAGCCGAGGCTCACCGGCGCGTAGCCGAGAGTCGCCTCGCTCAATTGATCGCCACTCGCCCCGCTTGGAGAACCGTAGCGTGCGCACGCCTCCTCTCTCTCGCGCACCTGAATGTGCTGTTCAGCGTCACCAGCACCATGACTGCTGCCCCAGGTATTCCCCTCCTTTGGCGGAGCGTCCCCGCCTTGACTCGCGCCCACCTCGTTTTGGGCGGGTGCGTCATTATGACCCCACAGATGGCGCGCGGATCGAGTCATCGCGCTTTTGAAAACTTCAAGCCGCACCCTCATTTTGACTTGCCTGGTCCTGGCCAACGGTCGCCGCCCAGGCAACAATAGGTCATTGACCCCTGCCCTATAACGCCAACCTCCCCCATTGAGACCGTTATCCTACCAACGGTTGCTGTTCGGGTCTGGGGACCCACGGGGACCTCTGTTGTTGTCCGTGCTTTATTGGACACAGGTTCACAAGGTTGCATTGTTTCCACTTATTTGGTAGGGCAGGTTAAATTAAATATGGGTTTATTTCCAAATTGTATACGGGGCATAGGAGACGTAGCCTCTAATGTTGAAGGGCAAGTTAAGGTTTTGTTTGGCCCTGTTGAATCTTCACACCCGAGGATTAGAACCTCGGCTATTGTGCTGAAGAATATTTTGGGTATGCACCCACAGAAGCAGCTATCTGCTGCTGTGGTGAATTTGACATCGGGATTGGAACTGGCAGACCCCAAATTTGACACACCGGGACAAATCGACTTGTTGATTGGCTCTGATGTCCTCGGTGAAATTTTGATTGGTGGGAAACGGGTCTTGGTGCCAAATGGTTTGACTGCCATCCTGACCATATTTGGATTTGCTTTGATGGGCCCTGTACCTAGGGACCCCCCTCCACCCGAACTTGATAATTTGTTGGCTGTAGGCTCTGCTCTCTCTGATGCGGTTCAGAGGTTTTGGGAAGTATAGGAGCCCCATCAAGCTGCCCGTTTGAATCCAGAACATGAGGAGTGCGAGCTGTTCTTCCAGAACAACACTGGTCGACTCCATTCTGGTCGGATCATTACGAGGCTACCGTTTCTATCTGTTCGGCCTCCGCTTGGTGAGTCACGACCTTTAGCCGAAAAGAGATTGTTGGCTATGGAGCGACGCATGGGTCGTGATCCGGAGCTCAGACAGAAGTATATTGAGTTCATGAGAGAATATGAACAATTGGGACACATGTCAGTGTCAAATTTGGATTGGCGTTCGGTGGAGCATTACTTTCTCCCGCATCATGCGGTATTGAAGCCATCGACTGGCAAGCTGCGCACAGTGTTTGATGGTTCTGCGCAGACTTCAACAGGCGTATTCTTGAACCAGTGCTTGCATTCTGGTCCCAAGTTGGTCAAGGACCTTTGTGACGTCATCACCAGCTTCCGACGACATCAGGTTGTCTTTGTGGCCGACATAAAAATGATGTTCAGGCAGACGATTATCCACCCTGATGACCGTCGCTTCCAGCTGATCCTTTGGAGAGAGTCTCCTTGCGATCCCATGGTCGTCTACGAGCTCAATACGAATACGTACGGGTTAAGATCAAGCCCCTACTTGGCAATACGTTCTCTTTGGGAGCTCGCAGACCGCGAAGGCTTACGTTTCCCAAGAGCCTCCGCCATCTTGAAGGACGATATTTACGTCGATGACATTTGCTCGGGCGCCTCCACAGTGGACGAGGCGATCCTCCTGCGGGACGAGTTGATAGGTATTTTGGCCTCCGCTGGTTATGAGTTGCGCAAATGGATTTCCAACTCACCAGCGCTTTTGGAAGGCTTGCCAGAGGATCATCAGCAAGATCCACATCTATTTGAGATTGTTGACAACCCCGCCATGATGGCTGTTCTCGGCGTTCAGTACAGCTGGTCTGTACTTATAACGTACCAAGTACCAAGACATCTTTACATATAACGTAGACTTGAAATTGCCGTGTTCTTGGACTAAACGTCTCGTATTGTCTACTGTCGCCAGAACCTTTGATCCGAATGGTTGGATCTGTCCAATTATATTTTGGGCAAAATGCTTCTTGCAGAAGCTTTGAACAGCAGGATTGACCTGGGACGAACCTCTACACGGTACTCTTGTTGAGGAATGGACCTCTTTTGTATCCTCACTTCCTGCCGTCAACGAGATCTCCTTGCCTCGTCCCATCTTTCCTCCCGGGAAGTACAAGGCCACCCTTCACGGGTTTTGTGACGCCTCGGAACGTGGTCACGCGGCCGTGGTGTACTTGCGCACAGTCAGTGCCTCAGGTCAGGTGAGAGTCTCCCTGATCATGGCGAAGAGCAAGGTAGCACCCCTTCGGACATCTTTGACCATTCCGAAATTGGAGCTCTCGGGAGCAGCACTACTTGTACGCTTATTGAACCACGTGTCTAGTACTTTGGGTAAAAGCATTTGTATTAGTGGGACCTACGCCTGGACAGACAGCCAAATTGTACTTTGTTGGTTGAAGGCGTCTGTCCACACCTTGGAGGTATTTGTCGCTAATCGCGTTTCCCAAATCCAGAAATCCGAAGTCAAACTTGTTTGGAGACACGTGCCAGGTGAGCTCAACCCCGCTGATTGTGCCTCGCGCGGATGCTTGACGCCTAGTTTGATAGGTCATTCGCTGTGGTGGGGTCCGGAATGGTTGAGTCGACCAGAAATTGATTGGCCTCGAACGCCAGTTTTGAATACTTCTAATTTGCCGGGTCTACGAACACTCGCTCTTGAGAAGGTAGAATGCGCCTTCGACCCCGATTTCTTGTTGAATCGCTACAGCTCCCTTGACAAGTTGTTAGGTGTCACTGCTTGGATAAAGCGTTTTGTTTTTAACCTTAGGCACCCACAACAGAAACGTCTGACACCCTTTCTCTCTCCACAGGAACGACAGGAGTCCCTCACCTTTTGGGTTCGTTCCGTGCATTTGGCGCATTTTGAAAAGGAGATTGCTATCCTTAAATCAGGGAGATCGAAATTGTCGGGAGCTGTCTCTAAATTGAACCCCTTTTTGGACGATACGGGTCTCTTGCGCGTTGGAGGGCGTCTCAAGAACGCCAACCTCCCTTACGGAGCACGTCACCCCCTTTTGTTACCTAAGGACGGTCATTTGGTACGCCATGCTGGTTGTAATGCACTCTTGGCCATTTTGCAACGCGAATTTTGGATCTTGTCTGCCCGAAGAATCATTCGAAGTGTAGTCTTTCGCTGCATCCCTTGCTATAAGCTCAAGGCTTCTACCATGCAGCCCTTGATGGGGGACTTACCGGCAGATCGCGTAACTGAAAGCAGGACGTTTGACGGTGTTGGCACGGACTTCGCTGGTCCCTTCTTGGTGAAAACGTCGACACTTCGAAACATCAAGACTGTTAAGGCCTACTTGTGCGTTTTTATTTGTCTTTCCACAAAGGCCGTTCATTTGGAACTGGTCTCCTCGCTTACGACCGAGGCGTTTGTAGCCACATTTGACAGATTTGTATCCCGCAGAGGGCTGCCTTCCTTGATCCGTTCTGACTGCGGCACTAACTTCAAGGGCACCTATAATTATTTGAATGATGTTGTTAATTTCCTTGAAACCAACAAGGCTGATATAGGTGATAGGCTTGCCCGACGTGGGATTAATTGGTTGTTTTCCCCACCAAATTGTCCACACTGGGGTGGTATATTTGAGGCCGCCGTAAAATCGGCCAAAACACACTTGCGCAGGACAATCGGTGAGTCTGTCCTTACATTTGAGGAACTCGCAACTGTGTTTTGTAAGATTGAGGCCGTTTTGAACTCTCGGCCATTGTGCCCGATCTCCTCAGATCCGAATGATTTGGAGGCCCTTACGCCGGGCCATTTTTTGATTGGTCGCCCACTTGTCGCCTTGCCTGAGTACCCCTATATTGATACGAGACCTGGTCGTCTCTCGCGTTTTGAATTGGTACGCCAGATTACTCAGAGCTTTTGGAAACGCTGGAATTTGGAATATTTGCACATACTCCAGCAACGCGTTAAGTGGACCGACAAGACCGATCCACCCAAGATTGGAGACCTCGTTTTGATCAAGGAGGCTAACTTTCCGCCACTCAGATGGCGCAGGGGGCCCATCCTTCATTTGGTAACTGGGGCTGATGGAGTTCCCCGATTTGCTGAGGTCTTGGTGGACGGTTCGGTTCTAAGGAGAGCGGTTGCAACATTGTCACGTCTACCAACCGATTAGCGGACCGGTAGGCCGGTCCGGGGCGGGTGGATGTTTGAAATAGAATTAATTTTTATTATAAGTCAAATAGATTAGATCGATTGAGTAACATTTTGTTTAGTCTATTGAAAATTTCTGACAATGGTCACACTGAACTGACTTCCGTTCGCTTCCTTGAAAAATTAACACGCCGTTTGCATCTCGCGTGCCTTGTACCTAATTAAATTGATCGCCCTTTGAATAAACGCGAATTGAATCAACTTGTAATTAACTTAATACGTAATTGCCGCTTTTGACTTCCGGCAAGTTTTGTTGTAAATTGATGACATATTTAACATTTGTGAAAAGTTTTGTGAACCGCAACGTGCATCGTGGTCTGGAGAAGGACTTCGCCGAATTGTAAACTGGTATCTATTGATTCTCTTGTTATTTTGGCCAAAATTATAAGTTAATCTATAGGTCCACTTCAAGAACATCACCAGGAGCTATAAGGTAAAATTTTCATATAACTACATTATAATTTGTCATCGCTGAGAATCTCAGCAATATATGTCAGACATTTGATTGCTTTAGGACAACTGGATGAATATAAATTAGCTTCCACTGTGCCTACAACCAATTCCCAGTAAGCCTACGGTAATTCTAGACAGTTGTGGATCTAATCCCTTTCACTACATAGTCTAAAACAAAGTCTTCTGTATGTCTGTCCCTATATAGGCTTAAATCTTTAAAAACTTCGCAACGGATTTTAATGCGGTTTTTTTTTAATAGTTGGAATGATTCAAGAGGAAGGTTTATATGTATAATACATAACATTGCACCCGTGCGCTAGTACAGTATAAAACTTTGTATAGTGAAAAAAATATTGTTTCGGATATTGTTTATATCCGCGATACAATATTTTATCCTACCCAGGAGCAGTCCATTTTATAACGACATAAAATACTAACATTATAGATATCGAACGTCCAGCATTCTCCCTTAGTCCTTCACAGCATAAACCATCACAAACTTTCAAACCCCAGTTTTTCAAACCCCAGTTTTTACTAACAGTCCATCCTCCGCCTAAGAGGTTTATACGTAGGGATGAACATAACATCCGCCTTACCATAATTCCCTTTCATTCCTTTAATCCGCTATGTGTTTTTATTATTAAAAACTTGTTTATCACGGTGCATAACGAGTTGTTTCTTTGTGTCGAATTTACCGCCCTGTGACATGTTAATATGAAAGCTATTTATGTTTATGTAAAGTCGTCTTGCTTAATTTTTGTACGATTTTAGGGGTTTTTAGGGTTGTGTGTGAGTGAAAGGATGATAAAAGGCTGTTGGAGGTTGTTTTGTAAATTATAGTGATACATACATATATGTCAGGACAACTCACATATAGCCAACTTATCTCAAACTGTGCAGATCTATCTCAACTTGCACTATGCCAACGAATCACAGTCATGTTATTGACTTTAGCTTCATTAATGTCTCGGATAGGGCAGGGTCACTGTTACCGCAGGTTGTGGATTTGATATACACCGATTACAATATTTGTGATTTATGTAAGTATAATACTTAGGTACGCACCGTACGCATCAATAGCATAGTGAGGAGACTGACTGCTACACAGAGGATCTCGACTTTTCTAAGGTACGTGCGTATTAAATGTTTAATTTTAGCATGCTGAACGGTGAAGGAAACTACATGAGAGGAAACCTACATGAGAGCGGACAGTGTGGTGGACTATGGTCATACAATTCTCGGAACAAGTCCATGTCGAACAGAGCTATAATTTATAAACAGAGCTGATGACAACGCAATGTACTTAGATATAAGTGATCTAGTTTCTATAGTACACGCTCTACTAGTTTGGGATCAAATTACAATTTTTGAGTTAGCCCAAACCATTATCACTATATAGCTCTAAAATGAGCAAAATGTGATTTTACATAATTATGCACTGCAAATCTAATCCAAAAGGCGTAACTGTGCAACCGTCGCAAGTAACATTGTTTGACAGCAGATAGGTACAATGCACATACAAGTACATTATTTGATATCTCCATTTCACATCGACACTTTACAAAGGGTAAACCGATATACACGTAGATCAAAACGTGTTACGTAGTGTGTAGTTGAGACAAACTCCCGAACTGTGAACTTCACTAGATCCCGGAACATTGACGCTCTCTAATAGATTACTATCAACTCACACTGATTACGTTGTTTTAAGTAACATGTTTAATTACATAAATTAACTTTTATCATGTCTTAAAATTAAAATAAGCCTATTTAATATATACAAGACGCAAAATAAATTAAAATTAAATTTAGAAGGCGTCATGAAAGTCATCCGCATCGCAGTCAATCGAAAGCGTGCCCAGAAGACTGGCGGCATTGCCTAGTTGTATAGCAATGCTTATCTTTTGTGCTAAATACGTGCCAGCCCTCTGGTCACCCGAGGCGTCGATCAGTCTCTTTGCGAGATCACTAAAAAGGGATCTCGCACTTGGACCCCATGGCCCCAAGGTTTCGACCCCAAACGGCTCAAATACATAATCTCCTACAAGATTTACATATTTGCGCCGTTTGAGGGTCTCTGCTGAAGCAGCAGCAGCGCCCGCACATCCTGCTGTGCTGGAAAGATGGGATGGCGCAAGGGTATCGACACATGTCGCGTCCCATGCCAAAGGCCTACCCAGCTTCCACGGCAGTAAAGACATCCCGTCCAGTCTCTTGCCATCGTCGCGTGCCAAGCCCTGAGGTTCAAGTTGGGCTGGAACGCCAGCGGTGACAAGAGCACGGCGCAGAATGTCGTTGAGGTTGGCGTGTCGTGAAATACGACCTGCGCTCCTGCTGCATGACAGACCATGGTGACCAAGGCTATCGACAGCCTCTCCGCAGTGACAGCGATGCGGAGAGACACATTACTTTGTTACTTTTTGATTTTAATAAAAACAATGTTATAAACTGAGGCAGGATACATTGGAGGCAGTGGTAGCCTAGTGGAGATACCAACAGACTGCCATGCAGAGGGTATCGAATTCGAATCCACGGCGCGCACCAATGACTTTTCGATATTTAAGTTCGTATCGCTTGCCCCGTGCCGGCTGTCATGAAGATCTTTGACAGTCGTTACGGGGAGTCAGAATACCCTGAAATAAACTGATACTGGTCTAAACCATGGAATATCGCTACCCCTTTGGGTTGCGGACGTCAGACGGCAGTGGCTCTGTGAAAAAGTTGATATTCTGTCATATCTGGTTAGGCCAGTAAGCGGACCTAGGGCTCCAAGGCCTGTAAGTCTTGGATGCAACTGGGATAACGCTAGGTCGATGATGAATGTAATAAACTGAGGCCAAAGATAAAACCTACATTCCGAAAATATGAATATTAATTATAATAAAAAAACTGTTAAGACGTTGCCCGTAATTTCAATGGTAACGAATAATTTCAAAATCTAACTGAAATTATATTTTTTACTTAGCTAAAATAAGTATATTTCGATATACAACATTTGATTAAATAATTTATTTTTATTACTTAATTTGTTATTACCTCAAATATGTTTTTTTTTTAATTAAGTGTTGTGATGGACACCACTAAGTGGCGAACACGAAAATTAAGACGTTTTACAAAACAAGGTCTGAATATAACGCCAGACTTATTAGCAGGAGGAGACGTCTTCCCCCCCGTGGGATCTCCACCTTGTCGTGGTGTGGGGGCTCAGTAACCGTGGATTGGTTACCCGCGGTGTGAAGCTAAGAGGGATCCAGGAGGGGACGCTCCGCGTGGGCTTGACGGGGCCTGCGCAGGATGCGTCCAACGGCGCGGGTGCGGGGACAGTTCTGTCTGACCCTCGCAGTCGGGTGCGGTCGCGGGAGGAGAGGCGTGTCGGTGTTGCGTTGCCGCGCGCCCTATCTCCCGCGACCAAATGGGGGCGCACCATTCGATGCGTCGCAGTGGGGCCGCAGAGAAAGAGGAGATGCGGTGTTGCGTTGCCGTCCTTCCTATCCTCTGCGGCCGCTGAGTGTTTTGGCGGTGGAGCCCAACACCTTAATCCGCCGCCAAGGGGGTTTTGTTCGGGGCCCGCCTGACCGTCGGGGGGTAGCGACGAATGCTTATGCGAATCCCTACCCTCCGACACACGGGTACATGAGGAAAAAAAAAAAGGAGGAGACGTCTTAAAGTTTTCTAAGTAAGCTTCTTTGCTATTTCAATGAGCTAATTGTTTTAACGAATTTGGGAGACAGGTGTCTACGCAGAAATATAGCATGAGTCTATATAATTATAGTAACTTCTACACTACACATGACCAAAAATGTAACTAAACTCCGAACTATAATTAGTACCTATTTGATAACGGTGCTTGTACACGGCGCATGTAGCTTGAGCATGTTGAGGCACTTGCGCGGGTTACATGCACCGTAAACATATCGTTTAAAACAATGTGCGGGTCCAGCGACTCGAGCATGTACCCACGCAAGTAATTCGCGTGCTCTGCGACGCGCGCGGGTCACTCGCGCATGTTATCTGTTAAAATTACATTTTTAACATATGATTTTAAAATAATTTTCATTCGTCGAGACATTTGACGCGATTCAAGTCATAAAGCTACCGCGCGAATAGCATGCACATGTAGCTCTTGACCACGAACAAATAACTTGTACATAGGTACAGTTTGCGCAAGTAGCCCGCGTCTTTACTTGCTCCAGTTATTTGCATCATGTACAAGTACAAGCGAGTAACTTGATCAAGTAGCTTGCGCATATTACCCACGCGTGTAACCCGCACCTTTACTTGCTCCAGCTACATGCACCGTGTAGAAGCAACCTTAGGCCCATTATGTTCGCGAAACGTCAACGTATGTAGGACAAATACTAAAATAGAATACCCTAGATAATGGTGATTAACGAATGTAATATTACCTAATTACGTAACATTACGTAATCCTTAACGATACTAAGGCTGGTATATTTTTACGTAAAATGTGCGAGCGAACATTCTTAGTTATAGGTCAGTTCACGAAAGATGACCACTGCGCAGAAATCATTTTTTAGGTCTCCGTGGAGGTGCGGGGTGAGGCGCGGGTGGAATGCCAATTGGTGCACGAATGTACATATGCGCGACGGCCGCCATTTCTGGTCAACTTTCGTGAACCGACCTATACCCGCCAACCACGTCACGATATAATATCCAATTATACATAATGTCTTAAAAATAGAGCCATTTACCTAATGCCTAATAATACTTAAAATGCTTTTAACGTTGAAATTAAACTACAGTTTACGGATTTTATCGCGTTATATTGGTTTCCTTGTTTTTACATTTAAACCGAATGATCTAGAAACTACATTTTTATTACTAGCCGGATCTAGAAACTACATTTTTATTATCTCACCACCATCCTAAACAGTTAGCTACCGTAGGAATGTCTTTGTTTCAGAGAGCCCGGGGGATCTGTGACAAGAAACACCTGGACGCCGAGCTTCAACATGTCAAGCAAGTTCTGCAAGACAACAAGCTCCGACCGCCGCGCCAACGTCACAGATCCCCGAAGAACAAGCCAGCCACAGTAGAGAGACAACCTGCTGTCCTCCCATACATCAAGGGCGTGACCGACAAGATTGGCTACATCTTGAAGCGAGCTTCAATCAAAACTTTCTACAAGCCGCCAACGAAGATAAGCCAATTATTACCATCTGTCAAGAGTCAGTTACCCTTACAAGAGGCCGGGGTTTACAAGATAGACTGTGAGTGTGGGCTCTCATACATTGGACAAACCAAGAGAAGCATAGGCATTCGACTAAAGGAACATATAGCTGACATTAAACACAAACGCTCGACGAAGTCTGCTGTGTGTGAACATGTAGAACAAGGAACCAACCATTACCTGCGATTTGATAAACCACAGATACTCGCAAAAGAACACCGCTTTATTCCAAGAATGATACGAGAAGCTATTGAAATTAAAAAACATCCTAATTTCAATAGGGAAGATGGTTGGAATGTACCTCCAGCTTGGGACCCTGTTATCAGGCTAATGAAACCCAAGAAGGACAAAGTCACCAGAAGACATCAAGACACAGTGAGCACATTCTGCGTAGATAGTAACACCAATAGTTGAAAAATGTTCGGGTACTTTGAGATAACTTTTAAATTCAAGACAAAGACAAATACCACCTCAGTCTGCCGTGAACATGAATCCTGTAAAGAATTCGAAACGTTGGCTAGTAATAAAAATGTAGTTTCTAGATCATTCGGTTTAAATGTAAAAACAAGTGAAACCAATATAACGCGATAAAATCCGTAAACTGTAGTTTAATTTCAATGTGTAACATTCGCGTAAACCCAAGAAAATATTATGCTTTTAACGTCTTATGACAAAATAAATATACCATCGTACAGCCAATCTTCTTAAAATAAAGAAAAAAGTAATCGGAAAACACTCATTTAAAGTGGTAGAATCTAATGAGATTTTTTTTATTTTTCTTTTACCAAGTTGAATAGCTTTCACCGGACTTGGCGGGATCGGGAATCTAATTCGTGCCATCCACAAGGCTAGTGAAGAACTTTGATATTTGTGTTTGTACTTATCTTCCTTATATGGCATACTGAACGACGACGGTCCGATAGGAAGAAAAAGTGTGATTTAATTATTTTTATTTATTTTATTTATAGACTCACGCCTGTATCCCCGAAGAGGTAGGTAGAGGTGTAATATTACACCCACAGTTCAGCAAAAGTGTGATTGGCTTTGCCTATTGCAGAATCTTATTATTGCAATGCTTTGAACGATGATTCATCCTCCTCTTAGCATTATCCCAGTTTCAATCTGGGGTCCGCTTACTAGTCTAACCGGATTTGGCTGAATATTAGCTTTTCCACAGAGCCACTGCCTGTCTGACCTCCGCAACCCGAAGGGATAGCGAAATTCCATGCTTTAGACTAGTGCCAGTTTATTTAGAAGGTACTGACGCCCTGTAACGACAGTCAAAGATCATCATGACAACCGGGACCGACGGCTTAACGTGCTCTCCGAGGCACGGGACAAGCGATAATTAATAATTCAATACGCACATAATTCCGAAAAGTCATTGGTGCGCGCCGTGGATTCGAACTCGATACCCTCTGCATGGCAGTCTGTTGCTTCGAACGATGATTGCTATACAAAAATAAGGCAGACGGCTCAGACATGTTTAAAACCGACACTAAGAATCAAGAATTCTTTATCAGGGCCTGTCTTGTTGTTGCCAAAATACTTATGACTTATTGGCGATATTTTGATAGTAAAACCACTTCTTCTTCTCCAAATCTTTTTCCAATTATCTGTCCTAGCCTGTATTTTCCAGTCATATCTTTCTTTTGTGCAAATGTTGTATATTTGGTTCCCTTTCACATCCCTCTGGACCTTCGTCAACTAATTTGTGTGAGGCAGTGTCGCCGTAGGAAGTTCATGGCTATAATATTATTATGTACCATGTCACCTTTAGTACGGCGAAGTACAAGGCTATACTATTGCAAGAGGCGTTTTTTACCTTATCTATAATAGGAAAGAGCTTGTAACCTCTGAAGCTCTGACTATCTGCTCTGGCTCTGAGTATGGCGTAGAATTTAAGCGAACACCTCGTTGTTTAGCTTATGTTGTGGGTTCGATCCTCGCACGAGACAATCTTTGTAACATACTCAATTTGTTACGTTGTTGTTGATTATATGTTTTTAAAGACCTCGCATCCCAAGATTGTCTTTTTTAGAGATACAAAATAATATGTAATATACGCGTCTAATGTATTGTTCAGGATATCTAATTGCTTCATCATCATCCTCTTAGCGCTATCCCAGTTTCAATCTGGGGTTCGCTCACTAGTATAACCGGATTTGGCTGAATATTAACTTTTCCATAGAGCGGCTACCTGTCTGACCTCCGCAACCCGAAGGGATAGCGATATTCCGTGGTTTAGACTAGTGTTAGTTTGTTTAGAAGGTACTGACGCCCTGTAACGACTGTCAAAGATCTTCATGAAAACCGGAACCGACGGTTTAACGTGCTCTCCGAGGCACGGGACAAGCAATAATAATTAACAAGTCAGTACGCACATAACTCCGAAAAGTCATTGGTGCGCGCCGCGGATTCGAACCCGACACCGTCTGCATGGCTATCGCTGTCTGTGTATATCTAACTGCTTATTTTGGAAAAAATGAATGTTGCAAAAAGACACATGCAAGCTACTGGCTTATGGATTCATACGCAAAAACTACCGGAAAAAAATTACACCAAGTTCATTCATTTTTAATCATACTATGCGGCTTTGTAGTGGAGGAGTTCATATAAATTACATATTTTCATCTTGTTGAAGGTATTTGACCTCGTCTTGTGTGTATATCTATCTCCCACATACATACACACTTACACACATAGATACGCACAAATTCACCCCACACGCACGCTTTCACATAAAATCATACTCACATATACAAACAAACATACACACACACACACAAATATACTGTATACATGCTTTTAGTTTAAAAAAATATATACATATAACATATGATAATATCTTGTGCCATGTCCTCTTGCAACCCTTATTTTATGAGACAGTTATGTCTAGTTTTCAAATTAATGTAAACATCAGCAGATTATGATGTAAATTTGTTAGAGAGGGGCCTAGACATTTGTCATACAGGTTTCGAACCTACTACAGACTCCAGATCTCTCACAAAGGTCTTGTTCAACAGCTATATTGACATAAATTTTATTGTTTCTATTTATATGTACCTTTTTTGAGAGAAGATAAAATAAAATTATTTGAATAAAATTATTATTATATTTATTTATTATAAATGTTGATATCGTCTATTAAATTCTAGGCATTCTAGTGCACTTGTTAACTAGTGTACTTGGACGTATTTCTGTATTTCTCACCAATTTACTTAATTCCCCACCCTACTGCGTCATATTCGATCAAACTGTAAAATTTGTCCCGCGTGGCACTTCTGGCAGCATAAACAACCATTGATAAATGTTCGGCTATAATATACACAGGTAAATAAACAGGGATTCGCCAACTGTGCTATGATGCACTGGCGGCGAGCCATAATCAATTCTGCTCGGGGAACTTTTATTTTACATGTGGATGGCACACTAAAACTCAAATATTTTGTTAGCGAAAGCTGAAAATTTAGCGAAATCTTAATTTTTATGTTTTAAACAAATAGTTTGACTCGGCCATCGCATGAAAACACAATATATCTCACAAGTAATACATTTAAAAATTAAATTCTTTAGTCTATGAAAAACGCACAGAAGCCTATGAAAAACGGCCGTATATTTTTTATTTTGATATAATCTTCCTCAATAACAGCGTGCAAATGTGTTTCAATATTTGAAAGGTTGCTCGCTGCCCCGAGATTAACATCCAATAGGTAATAATCCTGGAACTCAGTTAATAATATTTCGAATAAACCCGGGGCGTCAGTTTAAAGGAATTGGGACGGAATTAATGCAAAATAAATTTTGTTTCTAAAAAAATGTTGGAGATTTTCGTCTGAGATATGGATTGGGTGAAGAAAAACTAGACTTGTTGCAAGAGGGTGTATTGATTGTTGTTCGGCTACTTGCTTCAACTTGCTCGCGTAATTAATCCATCCAGCCAAGGTGCTTGTGGTTATAACTCCGCTTAAACTACCGTTTAGATATTGCTTAACATAAAGGTTACATTAGGATCATACCAAAAAGAGGAGATAAACCGTCCGACGACCCTGAGTCATATAGTCCAATAACATTGTTACCATCACTAGGAAAGCTTTTAGAACGTCTCGTAGTTCCCCGGCTTTTGCCGGGCGGTATTAGCTTTAGCGTTAGACAATTTATCTTCTCAGTAGGTAAATCGACAGTTGACGCAGTTATATCGGTTAGGAAGATAGTTTCGTCATCAACTCTATAATATGTGCTAGGTATATTCTTAGATATATCTGGCGCTTTCGACAACGCATGGTGGCCAATGCTTTTACTTAAATTAAAGTCTCGTGGATGCTTTAGTAACATATATTCCCTCATTT
This sequence comes from Euclidia mi, assembly GCA_944739405.2. Classification (NCBI taxonomy): domain Eukaryota; kingdom Metazoa; phylum Arthropoda; class Insecta; order Lepidoptera; family Erebidae; genus Euclidia; species Euclidia mi. The sequence continues at coordinate 111,839,946 of OX123184.2, forward strand.
ATACGTATTTCCTACATGGAACAGCAAAGTTAAAAGCAGGCCACCATGCTGTGTCGAAGGCGCTGACCATGGGTTGTCCGCAGGGATCAGTGTTAGGCCCGTATTTATGGAATCTAGGTTTTGATGACTTTCTAAGCATACCACTACCACCAGGTTGCTCATTGACCGGATACGCAGATGACGGTCTTTTACTTATTCAATCTAATACTAGGGTAGGACTTGAAAGGTTAGCTAATCAATGTTTAGACTTAATCAACAATTGGGGTGAACGCAATCGTTTATATTTTTCTCCACAGAAAACATTTCAATTACTTTTGAAAATGAACTTAAAACTTATCAGTTTGTTATTTAGGGTTAGTTTTAGAGAGAAACTTTTCATTTGTCGAGCACATTAAAACAGTAGGTGAAAAATCTAAAAGAAGTGTTAACGCCTTGTCAAAGATATCAACTGCGACGTGGGGGCTCGTTCAAAACTTTAAAAGTAATTTATGGTGCAACATATTTGGTTTGTATGTGTTATGGTGCGCCTGCATGGGCTGATAGAGCTACTATCGGTGCTGTACGACGTAAAATGCTACAAAGTCAACGATTCGCGTTGATATTTTTGTGCAAGGCTTATAGGACAGTTAGTACTGAAGCATGCATGATTCATTTAAGCTAGTTGATTCACCGTTATGCCAATGTTCAACATCTGGCAACAATTATGAACAATCTGCTCATCACATTCTATGGGAGTGTAGTCTTTGGCAAATCGAACGTAATATCATGCTTAACGAATTAGAGGTAACTTCTGGAGTAGTGTACTATACTTGAGATCTTGTGGCAAGTAGGACGAATTTCCGTGCGTTTAGGCGCTTCTGCCATACATATTACTGGAAACAGGTATAGTTCACAATTTAGGCCCCCTTTATGCTCATGTCCGTGGTGCTTATCTTTTCTCATCACTATATCTCTTCGTTGCTTGTCGCCCACTTTGTTAAGGAGGGAAGTGGATTGTTCATTTTCCAACTCCTCCAATATACTTCTGGGGGCCAATTCTGCTATTTTTATATGACATTGATATCATATTTTGAATAGATTTAAAAGCGGTATTCTGATAACCTTATGTCATTATCGTATAATTTAAAATAAATAGTTTGTCGTTGACACATACGATCTCGTTACAATTTCATTCAAATATCATATAATTTAGAAGAATACGCTTTTTGTGACGTAAGTAAGACACTGACATGATATCGCGACTATATTTATTTAGCGGAATTGGGCCCCTGATTAAGTTCGTTGCGGGTTCCAAGACAGTTTAACTTTCTCCGGGACTTCACGAGTGTCAAAACTCGTTGTCATCAATGGTCACTGCTGCTGAACCTGGCTATACAGGTGACACAGTAGTGGGAATGAGGGTGGGATTAGTCCCAATAAAAAAAAATATTGCTTAACATGTGAGCGAGCTTTAACGGGTTTAGGGTTCATCCTGTTTTTATTTATGCGTATAAATGTTTAATGTGCTGCTGATTACAAGTTACGTAAACGTAATATTTTACATATACCAATGAAATAGTATGAATAAACTGCAGTCGTGAGCCAGTGGATAGCATATGCGTGTAAATAGTGACACTAAGGTCTTCCGAATCCTTAACACGGAGTCTGGCAATGTATCCAGTAAAACAATGGTTGACATTAAATAATTTAAAAATAAATCTAAGTAAGACACATATAATGACATTTAAAAATAGGAATGCCTTACTGGAAAATTTTGACATACAGTATAACAATAAAACAAATCCTGGCATAGTGACGACTAAATTTTTAGGACTAAATATATACACTAATTTAAATTGGAAGGTGCATTCAGAGGTTCTTTGTTCGAAATTGAATAGTCAGTCATACGCACTGTACATGCTCACAAAACAAGTAAACCCACATGTAGTATTGACTGCTTATCATGGATACGTAGGATCTCTTTTAAGATATGGAATCTTGTTCTGGGGTAATTGTACGGAAAATGAACATGTCTTTCAAGCACAGAAAAAGTGCATAAGAGTGATGTGCAAACTCCAACCAACTGATAGCTGTAGACCTTATTTCAAGGATCTCAAAATACTATCGGTACCATGTCTGTATATTTATGAATTAGTATTATTTGTTAGAACCAATTTGAATATGTATCAAAATTATAAAAGCAAACGTTACAACCTCAAAGTTTGTTGCCTTAGCATAAAAGCTCAATGATGACAAATAGTGTTTTTTGTATGGCGCCACGGGTCTACAATTAGTTACCTAAATATATATTAGAAATGCCAAGTGTTACTGAATTTAAGCGTAAAGTTCTATAGTGTTGATGAATATGTTAGTGGCGTGAAACTTTTATGAGATGACATATATTGTATTATTTACCTGATGACTTTTGAGCTTATTTAATTATTATATTTTGTTTGTATAACCGTTTGACAACTTTTACATTTAATTGACATTGTTTCTATTTATTAATGTTCTTTTTTATATTATTATTTACATTGACATGCCTTTATTCTAATTATTTCCTGCTTACTGTAATAATATTAAAAATACCTACTATGTATTGCACGCCTTGAGGCAGATAATGGAGAAACAAAGACGGGATTGGCCAAAACGGATAAATTAAAAAAAAATTGCAAGCGTAGCTGCTGGCGTCCTCTAGTATAGGTATAAGTAGCAACGAGGGAACAAAATTTTGAATTGACGTTATGGAACTTGCTTTTAACGAGTACAAAAGAGATGGATATAGGTTTTTTCTAAGATGCTTATTGGTTTCAAAGCTGCGACTTCTATCTCGGCTGGTCACCACGCTATTTTGAACGTCAATTGTAGGAGTTTGTTACTCTAGTGTTAATGTTACCTCAATGGTTTGTAAATGTAAAGTTACCATGAAGCACCGTTTTAATCTGCCATCAACAGAAAAATAACAACAATCAATAAAATTGAATCTAAGTGACAAATCGCTAAGCCATTATTTTTTCGCCACTAATTGTCCCATTAGCCTCTTTATTCTTTCCTTGAAAAAACAGAAAAAGATCACTAAATAAGGCAAAGTATGTAAGAAGAGAAGATTTGACTTTTCTTTAATCAATCAATAATCATAAAACATTTATGTAAAATCATCAGAATAAAAGTCCCTTAGAAACATTTTAGACAAGATTTAGCAATCAGTTTACTCTTTTAATTAAAACACTTTGTTTATGCCAAATTACCGATAATTAAATGAGATTCGGCTTTCCTATCTCCTTTTCTTCATCTAAAATGTCTGCCGTTTGATTATATCTGATTTTGTTTCACGGTTTTGCTGTGTGTTATTAATGAGTCTTCCATAATTTTGAAATGGGTGTCACAAAAATGGTTGCCAATAATAAATAATTTCGTTACAGTACTGACTGACATACCTACCTACAGTCAACGCACAGCCAAAACTATGGGGCAGTATGGGGAGTAAGAAGCTGAAATTAAGCATATCTATTCCTTGGGGACTGTAGTGATCCACTAAGAAGGAATTGCCTGAAATATCCGCAGAATCGGGCATCCTCTAGTAAAATTGCGTAATGGCATGAAATATGCATATTCAGGTATTATGTAATATGCATATTACATAATACCTTTTCTACATATTTTGATATAACTTTTGATGATATAACACATTCTAGCGAATTACAGTAATACACACCTGAACCTCTATCATACGAAATTTATGGTGCATGAAAATAATTCACCAAAAATAATTATCGGCAATCACACCCATGGGAGCCATAACTAGTGTATTAAAATTTTAAAAATTTAAATTTAATTTTAAAAATACAGAATAATGGTATTTTAATAAAATAAATAAAAGTAATAACAGCTACGAATATCACTTGCTTTTGTGCCGTTCGATTTCGAAAAAGTATTATTTTCCTTCTTCATCATTATCAGCCTTTAACAGTCCACTGCTGGACTAGGCCTCTCCATTGAAAGGAGGAATTGGCCTACTATACCACACTGGCCAAACGGGTTGGTATAGGGTTTGTATCAAGGTTTCCTTCTCTTACAGTGCTGTTCTCTGCATATTATGCTCCCTCTGTCGGCTCTTACCACACCCATGGGATGATATGGGGTAGTGACATTCCGTATTCTTAATCTGTCACCACACGTGCGTATAAACTTTAGTCATTTCTGTGAATTAGTTACGATAACCATCACTTTATATAGATTGACTATTCAACCACAGGCAGCAGGAAATATATTCAATTTTTTGATTGCACGACATGTATATGAGTACATAAACAACACGTGTTTCAGAATTATGCATAGTTAGTTCGAGCTTTAATGATTTTCGAGCATTCGAGCATATTATAGCATTCGAGTGCTAGATAGCGTAATTAGAAAACCATCTACACTTTATGCTACATGCGTGCATGCGTAGCCATGTACAAATTCATTGAATTTTGCCCGTTATTCTTCGTCTTTACTAGTGTAACGAATCAAACAGTAATGAAATAATTTAAAAATATTACTCATCATTTTAGCATGTAGCCTCATAAAGAAAACGAAAGTATTTTTCAAAGTTTCTCGATCAAAAAGTGTACTCAATTTTCATGCAATTTAAAGGGGTTGTTACTGTACCCTGGAAAGTGTCAAATGGTTCGTAATGTTAGGGTTGGCTTTGTTAAAAATCGATGAGTGTGCAATAGTACGCAGTGACAGGTTGGCGAGCCGTAGCAATAAAACACCCTTTTCTTTAGTAAGCTTTTACGAGTGCCGCAAGACAATATCGTCTGTTTTTCTTTTACTTGGAATAGATGTTGCACACGAAACCATGTACTTTCCGATCGTAAATAAGTAATATATTTCTGACGCAATATTATTCTAAACATACTCGGTTCGAAGTAGGTAAAGTTGGATATACAGCAACAAGCTTTTTATATTGCAGATTTAGATTGCGGTACCTGTCTGCCTACGTTTTCTTTACTAATATTATAAAGAGGAAAAATTTGTATTTTTGTTTGTAATGGATAAACTCAAAAACTACTGGACCGATTTTAAAAATTCTTTCACCATTAGAAAGCTACATTATCTGCGAGTAACATAGGCTATATTTTATCTTAGAAAAATAGGGGTCCTTAAGATATTTGGGTTTTTCGGGTACGTGTAGTAGTTCCCTCAGGACGCGGGTGAAACCGCGGGAAACGGCTAGTAACTTATAAACATGTCAGCTTTCGCCCACTTTGGTGATAAAATATATCGTACATATGTGTCAATCCTAGTAGCTAATAAAGTATATGCGTGACACATACGATATGTACTTATACGATACGTGTTTATTTCATAACGTGACACACACATCAGTTTTCAACAAACCCCTACATCTGTTATTGCAACATTTTGTAGAAATGTACTAATTTTGAAAGGGTTTTTTTTATATGAGATTATGTTTATAATTATTGCGTAAATAGTAGAGGAATTTTGTTTTACGGTTTGCTTTCGAACCATTTGCTAAAATACGTGTCAGCAAGCATAAAGAACCGTACAGATAAATTACAGATTCTCTAATTAACATCAAACTGAATGTTCTTGATTTTTTACCTCGATAAATGGAGCGAAAGCGAACGGTCGGGTATTAAACACTGAATGTGTCAACACGCGCACCCATTTTACAATCGAATGCTCTCGCAGTAAGAGCAAAATAAATGAATGCTCCTTAATCCGATTCCACGAAGCTTCTATGATGTGTGTCAGCTAAAGGGTGGAGAAACATCATCAGGTTGAATTAGCAGAGCACCGTTACTCTTTGGGCATCCATTGATGCCCAAAGAGCAACGCTGCTCTGCTTATTTATTAATTAAATAATAAATTAATTAATACCTTAAAACTAAATCATTAACTTAGTTCTGAATATCTACGTGCAAGTAGTGAGCTGTAACGAAAGCTAACAATCGGAGAGTTGGCTATTATTATAAGTGAGTTATTGGCAGACAAATACAATTAGAATTTAGAGGACTTGTGTAATAATAATTACCACCTGACTAAACTGTCAATGCAAACCAAGACTGCTAAGTGTATGAGGCTGAAGATAAACTAAAATAATATGGGTGATTTATTAAATTTGGACAAGACGACATCTTTAGATGGTTAACTGCTTGAAAATGTTGATATATGAGAACCAAACTGAGAATAGAACTGTGGCTCTTTTGGAATTACGATAGAACCATGCGATGCATGGTCTAGTACCATCTTGTCACATAATAATATCGTCATCATCGCCCCAGCGTCATCGCGGTTGCATTCAAGTATTACATGCCTCCAAGCTCGGGGTCCGCTCTAATACAATATCAACGGTAGAAGTTCTCCTGAAAAAGCAGTGGTTCTGTGAGGTAAGTTCTGCATCTTCAACTACATTAGGGCTTACTTTTAAAAGCACTTGAGCATGACGGGTCCTATTGGTATAAGCAATATATCATACCTATTTTATTTATTTTTTGAAACTATTGTAATCCAATGTAACCAATTGGTTTTTCAGGATTCTAAAGAAAACACACTAAAAGCTTTCGGTTTATTAGGTACTTTCTACAATATTCCGCCTTGAATAAGCCTGCCATTTTCGTAAAAACAAGTTTTCTATTCTTTCCAGTCTACGAAATAAATCTCACAATGGTACCGATAACATAGGCACTCAATGAGAATATCAATTTATATTCGGTCGCAGACTTTTCTATAAATCTGTCATATTTTCTGGCCTGCTGGTCCGAACCGAACTCCTAAGCCGGCTTTCCTGAGTTTGATTCCCACTCAGGTTATGCCTACTTATTCAAGTTGTTCACTATTTATATAACATTCAATAGCAGAGCCTAAACAACTGAAGCTAGAAACATGAAAGTACAGTGGTTTATTTTCTTTAGTAAGGAATATTTTTTACTAAAACTTCCGAACGGATACAAAAATTAGTCGAAGCTAGCCCTGTCAAAATAAGTGCAACAACTATTTATAGATTATCCAAAGCAGAAATAAATTAAAACTCATGAACCAGGTTACAATCAAATCCAATAACCGGGATAGTGAGATTGTAATCGTTATCGTATTTACAAAGTTCAATAGCGAGTCTTATCCTATTTAGAGGATCGAAAACAACGATCATAGTGCGCATACGTGAAATTCCATCGCACAATACCACAGGCAGGCCCTGAGCCAATTGGACTCTATTAAAACCATATAAATTTTAAGTTTAATTATGAACTAGAGGACCCGTGCTGCTCCACAGCATATTTTAATATTATAAAAAAGCTCTTACCTACATATAGGTATGATGAGTACATTGTAGCCTTATCTAATAAGTAAAAAGATGATATTCTTACCAAAAATATATAAATCACAAAACTTATTATATTACTTAGAAGAAAAAGAACCTAAAATGTCATCAATATGTCAATGAATTAATAATAACAATAAATTATATTTTATGTTTTATTTTCCATATAATTATCGAAAAATCAGTCGCCGAAAGAATCATCTCATAGTAAACCATTTAAAGGCAACAGTAATATAATATTATATCGAAATATTATGATAACAATTTTAAGGACACTCCGTCTTCCGTGGCCTACTGCGTCTCGTAGCATCATTTGCTGCAACAAGAAGAGCACAACTGAGCACTGAAGCACGTCATATTACAATTCGGGCTGGCCGGCGAAAAACTATGCCGGCCTCCGCTAGCGTACTGGCCGCCGGATGCAAACCGCCGCGTCGGAAAATAAAAACTAATTAATTTGTGACAAACGTCAACACTTGTATATATTGTGTTTATATAATTTTTATAGTTTGTTATTTTAAGTGTTTTAAGTTTTCTGGATTATGTCGTACAACGGTGGCAAAAGTGTTGCAGAAATAGGTGCCAGTCTACCTTGCACATCGACAACGCTGGTGCGCTACCCTATTTGCTCCCAGGCACGTTATTTTAAAGGTGAGCGGGCTTAAAGGTACATTTTGGTAAAGTTCATAAACACCAAAATGTACCTTCTGGCCCCAATACATCAATACACAATAGTATACACACTGAGCAAATAGTCTCCTGCGAAATTCCTTTTTGGCAATATTTGGGTAAATTAAAAAATTTAGTTCCGATTATCATACGAATTCCCCGTGGCGCAAGGCCTTCAGTGGCTCAAAATCTAGCACAGTGCATAGGCCTTGTGGTACGGGAGAATTCAGTGACGGCTTGGGAGCAACTTTTCACTTTACCTTACAGAATTTTACACGCACAAGATGATCGGCTATCAAAAAAACACTAACAACCAAAATAAAAGAAAACTGCAATGTTTCGGCATCAAAATTACTGGACTATACACCCAAACCATACCGTAACAGTACTATCTACCACCACGTAGAAACCAAACTAAGGGAAGGTGACATCAGGGGAGCGTCCAGACTCCTATTTAGCAGCGATGTGGTGGCGCCTTGCTCTGCAGACACACTCGCGAGTCTCCAGAGCAAGCATCCAGCGCCAGGGGATAATCTTTCCTTTCCTGACCCACCTGACTCTGTTTCAGATTGCTTCAGTATTACAGCCAAGGACGTGGTTGCAGCCGTTTGCTCACAGCATTTAAAGGATCTTGTGTGTGCAAGCGCCGGGTCGGCTGGCGATGCGCTTTTGAAGGCTTTGGCTTTAATAAATCTTATGCTCTCCGGCAATGTGAACGATGCCATCGTCGATATTTTGTATGACGCAAATCTGTGCGCCTTGAGGAAGCGAGACGGTGGCATTCGTCCCATTGCCGTTGGGTGTACGTTCAGGCGTATGGCAGCCAAGATTTGCTGCCGCCATTATAACACCTCCATTTCTTGTAAATTTCAGCCACAACAGCTGGGATTTGGTTCCAGAGGGGGATGCGAGGCTGCCATACATGCCCTGTCAACATACCTTGGCTGTAATTAGGGTGAGGTTATCCTGAAGGTAGTCTTAATGAATGCCTTTAACTCGGTTAATAGGGACACCTTGCTGACACAAGCTAAATTAGAAACACCCGAAATTTTCAGTTTTCTTTGGCAGTGCTACAGGCACCCTTCAAAATTGATATATAAGGAAAATGTTTTGGAATCCGCCGTTGGCTGTCAACAAGGCGATCCGCTTGGACCACTACTCTTTAGCTTGGCCATTCACCCAATTATCAAAGAGCTAAATTCAAAATTTAACATCTGGTACCTAGATGACGGGACCCTAGCAGGTGACGTAGACTCAGTTTATCAAGACCTGGCACCTCTAAAGTCGAAATTTTTATCCATTGGCCTAGAACTTAATCCCAGTAAATGCGAAATTTTCTTTAACGATAACTTAGACAAATCCGATATACTTTCAAAATTTCAACATCTTGCTCCCAATATTACTCACGTTGAAAAAAGTGCTCTTCTCCTCCTTGGGTCCCCAATATTAGACGAAGGTTTCGATTCATTTATACAAGAAAACATTCAAAATTTTAGTGATATTTCAGACAGGTTACTCAAAATTAATATGCATTCGGCTTTTACTATTATCAAGTATTGTCTTTTTGTCCCTAAATTTACACACGCTCTTCGATCTTCCCCTTTTTGGAAAAACCCATCTGCACTCGCCCAAATTGACAAACTTATACAAATTACTTTAAGCAAAATTCTAAATCTGGCCCTGAACGACCGAGTGTGGCTACAGGCGTCCTTGCCTGTACGCCTGGGCGGCCTTGGAGCTCGCAAAATTACTGACGTAAGTTTACCAGCATTCCTGTCCTCGGTCCACAGCACTGAAGAATTGACCAGGAAAATTTAAGCACCCACACTGGTCAATTCTGAGGTGCCGTGTAAGACCGATGCCATGAATGCATGGAGAATGGATTGTCCAAGCACCGAGTTACCCCGAATCCCATCTTCCCAGAGGCAGTGGGACGGCCCGCTTTGCAGCGTGGTACGAGAAAATCTCTTAAGTACGTCGTCCAATGCTGCAGAGCGTGCTCGTTTGCTGGCTGTGGGAGAGTGGGAGTCAGGGCTTTGGCTTCAGGCACTGCCATCGTCCAACATAGGTACCATGTTGGACGATACGACCTTCCGCATTACTTCTTGCCTTCGTTTAGGTGCGCCATGTGTTTCTCCACATCGCTGTCACTGTGGAGAGGCTGTCGACAGCCTTGGTCACCATGGTCTGTCATGTAGCAGGAGCGCAGGTCGTATTTCACGACACGCCAACCTCAATGACATACTTCGTCGGGTTCTTGTCACCGCTGGCGTTCCAGCCCAACTTGAACCTCAGGGCTTGGCACGCGTCTATGGTAAGAGACCAGACGGTATGTCTTTACTGCCATGGAAGCTGGGTAGGCCTTTGGTGTGGGACGCAACATGTGTCGATACCCTTGCGCCATCTCATCTTCCTAGCACAGCGGGTTGTGCGGGCGCTGCTGCTGCTTCAGCGGAGACTCTCAAAAGGTGCAAATACATAAATCTAGTAGGGGATTATGTATTTGAGCCGTTTGGAGTTGAAACGTTGGGACCATGGGGTCCAAGTGCGAGATCTCTTTTAGAGATCTTTCAAAGAGACTTGTTGACGCCTCGCGTGACCAGAAGGCTGGCCTATATTTGGCACAAAAGATCAGCATGGCCATACAACGTGGCAATGCTGCCAGCATTCTGGGCACGCTTCCAATTGATGGTGATGTAGAGGATTTCCATGACGCCCTTTAAATTCTGTTTTTTACTTTTTTTATGTATTTCCTTTTATTTGTTAGTTAGTTAAGTATAGAAATTATTGTTTTAATTTATGTGTAAATAGCCACTTAGTTATAGTTTGAATGCAATTATAATGTACAAAACTTATTTTCTCACAAAATTGGCTTTGCGTTGCACCTTAGGTATCGTGAAATTTCGACCTTGGCATTACTGAATGGTTTGCCGCGCAATAGGGATATATATATAATATGTATAACTGAACATTGACGAAAAAAAGTTCTTTAATAAGACTGTGCTGCCCTACCATTCTTTCCATTAGGATACTGTAATATCCTTCGTCCAGGTGCCCAGAAAATAGCAAGTTATGAACAATTTCGCCAGTACCATAGTCAGTAATCGTATTACTGTTTTCCAGGTGAACTCTGAATTTACACTCTATATCCCGAGTGTCAATTCAGAGTTACACTCTGAAGCTCACTTACACTCTGAAGTCAAGCATGCCCTGCGTACTGTCCATTGGGACCCATCACATGTTTGTAATCTGTTGCATTTGTAATGGTCTGGCCATATGCTTCGTCACCAACAATGAAGTTACTATATATACATCCCACTTATTGACAATATTATCAACAGTGGCCAAACGAATTTCATAATATTTATTCTCACTTCCATATCAACAATAAGCAATTGCGCGGAATAAGCAATTACCATCACCAAGAATGGAAATCACATGAAAATTGTTGATGGTAGAATTAATCAAATCTGAACCCGTTTCCACCCGTATTTTTTTAGCAGTAGGAGGACCGGAACCGGTACCAAATCTCCAACAGGGCCGTCTTAGACCAAGATTCTTTGTTCAAACTTTTTCTGAGCATTTTTCAATTTCCTTCCACGAACCATCATTATAATTGAAAACACAACTACTCACAATAAATACGTTTTTAAATCAGAAGCTTAAGTTACTAACTTACGCTAACTTCAATTTTTAGGGTTCCGTACTTAAAAGGTGAAAACGGGACCCTATTCCTAAGCCTCTGCTGTCTGTCTGTCTGTCTATCCGTCTGTCTGTCTGTCACCAGGCTGTATCTCATAAACAGAAACAGCTAGAAAGCTGAAATTTTCATAAATTATGTATTTCAGTTGCCGCTATAACAAAAAATACTAAAAATAAAATAAAAAAAATCTTAAGGGGGGGCTCCTATACAAAAACTTGTTTTTTTTTTCGTATTTTTTGCTCAAAATTACTAACAGTAACAGGTAAACGCTTTAAATTTTCACAGAATATTTAGTTGTATATTATCTTTTAAAATAAATAATTAAATAAAAAAAGTAAATAACAAAGGGGGGCTCCCATACAACAAACGTAATTTTTAAGCAATTTGTTACTCGATCTTAGTAAACAGGTAGAAACTTAAGAAGTATTTAAGTATACATACAACGAACGTGATTTTCTTTTATAGATGATGGTACGGAACCCTTCGTGCGCAAGGCCGACTCGCACTTGCCCAATTTTTTCTTTATCTGTCAATATTTTACTATCAAAATTAAAAATATAGAGAAAGAACTTTTTTTTATAAGTAAGAAAATAGGTTTTATTTGTTATCCAGCTAAATATTTCAGTGAGAAGCACGATTTATTTTGTTTTGTGTATGGGTGTGATTAATCCATCATAATTTAGAAATGTAATAATGACATTTATAGTTTTGGTCGAAATTGTAGTTTTGGTAGGAATGGTAGATTTGGTAGCAATCGTAAGTAACCTTGCTACCAAAACTACAATACATATATACCAAAAATACAATTTCTACCAAAACTATTCCTAACAAAACTACTATTTTTACCAAAACTACTATTCGTACTAACATCACCATTTTTTTAAAAGCACCATTTCTACCAAAACCCCCGGTGCTTTCAAAAGTACCTACCTTTTCTCTCAAAGCTACTATTTTTACCAAAGCTACAATTTCTACCATAACTACCACTTGTAATAATATAAGTAATTATGTGACAATAGTACTATGAACCGCTGTAATATGTTCCACATAAAAAACAAATTAGGATGCCCGAAGAAAGTCCGTAATTTAAAAACACAAAAATTTTCCTAACATAATACGTAGGTAAGGAAAATTCCTCAACATCAGAGATCAGTTCACCCAACATTAAGGCTTAACTGGTAACATTCAGGGAATATTACCTGCCATCAGTGATAATTCCCTATAGTGATAATTTTATCAACATTGGGTATAATTTTACACACCACCACACTCACATCCGTATGAAAGTAAGGCAAGGTCACCTTAAGGAGGCATATCGGTTTTTCCTGGCAGTTACCGCAAGGAACTTATTAGATGCCATAAAAATATATTTGAATTTAGAACCGTCCATGTAGAGAGAAAGCAATGGAATCTTAAGAAATTTATAGGAAAATATTGAAAAATAAGTTCAATGTCCACACCTATCTTCCTTCAAACTTACCCAATTTAAATAAGCATACCATCAAATGAAAGAGCTCTTTTCAGCGCGTGTTTTAGGCCTATAACGAAACGCCCACCTCAATGAGAACCAGATATATAGAAGCAGAAAGTCATTGACTACGGCTACGAAAACGTAAAAAATTTATGGGAGAAAACAATTTTTGCATATAACTTGATGAATGTGCAAATTAGGTAATTTCTAATGCTTGATGACAAATCTATGCAGCGAGAGCATTCATTTAAAAAAAAAATGCGAATCGGTTGCGTAGAACGGGCTGGCCGACTCGTATTATAAAACACAAATTCTTTTAATATATAGATTTAACTGGAAGGTGAGGCCTATCCTGGTGAAACCGAGGCTTATGATCCTTTTTAGCTAAAAATAAAAAATAAATAGCTGTCTTATTCGACGACCGGTCGGCGCAGCTGGAGTGTAAACGCCTGCCACGCTGAAGGTCGCGGGTTCGATTCCCGCTCAAGTCAAACATTAGTGTGCATGAACATGGATGTCTGTCTTGGTCTTAGTCTGGTGTGTGTTTACAAAAAAAAAGTGTATGTATGTTTATCCATTGTCTAGTACCCATAGTACAAGCACTAGTTAGTCTGGGTCTAGATGGTTGTGTGTATGTGGAAGAATATATTATTATTATTTTAAAGTGCTATGAAGTAGGTATGAAGTAAGTAGTTACGATGAAATTAAGACGACCCAGTAGATACTAGAATAGAATTACGCATGACTTCACAATACAATTCCTTAGATATCTACTTATACAAACGGTACATTAAAGCAATTACAACGTTATCAGGTAGCTGAAAGGTCACTGCGGTGGCCAACATCAATTTAAACGAAGAACAATACCAGCTCGCCATAATTGCCTCTAACACCTAAGCGTTTTTCGATCGCACATTACACGGTAATATTCGCAGATAAATAAACGATCCTACCGTTAAATCGTACACATTGTTTGACCTCGACCTTAAAAATGCTAGAAAATGTTGCCAGTTTCTTAATTAATTACTTATAATAATATCCTGAGACAACTCGCAAACATTCCCTTCGGAGCGCTAGCAACGCATCAGGCCTCTTTCACGTTGGCACTCGCGTTCTTCGAGCGTGCGCTCGGCGTACACCCGGCGGGCGTTCGGCGAGCGTTCGGGGTGCACCCATCGTTCTCTTTGTACGAGAGAGTGCACACCGAGCGCATACCGACCACACGCCGGCCGTACGCTCTAAGAAAGCGCCCGCCCAATGTGAGATCGACCTAAGTCTACACAAACATCATGCAGCTTTGTAATGAGATTAAAGTAGTACAGCGTATAATTCGTGAGTTCAACATCCATATTCACGGTGTCGCCCAGGACTCACAGTCGGTACACACTACGAGTTAATTATAAGTTGCGGATCCATTCCTCATGTCTTCACAACTTCTTGAATACTGCTTACTTAGCATATCGCGTTGCACGACTTTAAGCCGCATAGTTCTTGCACTGCAATAGCTCGCGATAAGCCTAAATACATATTTCATTTTGAGCTCTGTTTTCAAGTAGTGATCGTTTTTGTAGTCAGCAGCTAACGCAAAATTATGTCTATATTTTAATATTACTTTACGGAACGGCTTGCCAAAATGGCTAGTTTTTACAATTATATGCACTTCGATTCTTCGATGTTTTATAGATGGGCCAGTCAAAAAAATTCACACCCTGTGTCCGTGATTCGGGGAGCTCGAAACGACGTCGGTGTCGGTCGTCATGCAGATATATCACAGTTGTCACGACGAGTCTGTACGCAATCCATATCCTAGCACTGGTTATAGTATAGTAATACAATATGGGCTACAATATACAATACTGGCTATAGTAATACAATTGAGTATAACTTCTTCCTTTCCCCTTGCGGGTTGCAGGGTTGCGGAGGTAACATGGCACTCGCTCAGTGGAAAACACCAATATCCTGTTAAATCTGGTTAGACTACTGAGAGCCCTTTGATTCAAAGCCAGGTAATATGGGATGCAAAAGGAGTATAGCCAAGAAGAAAAGAAAAAGTACAGTTTGTGAACTTGTTTTATGTAAGATTTTGTTATACTTCAATAATAAGAGAAGGAAGAGCTTATATATAATAGAGTGTATAGTTTATACAGAAAGTTAAGTACATTGATTTCTAACTTCTTATAAATCTGAGCATTTTATTTAGTGATAACAAGCACGTCTCAGTTCGGTTCGGAGTGCGGCAACTACTGCGGAACTACACCAAGTTTAGGTAAAATTGCACCAACTACCATTGTTATAAGTTCTGACGCCAAACCTTAACGGTAACCTTAGCGTATTATGTAAGTACACACTCACACACAATAATTATGCTAAATACAATACATAATATAACTACACGCTTTTTATCCGCGAAGGGATAGGTAGAGGTGTATTACACACTTTGCCAGTTATGTTTCGGTCCCAATGTAATAGAGGGCGAGCCAATTGCCATCTACCGGGCACATACAATATACAATAATACTAAAACGACCACTAAAAAAATTGCAGGTACCATAAATTTGATGTTTAAAATACTTTTGAAATATGTGATAGTGTTATCTGAATAAATATAATTCTTGCGTTTATGACTTAATTACAGACAACGCACAGCCAACATTATTGGGTGCAAGAAGCTGGGCATGCATGTTCCTTGGGCATGATAAGGTGCACTAAGAAGGAATTTTCCATAAAATTTTATCGGATAGCAATTAAAATAAAATTTGTGGCCGTACTTAGAGGCATCCTCTATTTTAAAGGCTTTTATACTTCGCTAGAGGAATATTTTAGTACTTCAATGCACTTTTGTCAAAATTTCGTCACGTATTGTTTCCGTATTACGGTATTTGATTAAGTGAATGTGCTTATAAGCCGTAAAAGTGACTATTTGTTTATTAATTTGATTATTGCGCTGTGATGCCTTAATTATTCAATAATCGATCACAAAACAATGTTGTTAACACATTGTGAATGATACACAATAATACAACACCTAGTTTCCAATACAGGTTCGTTCTATTTGCTAAACATTTGAAGTGAATCTGTGAATTATTTATAGTAATTGATGTAGCTTGATATTAATTAGCCATGATGCCCATAACGTTCGTATTGAACATATGGTACGTCATTTGAATACAAATTTTGCGATGAAAATTGGCTCTTTATTATTGCTGACTAGTTGAATAGGGCACGGGATCTTTATTACAGAATGCTTGAAATAATGGAATGGAATTTTTAACACGCTTTAATTAGGTCGACATGTATGTAACTAACTAAAAACAAATATAGTGTATGTACTTGGTGACTATATGTATGTATTTTTGTACGCTAGTGTATGTATGTGTATATTATATTATATTTGCTATCTCTTTTTTATTGTATCTAAATCATCTACAACGCCAAACTACCCTTCTTTCTTTCTGGCTCCGTGCTTTTCTTGTCCATCCTAAGGTTGCCTGTAAGACTTTGCTAAATAGCGATAAGGCCGCCATTTGTAACACTTCTTAAAATTTCTACATTTATGTTTGTAATCTCAAAATTATTTTGGTGTACAATAAAGATGATTTATTATTATTCATATGCATATTTAATACAATCTCATAATAAATAAGTACATTTTTAAATATATCTATATATTAAAAGAATTTGTGTTTTATAATACGAGTCGGCCAGCCCGTTCTACCCAACCGATTCGCATGATTTTTTTTAAATGAAAGCTGTCGCTGCATAGATTTGTCATCAAGCATTAGAAATTACCTAACTTGCACATTTATCAAGTTAAATGCAAAACCAGTTTTCTCCCATATGTACATTTTTTATGTTTTCGTAGCCGTAGTCAATGACTTTCTGCTTCTTTAAATCTGGTTCTCGTAGAGGAAGGCGTTTCGTTATAGGCCTATAACACGCGCTGAAAAGAGCTCTTTCATTTGATGGTATGCTTATTTAAATTGGGTAAGTTTGAAGGAAGATAGGTGTGGACATAGAACTTATTTTTCAATATTTTCCTATAAATTTCTTAAGATTCCATTGCTTTCTCTCTACACGGACGGTTCTAAGTTCAAAAATCTTTTTTATGGCATCTAATAAGTTCCTTACAGTAACTGCCAGGAAAAACCGTTATGCCTCCTTAAGGTGACCATGCCTTACTTTCATACGGGTGTGAGTGTGGTGGTGTGTAAAATTATACCCGATGTTGGTAAAATTATCACTATAGTGAATTATCGCTGATGGCAGGTAATATTCCCCGAATGTTACCAGTTAACCCTTAATGTTGGATGAAGTGATGATCTCTGATGTTGAGGAATTTTCCCCTTTTTTTTGTATCGCGATGAAATCCAGTTACGGACTGCCCCTCAAAGGGACCCCTCCGCCAACTCTACAGAGTTGGCGGAGGGGTCCCCGAGTTTGGGTGGAAGGGGGGTGTGTGGCTCGGCTCTCCCCCCTAGATGTTCGGGGAGCATACCCACTAAAATACCCCGGTGTTCCTCTATCGACCCTCATGACGGGGTCGCGGTAACGACATCAGTATACCCGCGACCCGAGGAATTTTTTGACGGGTAAATGACGTTTTATGTTAGGAAAATTTTTGTGTTTTTAAATTTCGGACTTTCTTCGGGCATCATAATTTTTTTTTATGTGGAACATATTATAGCGGTTCATAGTACTTCGTATTCGTTTTTTTCGTATTTTTAAAAGACAACTCCCGCATTTGGACTAAATCCTGTGTCGCGGGGAACTTTACAAACATACAACTAACGGACACTATAAAAACCCAGACTCGAAACAACAATTTATGAATCACAAAAAGTGTTGTCTCGTGTGGGGATCGAACCCACAACACTTCGGCACAGTGTCAAGCGGTGAGGCGGCTGCTTAAACCACTACGCCAACCGTGCAGTCAAAACTACTACGTACTATTGTCATATAATTATATTACAAGTGGTAGTTATGGTAGAAATTGTAGCTTTGGTAAGAATAGTAGTTTTGAGAGAAAAGGTACTTTTGACAGCACCGGCGGTTTTGGTAGAAATTATAGTTTTGAAAAAAAAAGGGTAGATATGATAGTGTTAGTATGAAAAGTAGTTTTGGTACAAATAGTAGTTTTGATAGGAATAGTATTTTCGGTAGGAAAAGTAGTTTTGGTAGAAATTGTATTTCTGGCTATGTATGTATGTATGTATTTCTGGCATATATGGTAGTTTTGATAGCAATGTTACTTACGATTGCTACCAAACCTACCATTCCTACCAAAACAAAACCCGCCGCATGATTCACAAAAAAAACGTCTGAAACAACTCTACGGCAGGTACCGTCGGCAGGTCCGAAATTTCGAAATTAACATTTTCATGGTAGTCCTCCTGATTTGTTCACCATGTATAGCATCACCATTTATCGTGGTACCTAAAGTTGGCCAAAACTTCCATACGGAGGGGCTTCAATCCAGCACTGTACTGCAAAAGGCTGTTGATGATGAACAATAATTAAACCTTTTTTTCATTTCGTGTGCTTCACATACCACGCTGGCCAGACGGATTGGCATAGAGTTTTTCTTTCGAGTTTTCCCTGTCTTAATTAATTGTTAGCAGTAATTAAACCTTTTTTCTAAACAAATATATCAACTTTTTTGAATAATGTCAAAATCATTTTTGTCTACTGACATAATGTATTACATACAGTATTCTACCTACCGTGTGATTAGATAAAGATTATAATAAAAAATATGCTGTGGAGCAGCACGGGTCCTCTAGTTGATTATAAAAATACATTTAAAAATATAAATATAATTATGGGGACGCACCAGTATCGGGAAAAGGGTCCAAGCTACTGGTGGTTAGGGCTCCAGAGACAGGAACCTCCTCACTATGCGTGCCGTGTCTAAAAGTACCGCCTTCTGTATCAGACCCTTGACCCAAGGATCCAACGCAAGCCTCTTAAGATGGTGGTCGATGCTCTTGGCTATAAGACCATTCACTGTGACGATTTTCGGCACAATAATTTGTGATGTATGTTTAAATATATTTGTTACTTACTCTATTAATCTCTAATTATGTTAAGTACTCTATATTCCCAATTTACATACATACATACACACATAACGTCACGCCTTTTATCCCCGAAGGGGTAGGCAGAGGTGTATTTCTACACCCACTTTTCGGCAGATATACTTTAGTCCCACGTAATAAGGGGCGAGCCTATTGCCGTACCGGGCACATTTCCAGACTCCGTGCTGCTACTGAGAGTTTCGTGACAGAAAAACCCAATAACACTGCCCGACCCAGGAATCAAACCCGGGACCTCCCGATCCCACGCGCACATTTATGCCGCGAGACCAACGAGGCAGTCGTATAGGGTTTGATGTCGAGTTTTCCGTCTCTACGCAAAGATGGTATTTGCATCGTTTTATCCCTTAGTCGCCTCTTACGACATCCACGGGAATATAGGGGGTGGTGACACTTGTATTCTATGCCGTCAACCACATGGACTATTCCCAATTTGTAACCATATATATATCATCTATTACTTGGAATAAATAGACAGTATAATTAGAGCATTCGGTCGTATCATTTACCTCCACCTCCACACCGTACATGGCGACCCTGCCGACGGAGTCTGCCTGCGCGACGCGAATTTGACGCTATCCCGTATATGGACATAGTTCTCAATAGTTCGAAGAATTTATAACTATGGAGAGAGTGCAATTGTATTGTTACTGCGCGGTACACGTGTTATACATTACATCCTTGAAAATTTGGAAAATGGGAAAACAGCAATCTAAGGAAGAGACAGTCATCGTCCAAAACGCTGCCGCTGGGGACAATAGCTCTACCAACGAAGAAATTCGGTTCCATATGTCCACCACCAATATATTACTTTCCGTCGTTCTGATGGTGCTGTTGCTTGGCCTTCTATACTTCATATACAAATTTTATCGAAAATACCACGTCAAATGGATAAGTAAGGAAATAAATCGGACGGCTATTCGGAGATCGCTGTTTCGACACCAGATACAGTCGGGGCCTGGAGATGCGCCGAAAAACTACCCCGATCACAGTGGTTCCGTAGTAGGTCATACGGTACCAATCACGATGTTTGAATTACAAGACGATACCTCACTTAATTACTCACTATTTATCACACTATATCAGGGTACACAAATAATTTCATTTTGTTTTTTCCTACTTATAGTTTTGTGCATCTAAAGTGAACGCATTACGAGTCCGTTTGTTAGCGTAATTAGCGCGTGATATTAAGTCTTTTTAGTGACACTTGTTTTTAAAGAATAAATTGTTTGTGACTGGATGTTTTACAATGGATATTCAAGTTGAAGGTATGTAAAGTGTATTTCAAGCATTTTCTTTCATTTTAATTCATGTGTTATTTTTTTTAATCGGTGCTACGCCAATGAAATTAAAAGATTCTTTTTTTGTTTTACTTTATCTATGTCGAAGCTTTTAACTACTTTCTGACCATAACCTACAAAATCAGTTTTATATAAAGACATTAAAAAACACTATATTTTAAATTTAAAAGAAAATTGACTGCGATAAGCTGCGATAGTAGGTGTCACCTAGGATCTACGCCAGGTGTTAAAGGTGTCTACGAGATATCATTATTCTAAAATCCACACTATACCATTTGTATTTTGTTTTAGGTACAACATTTAAGTGTTCTTTTACAAGAATGCTTGTAGCTCGACACTTGGCTGTCTATTAAGAAGACTACTTCTGAAGCAGACAGATGTCGTCAGGTTTTGAATAGTCTGGCGCAGTTGCTGCCAGATATCGAAAATATTGACACAAAAAACTTGGAAATTAGAATAACTCTGCTTTGTTATCTATCGGTGAGCTCTCGGAAAAGGCCGCTGAATCGTGTAATAAATTAATTAAACGATTTAGGCGTGATTATACAAGAAAAATGTCTCGACTTGTCACGAACACCGATCTCATGCACATACTTCTTTTTAATTTGGATCCATACCTTTCTAGTTTAAGGAAATTACCACGAAAGAAGAAGTCTGCTCTATCAGCTTACCTGTTAAATTTATTGTCCTTTTAAATATGTGCCATTTTATAAGTAGTTTCTTTAGATTGTAATTATTTGACTTGCTTAGATTTCTTCAATGTGGCTATAAAAGTATTTAATTGTAATTATTTGATGAATATTTGTGTTTGACATTAGTAAGAGTCTAGTTAAGTGGTATTATTGTAATAGTAATTTATGCCAATTAAGTTTCAGAGTAGCTGTAATTCACCGTTCTCAATTATTTTACTTTGTACAAGAAATAGCTGAGTTTGATATTGAATGAATTATTATTATTCTGATATAATCTGTTTTATTTCTACTAATCTTTACCTCAGTTAATAAAAAAATACTATAATACCATGCATTACTATGCATTTCAATAGCCATTCGTTGCGCGAAACCTCTATGACCGCCCTTCTTAGAGCGCGGAACCACTGTGCCGATGTATAAACAAGAATACGGTAATTAAAAATTACAAAAAGTGCGACAACGAAAATATAAAAAGTGCTTATAGTGCGATAAATAAAATTATAAAAAAAGTGCGTTTAGTGCGATAAATAAATATCAGTATGCATTAAACAAAAATAAAAAATAAATAAACGTATGTGCGTTTTCTCGTAATATATAATCAAGTGTTTAAACATACATATTCATAATTAATCAATCGTAATACGTCTATCATAATCGTTATTAGAACATGCATCGCTTCGCGTGACCATGAACCTTACAGAATGCAGTGACATACCATATTCGGCAAGTGTACCTAACATGCAAGATGAACTTTGAACACTTATAGTTTATTGCGTTGTTTAAGATTATTAAATATGTATGCTAATGTTTTGCAATGAATTACAGGCAAAAAAATGTTTCTATTACTGATTTCTACATTATGGTGGCAAGGTATGGATGATGTTGTGGCACTATATGAAGATTTAAGGAAAATAAGGGTATATTTAATCAAGCTAGGACCGCAAAGAAGGACAGAAAAAGTAAGTTTAATACAAAATAAATTAAAGGAAATTAGTGTAATTTATGAGAGATATGAGTCTTGGCTAATTGATTTTAAAGATAAATTAAGTAAGAAATATTATAAGGCGCAAGATATTTTACTTATATAAAATTATTGTCATTTATTTTTAGCTTTACGTGTCGAAATTTTCTTATTGTGTCAAAGTGATAAAACCGAGTCGACTACCATAATGTCTTCGTTTGATTTAAAGACCGCTTTGAATCTTTTACCTGTAATGACCAATGAAGAGACGAATACGAAACAGTTAATATTACGATTCTTTATTAAAAGATAGTGCTTGCAATCAAAATTTAATTAACTTTGTTTTAAAAAGTAGATTGTCACAGGAAGCAAAGTTAAAGTTAAAATTTAAATATGGCTTGAGACGTATTTGTGAGAGAATTAGATAATTTTTGCAATTCCTTAAAGTTAGAAGAAATATATATATATATTAAAAACGAAAGATAATGATGTCTTTATTAGAAAGCTAATAACGGAGATAAAAAGAATATGTATACTGAGTAATGTTAAAAGAATGGATAATTTGGATGACAGGCGAGTTATTTTAAATGACTTTCATCTCCTACCAAGTAGTGGCCATGCTGGTATGAGACGAATGTCAAATAATATTAAAAAATATTATTATTGGCCTGGTATAGAAAATGATGTTCGGAAGTTCGTTAAATGTTGTGATCAATGTCAACGACATAAATATTCCTTACCAAAGAAAGAACCTATGGTTATAACAAGCACAGCAAATACTGCATTTGAAAAGATATATTTAGATCTGGTTGGTCCTTTAGAAACTGATTACAATAACTATATGTTCATATTAACTTTACAGTGTGAACTGACAAAATACGTAGAAGCATTTCCCTTAATTTCTAAAAAATCAGAAGACGTAGCCAGAGCATTTGTAGATAATTTCATTCTAAGATATGGGGTGCCCAGAGAAATAGCAACAGACAGAGGAAAATAATTTCTGTCAGAAATATTTCAGGAGGATTGTAAACTGCTTAATATTAAACAACTTAATTCTACAGCGTATCATCATCAGTCGATCGGAGCGCTAGAAGTAACACACAAGAATTTGAATGCATTTTTGCGTATTCAAACAGATAGCCACCCTGACTTGTGGAGTAAGTGGATTCCTTTTTGGTCTTTTGGTTACAACACGACGGTACATTCTGAAACCGGATTCACTCCATATGAATTGGTGTTTGGTAAGACATGTTCTTTACCCAGTAATTTGTCAAAAGATTTAGATCCTTTTTATAATTTTGAAAGCTACCCTTGTGAACTTAGATACCGTTTGCAACTTTCTCAAAGAGAGGCAAGAACTAGTCTGTTAAAAAGTAAATTAAATAGAAAACTAAGCTATGATAAAGGTATTAATCCTGTAAGTTATAAGGAAAATACACAATATTAAATTTATTTTATATTATTATTTTAGTTACTTACTTACATTGTTGCTTTTCATTACAATTAATTACAATTTTAATTTCTGATGCATGCGGTATTCACCTTTAATTAGTTATGCAGTTTTTGTTTTAAAGACTGTAATATGTATAGTTTTAGTGTTGTAAATATTGTAATAACTGTTGGTGAATCTAATAAATAAATAAATAAAATAAAAATGATTTGATTCTTGTAAAAAATGAATCACCTAGTAATAAGTTGGATTATGTACACTCAGGTCCTTATAAAGTTATCAAAGACGTGCCACCAAATGTAGAGATAATTAATAAATATGGTAAAAAAGATATAGTTCATAAGAATCGTACTAAGCCTTATAATTAATCTAAGTAAATAAAACATATTTTTTTTATTCTACGGCAATAAATAGGTATATCTTTCTCCTATTTTTTCTATAAAATTGTAAAAAAAGAAAAATACTCTGTAACTGTATTTTTTTTTCTTTAAGTGTGGTGATTTGATGTATGTTTAAATATATTTGTTACTTACTCTATTAATCTCTCATTATGTTAAGTACTCTATATTCCCAATTTGTAACCATATATAATAATATATCATCTATTACTTGGAATAAGTAAACAGTTTCATTTCATTTTCATTTATTCAAATTTTGCATAGAATGTAGGTACATAGAAAAATATGTTATACAATATGTATGTCAAAGAAACATTGAAGCCAGGTACATTCTGCCTGAAAATAAGCATGCAAATTATAAGGTAGATACAATTTAAATTTTTTAGGGTTCTTACATTTCAGTTATTAATGTCAAATATACTTTAATTAACAGTATACAAATATTGATCATGTTAATTCTATAATGTAATTAATAATAAGTCAGTTTGTATATTATAGTCAATATAGGTAACATTAACAAGGTCAGGTCAAAAACAAATAACAATTAGAATTAGTAAATTCTCAGATAGTGCTTCTGGATCAATAAACATGACGGATTAACTTGTATCACCAAATTTATCGTTTAGAAATTCCTGTACCGAGTAATAACACCTGGAGACCAGCATTTCGTTGAGGGACCTTTTGAAACTATTAACATTTGCCGAATCTTTAATTTTCTTTTGTAACTTGTTGTAAATGTGAGGTGCCATACAGAATAAACTTTTATGCATTAAAGTTGTTTTACTAGCAACTACAGATAGTTTGTCTGGATGACGAGCTCTATTCCTCTTACTAAACAATGACATGTTTTGCCTTGTAAATAACGCACATCCACTAATATAGATGCTTGGAAGTGTAAGTAAGTTATTTGCTTTAAATAAAGGTTTACAGGAATCTGTTTGCTTGATGTTAAAGATGGCCCTTATGCAACGCTTTTGTGCTTTAAAAGCTAGGTGCTAATCAGTAGAGTTTCCCCAAAAAATAATTCCGTACCGCAGTGTTGATGCTACAATTCCGTGGTAAGCTGTTATTACTGTGGATATATTTGCAATAGCTCTTAATCTATATAATGCGTAAGCATATTGATGTACTTTAGTGCATACATGTTCAATATGATATTTAAAGTTCATTTGACTATCAATGTTAAGGCCTAAAAATTTCGTTACTTTACATTCATCAATACGTTGTCGTTGTCATTTATGGTTTATATTGATATCTACGCCTGTTTCTACCCTTCTTTGTCTAAATTGTA
This sequence comes from Euclidia mi, assembly GCA_944739405.2. NCBI lineage: Eukaryota > Metazoa > Arthropoda > Insecta > Lepidoptera > Erebidae > Euclidia > Euclidia mi. The sequence continues at coordinate 111,865,283 of OX123184.2, forward strand.
CTATTTTAGTTTTATTGTAATTAATTTTTAATTTATTTGATTGCAGCCAATGTATTATGGATATTAAAGAATTATTAATATTAGATTCGAGTAATGTCATTTTTTTATCGGTATAAAGAATAGTGCTGTCATCAGCGAAAAGAGTCATATTGTGGGTAGTCGTTGTTGGCAAGTCATTTATATATATAATAAAAAGAAGTGGTCCTAGCACACTTCCCTGTGGCACACCGAATTTGACAGTTCTTGTGTCCGATTGACATACAACTTCTGTTTTTGATTTTGTGCATAAACTGGTTATCTCTGTCAATTGTTGCCGGTTTGTTAGGTAGGATTTTATTAAATCGTGTATGTTTCCTCTTATGCCATAGTGATACAGCTTATTA